>LR749730.1:1568717-1642632 GCA_902729485.2 Mus minutoides
AGGGCAAAATTTTCCCTACAAGATTATTTCAGTAACCCTTCAATATAGTCCATTCCATGTTAGGGTCAAAATGAATCCTGACTTGGAAATTCTAACCAAGGAGTAACATCTCTCCCAGTTTTAACATGGTGTATCTAATCTCCACAGTGAGCAAAATGGGTAGGTAGCTGAGAGAGAGAAGATGGGTGAGGGAAGGGATGGAGGTAGAAGTTCAGCCCTAGCCTCACAATGAGCAGATACTCACTCAATGAAGAAAACTTGGTGGCCCACATTTGTGGCTCTGGTCTCTAAAAAAAAAAAAAAAAATGTTTGTGTAACCCAGCCTGGAGATGCATGCGATGTGGTGGTGTCTATATTGATACAGATTTGCTAAGTCCAAACTTACCATCTCAGATCCAAGTGTTAGTTAATTAATAGCCAAGAATTAGTTCCCTGGGAATCCACATTGCCCTCCCCCCTTATACACTCTCTTCCCCTTCCCGTGTTTTTTTTTTTTTCCAGCATACCCAAGATGCCTGCTGCATCTCTGCACTGTAGAGCAAACAGATCCCTGCAAAGGGAGAGGAAGATAAAATGAATTTAAATTCCAAAGGGGTTCCAGGCCCCGTTTCCTAGTCCCCAAGTCAGCAATGTATTTGTGAAAATTCAGCCTTTTTGTCTCAGAGTAAAAGGACTGAAGTCTACAGCGGTGGCCCAGTCTCGGTGGCTATTCTTTGCATTTTCTATTCGAGTGAATGAGAGTGAATGAAGTGGCCGGGACCCTTCATTTGATCTACTCAATTGCATAAAGTGACAGAATTCTAATATATTTGTTTAATGCTCTTCAATGGGCTTTTGCTTTTTTTTTTTTTTTGGCTTGCAAATGAAGCATCCGTGGGCAAAGTTTCATCCCCCTTTAACACTGGGACATATTTCATAATTCAAGCCTTGTTTTGAAGTGATCTGGAGAGGAGTTTTGGACTCAGAAAGTGGAAAATAAAGAGACAGATGTGCAGTTATTGTAAATTCCTGGAGTGGGCTCTGGGGCTATTGTGCCCCCACGGCGGGAGGTCCTGGGGCTGTCCCTTTCACACTGTAATTGAAACATATTAATTAGATAATTTGTTGTTAGTTTAAACGAAACAAATGCATTCCCTTTGAGGCTTCACAGCCGGTGGGTTGGGCTGTTTTGGTTTTGTTTTTGTTTGGGTGTCTCTGCCCTTACTTGGCTTTTAGAAGAAAAAGATATTAATTGCCATTTATATTAAGAATTTAAGAAGGGCTCTTGCTCTATTCTGACTCTCAGCTGAATACCCCTGACAAAGGGAGTTCCCATTTGTAAAACTCTCACCCGGGCTCAATCTTGCAGTTTTGCACTGTGGTTCCATTTGAGAAAGAAGATGCTAAACCTACCTTGGATCAGAGCTCCTGCATGGACCCTTCCTTGCTCCCATCCTGTGACTTTACCCTCCAGAGCTCTGGACCAAAGTTGGTATTCTTAACCACTGGACAAAATGAAAGTTACTGGTTTCGCGTATTTAAGTCACTGGGAACTATGTCTTAGGGTTCCTTCCAATCTTCAACTTCCCAAAGTCTCCCCTGCCAGTGAAGAAAAAGAAATGTCTACAGCTTCCATTCCCTCTTGAGAAAGTGGACGGAATCCATCTCTTGTGTAAACACACTGAAAACACAAAGAAAGCAGTTTAAAATATAGTCAACTACAAGACCTGGAAGGACCTCAAAGAAACAAAATAGCTAAAGTTTCTAATTAGAAAATCAATGCGAGGAAACCAACACTGCCTGGATTTGCAAAGTAGAAAAGGATACAATTTATCTTAGGATAGGACTTTGCATCCAGCATCCCACCACAGGGTGGGTGCTATCCCCTCCAGTTCTATTTTCAAACTAAGGGTCTTGACTTTGGATGTAAGCCAAGTGACTATCTCCCAGGACAGAGAGGAGCACCCTCAAAGCCATCCGCTATGAAGTTCCTTGTTTGTGAGGCACTTTAGCTAAATCCACACAAGTTGCCAGGCAGGGGTAAAGGTGAGTGTGGACTTAGATAAGGCGTGTGACTGTTTGAGTAGTCTGTATATTTCTGGTCAAAGTCAAAATATCAGCAAAGTTGTTGTGTTCTCCACTTTCCTTATTCAGCTTTGTCTGAGGAAAAAAAAAAAGAAAAAAGGAAAGAAACATATGCAACCGGAAAGTATCCCTAGTGGCCAAGTTACTTCATTCTCAACACACGAGGACAAACTCATGACCTAAAAACTGAGATACTGAACTCAGATACTGAGTTCAAAATCTCTTCCTTTGCACATGGGAGACACAAGGTCTGTACCTCGCTGCCTCCATGTATGGAATATAGTGCGTCCATGCCTCTTACCTACAAGAACTGCCGCTGGAGGCCAGCAGTCTACCTGACTAGGTCTATAAGATGTCTGCGGCCCACATGAGACCTTTATTACTTCATGCTCAAGCTCCAGTGTTAACAAATAAGGTGAGATTAGATTATTACAGACACTGCCTTAATTTTTGGTTTTACAGGCCACTGAAAATATATTTAGCTCCCTCTGTCCTTCCTTCCTTCCTTCCTTCCTTCCTTCCTTCCTTCCTTCCTTCCTTCCTTCCCTCCTTCCCTCTTTCCTCTTAAATCATTTCTAGTTGAGAACTAAGACTCTTAACCAAGGGTGGCTAAGTTTTCCAGGCTTCCTCCGGCTGATCTTGTTGATATAATTGTGAATTAGGTTTGATGAATGAGTTTAGTTGTCCGCTGTCTGACTGGCTTTCGAGGCTTCATGCATTTTAATCAGCCCAGTGATTCATTTATTTTCCACTGTGTGTGTGTGTGTGTGTGTGTGTGTGTGTGTGTGTGTGTGTATACTGTGTGTGGGATCCTTTCCTTTTAAAAATAGAGTAGTCACAACAGAATTAATTATGCTTTGCATTAATCCCAAATATTTTTCCAGGTAGCTCACTAATGACATGACAGTGACAGGTGCTAAGGGTCTCCTTATGGAGCACATCACTGAGGTTTCCATGTGTCTTTGGGGCCTCTCTCTGTATTTCACAAGGCCCCCTTGTTTAATCATTTACACAGTACAGTTTTAATCACCATTTAAGTTTCTCTTGGTGTAACTTCTTCAGCTGAATACACATATCACTCTGGAAATATTGTGACCTCCTTCAACCAAGTGTCAGTTAGACTTGAACCATAAATTCTTGGCAGGTTTAAATCAAAAGAAAGCAACTACTTAGAGACAGCCACTTAAAGACTTGAAAAAAAATGCATTTGCAGCCTTGAAAAATAAATGTATCCTGTTACTCCCCTTCCCCCAGAGAAACGGCTGAAAAAAAATCTACCCAATGCAAAGTGAATAGGTTTCTTGACCTGTACAGTGAACCTGTAGGTGATTTCTGAAAGAAAGAAAATGCCAACAACTACAGTAATCTAAAGAATAAAGAAAGGATTCCTCCAAGTCAGAAGCATCAAAGTAAGGACTGAGTAAGCCACCCCCGAGAGTACTTGGGAAATTCCGAACCTTCTGTGTGTGTAAGTGCAAAGTCATAGAAGATATGCTTAGAAAGGACAAAACCCGCACAGGAAGTAGTGCAGATGTGTAGTGGCTTTCCTTCAGCCGCTGCACCTGTGCCTGGGGTTTGCATCTGAAATACTTGGCCTCCAGTCTCCCCCTGTGCACAAATGTCTTCCATGGTCCCCTGAGAACAATCCCTCCCACACCTGCATAGGAAGTTTCCCTGCTTTCACAACAGCATTTGAAAAAGACAAAATTCCCAAACCATGTGTTTGCAGACACTGTTGCTACCACCTTTTGTCCCTTGTAGCGAGTCTTCAAAAACACACACACACAAAAAAAACTTAGCGAAATTCGAATTTACATATTTTAATGAGAAAATATTATTTAGACTAGGTCATAATTTAATGTAGACACCTTTTAAAACTCTGTCTTAAAATGGGCATGCTGGGAACAAGGACATCAATATTTAAAATGCCATGCGAATTCTGTGCAGAGAGGAAAAAAAATAAAAGGGAATTTTTTTTCACAGCTTGGACAACACTACAATTTCTTTTTTAAATGAAGCAGGTCACAATGGAACAGCTATTGGGTTGGTCTTTGTTTGCTTGTTTGCTTGTTTGTTTGCTGTCAATTACCTAGAATGCTAAAAGGAACATACCAAACCAAAGTGCATTTTACACAGTGTAAATCATTCCTATTTACAACTCTTTGCAGCCCTTTAGCTTCACGGAAAAGTTCTTTTAACCGAAAGATCTGTCCAGAGGACAGCTCTGCTGACATCCCCTTCCCGTTCCCAGTCGGTTCATCTACATACTTCCCCACTTGCCCAAGGGTTTCTCCCTTGGGCTTAGTTCACGTTTTTTTCTCTTTCTTTTTTTCTTTTCTTTTTCCTTTTCCTTCCTTTTCTCTTTCATCAAAATAAATAGCTAAAAAGGTTTCTAAATAGTAAGAAAGTTAACATCCCAATTAACTTCCCCCATTCTCCCCCTACCTCCTTCCCACCCCCAAAGCTGGCCAGAAGAGTAAACAATCACGTTACAACAGGTAATTGTAAAGAGGACTCTACCCCCTCACCCCTAGCCTGGCAGATTCTCAAGTTCACTGTTCACATTTTTTTTAAACCGCGCGCTTTGTAAACAATAACGGTGACTTTTAGCTGTGTTTTGCTTGTGTGTAGGACAAGCATCCTCCGGAGTTTTAGCAGCCTCTCTCGAGCTAAGGGAGCTTCTGGCCGGAAACAAAACCCAGAAGGGGAAAAAAAATCTTTAGAAGCCCGGGAGGTAGGGCCGCAGCCGGGGAAAGTATCGGTCCGCCCATCCCGGCCTGATGGGCGGAGGCGGTCCTGTTGGAGGATCAGTAAGTGGGTCCTGTGGCCACAGATTTTCAGGATCTTAGAAGATCCGGCCCTCTTAGTGCGGCTGCAGCCTCGGCGGGCTTCTGCTCCCGGGCAGTGTCTCTGGTCTTGAAATTGCGCAGAGTCCAGAGGTCTGCCTCTCCAAGCTCAGAAGATGAGTAGTTTGTTTTGTTTTGTTTTGTTTTGTTTCTGTTTTCTCCAAGCATGAGGGAGTCAGGGTGTTCTGCCTGTTGGATGGGAGTGCATTTCAGGGACCCAGGAGGGGTCACTTGGCTTGGGTTAGTCCCAGTTTTCTCTGGCGCCCTAGAGGGACGGAAGACAACTTTCACACGCCTTCCGGCAAGTTTGTGATTTGTCTTCTGGGTCCAAAACCAAAAGTTCTCCTAAGAGCGAGGACTGAAGAAGGTAGAATGGGCAAGTCGGGGTGGCGGTTTTAGGTCGCGGAGGGCTGGACCCGGAGCAGGGACGTGTTGAGAGGGGTGGTGTGGATGTGACCAAGACTGAGCCCCAGCTTCTGTGGGTCAGTGCACGGCCACCGAGTGCAAGGCGGAGGCCGGGCTGGTGAGTGTTTCGCTAGGGGTGGCGGGGCTGCTTTGGCTGGTGGCTGTCTGCGAGGAGGTGGGGCTGAGCGAAGGCGGCGAGTTCGAGAGCAGGGTGGGGATGGGTGCGGGCAGAGCTGGCAGTGCGGGCACTGCGGCCGGCGTGGGCTTGATGGGCACTGGGATGGCGGGCAACGTCTGGCCCGCGGCGTGGCACAGCGGCTTCAGCGGCACTCCATAGGCGCTGTAGTCGCCACTCGTCATGGAGATGGGGGTGGCTGAGTCGATCATACCCGCGGAACCGTACACATGTGGCCAGCCGGTGCCCAGAGAGCTGCCCATGGTAGTTAACTGGTTAGGGAGTGGATAGGCAGCTGGAACCGGCTGCATGGCAGAGAAGGCCAGCCCCCCAGGCATCTTATACTCCCTCGCGATGATGTTCTCAATAGCAAAGGGATGCTTGAAGCCGGAAGGCTGCGCCACACCGCCCAGGTTGTACGCAGCGGCCGGCATCTGCGGCAGATGCGTGCCCGAGGCAGCCAGAGCGCTGAGCCGCAGCTTAGCCTGCTGCTGGAGGTACTGCGCGGCGTCCGCCGGCTTGCTGGGCGCCAAGTGGTCTGACTTGAGCACCTTGAAGCGCTTGCGACGCCGCAGGAAGCTCCCGTTCTCGAACATGTCCCCGCAGCTGGGATGTAGCGCCCAGAAGCTGCCTTTGCCCGGCTGGTCTGGCCGCCTCGGGATCTTAATAAAGCAATCGTTGAAGGAGAGATTGTGGCGCAGGCTATTCTGCCAGCGCTGCGTGTTCTCTCGGTAGTAGGGGAAACGGTCCATGATGAACTTGTAAATCTCGCTGAGCGGCAGCATCTTCTCCGGAGAGCTCTGGATGGCCATGGCGGTCAGCGAGATGTAGGAGTAGGGCGGCTTCTGGTCGCTGTACGTGTTGCGGCCCGGCCGAGGCATCTTATTGCTTGGCCACTTGCTCAGTGTCCGCGCGGCCCGGAGGACTGGTCAGATCTGAGAAGAGGGGAAGTGATGGAGAAGGGCAGCGTAGGTGCAGAGACACCGGCGAGGTCACTCAGGCCGAGTCACAGATATAGGGGGTGGGGAAGAGGGGAAGAGGGAATTCGGGTGCCAGCAACTTTGCGCACCAAACTGGATAGATTCAGCTAGAGGAAGTGGAGAGGGGAAGAGAGCGATCAGCGGAGAGGTTTGCAGGAAAGTAGGTAGGACCTGGATTCAGGGGAGTGGACAGAGAGAATAATGCTCACCTTAAAGTTGTTTCAAGTTGCCGGTCCGCATCCGGGATGGCGTGGCTGGTGGCCGAGTCCCTCCCTGCGCGCGATCGGAGCGCAGCGTCCGGGAGCAGTGAGACTCGCTGCCAGCTAGGCTTAGACTCAGCCCGGTAGAGCTCCTCTCCGCGGGCTCCGCAGCGCGCTCGTGGGTCGTGCGCCCTGCTGGGAGACCGAACTCGGCTGCTGAGTGCCCGTGAGGACAGTCCTCAGGGATCCAGAGGACGCTGCTGTGGTGTTCGTGGTTCCGCTGAGCTAGGTGGCTGCCTCCATGTCCACCCTCGAACCATCTGATAGTTTTAAGCGATGACAGGAGCAGAAAAGACCCCTGTAGCGGCGCTTCATTAATGTGCCACTTCTTAGCTATCGTATGACAATCGCCTTGGGAGGAGGAGGAAAAGGAGGGGGAGCGGGGGCTGCAGAGGGAGGGGACTGAGGGAGAGGAGAGAGAGCCTGGCCAGCGCTGGTTTCTTTCACACCTATTTACATGGACACCTTGGCCAATAGGAATCACTTCCAGCCGAAGACTGGGAGACCGAGAAGAGCCTCTGCCGCCCGCAGGGAGCGGGCAGCGCCTACCGGTGTGTGTGTTGGGAAGGTATGAGCGGAGCGGCGCGCGGAGCCGGCTGGCAGGCGACCACTCACTCTTTGAGCTATCTGCCGCGCCGGTGGTGTTTGACATGGAAATTGCTCGGCTGGGGTATTCTGTTTCCTCTGCTTTGTGTCGGTTTGTATAGTTAGCTAACTTATAGCACAGGCTTTCTCCTGAAGGGCGACCTTTCTACTTTGGTTGCCACTGCGCGGGGTTGATTGGATGGGTTGTTCAAATGGAAACCTACCTCGCAATCACCTCCCCGCCCCCAGTCCTGCAAGAGGCAGGTAGAAATTGGTCTGTCGCTTTAAAAAGGTGGTAAGGTTAATAGACGCATATAGATAGATATATTTGGACAGCTGGGTGGATAAGTCCGTTTTGAATGTAAACGTGATATATATATATATATATATATATATCCTTTAACGGCTGAGCCATCTCTCCAGGCCAAGGTAAGTTTTGGGGTTATTTGTTTGTTTGTTTTTTGTTTTTTGAAAAGAATGGATGAGTGTATTAGCTTCTACTTTAATACGTTTTTCAGCGATTTGATGGGCACAGGACATTCAGGGTAAACTGAGGCAAGGCAGCGTGTGGGCCTGGGGAGGGCCCGAGTTTGTCCAATGTACGCTATGGTCTCCTTTCTTCAGGTGCTTGCAAAGTCTGAGGTTTCTTGGAAGTTAGCGGGTCAGCATTTTGCAGTCCCCTCCCCCTTTTTACATGGGAATAGTTTCTTTAGAGTTTAGAACGCCATGAAAAGACAAACAGTGCCTGCTGAGACCAGCGAGTTTTTTTGGGGGGGGGCACGTGGCTCAGGTCACTGGGTCTGGAGAGAGTAGCGGGCACCTTCGAGTTCATATTTGCCTTGTGAGGATTAAATGAATCATTAGTATCATTATCATCATCGTCTTCGTCGTCATCATCAAACTGTTAGGGAATAAACTGCGACTCAACCCGTCAGCTTGCACGCAATGAGTACAAGCCAGAAGTTCCACGCTTTTCAGCGCTTTCCGGGGCCTTTGTGGTTTTAAAAAGAACCCCATGCCACTAGGTTAAATACTTAATACCTACAGCCCACACAGAACCGTCTTTAAACTCCGGAAACCTCTTTTTCTTTTTTCTTTCTTCCTCCCCTCCCCCATAGGAGCAGACTGATAGTTGTAGTGTGACGTTTGTTACACTTTGAGTGACAGTAGAGCATCAGTCTGTGAATAGCAAGAAAACCTTTCAGCTTCGGAGAGCGTGCGCGAGCGCACACACACACACACACACACACACACACACACACACATCTACTCACATAACTTCATTAACCACAGTTTCGAAGGCGGTCAATAACTCACCAAAACGTAACTTAAACACGACGAATTTAGGAGATTAAACAATTTCATTAATATTGAAATGGCTCTGGCGCCTGGGCTGCCGCGCTTTAGATGCAAGCGCACGTTTTTCAATATTAACAGAGTGCTTGAAGGGAAGACTCAAGTCACCTTCTTAATTCGGAAAAAATAACCAGGAGAGGGAGGAGGTGCGAGCAGGGAGGTGGGGGTAGAAGCATTGACCTGTCTCTGGGGGCAAGGCTAGAACAGGGCAGATATATGGATTTCTCTTCTCCAAAGATCAAATCAGTTGGACCCAAGGCCCAGTTTGGGCCAGAGGCAGCCCAACTGGACTGAGCTGCGCGCGCTACAACAAACTAAGGTTTGGTGGTGTTTCTGCGCGTGCCCGGGCTAGGCTCCGGGGCCTGCAGTGGGAGGAGCTGGGAGCGCAAAGGGGTGGGGAGCCCGAGGGGTGTTTGAAGAGGGATGGAGTTCTGGTCAATGCCTTGCTTGCTCCAGATATAGCTTCGGAGGCACTAAAGCATGCACGGCTTTAAGCCAAGGTAGGATTGCTCCTGGGTGCAAAGGTGCCGGCTTGGAAACCCTTGAGTATTTTAATGATTCCTTTTAGCAAACATGTGCATGGGTTCATACCAAAATGCAAAGATGGATAAAATATTTATGGTGATTGCATCCCAGATGGTAAAAGTCCCTACTCCCCTCCACAACCCTATCCCCAATGACAACCAGTAAGATACTTTACTATCCGGTCTGGGTGCACTTTAATGGTGAGGAATAGCTTACGGTACTTTCTTATTTTAACAATTGGCATTTTGTTGTCCTGCAAAAGGGGCCTTTGTGTGGCTGTCGAAATCACTGCTCAGAGCAAACAGAAGATTAACTAAATTCTAAAAGTGAAAACGTTCACGGGGGGGAAAAAAACTCAAAACAGTCACTTTAACTTGGAATAAATCTTTATTCATTTCCCTGGGGAAAGTTGTCACAACTGAGTCCATGCAATATTACAAGTAGGAATTGATGTTTGTGGAATTTTCAGTCTGATTAGTTTTGAGAAGGAAGCTGAGGCTCACTGCCCGTGTTTAGGGTTAATCAAGTAAACAGAACTCAATCGCTTAAGTTTGCCTTGTGAGGGGAATGGAGCTGTGAGAGGCGCATTTAACTCCTGGGCATTGCAGCAAAGTTCTACCTCCTGTCAGAGGTCTTCAAAGCCCTAGAAAGGGAGGGTGGAGTTGCAAGCTGTTTACAGCATTTTAAGGATGGTATTGTAAAGAGACTGAATGCTTTCCAGAAATCTTGAAAAAGTGCGTCAAAGTCTTTTGTACAAAACCCAAAGCCAATAGAAGCTTTGTGGAGGTGGGAGGGGGCAACATCCGACAGGGGGGGTGGCTTAAGGGGTTGTTGGGAAAACTGTATAAAACACACACAAGTCTATTATACCCCATGTGCCAACCAAATGGTGATCCCCTCTAGCAAGGACCGCTCATCGACTCGTCAAGCCCACCGCCTACCACCTTTCTCCACTGAAAGTTTGCTAGAGCCTCTTTTCCCATAAGCTGGACCACACACGGCTGCAGATTTTGCAATAATTTATGCTAATTTCCCTCCATAAATCCACAATTCGCTTCAGTGGCACCCGAGCTGCTGAGGGAGTAAAAAGGAGACAGAGGGGTGACAAAAACAATATTGATTTTGAATCCTTGTGTTGTTAAGCAGGTGTGTGTGTGTGTGTGTGTGTGTGTGTGTGTGTGTGTGTGTGTGTGTGTAGGTGGGGCTGGCTTATGGAGGAGGAGAGGGCTCCGGGAGAGGAGAACCCTCCCCTTAGCCGTTCCCTCCCTCCAACCCAACAAACACAATCCAGAAAATAACCGCGCCCAGTTTGTTAATGTTTACCAAACCGGATGGGAGGTGGCAGGAACATCATACCCAGCAGCTTCTGAAAATTTCCCAAACGCCAAAAACAATACCCGTCGCCCCTACTCGGAAAGTGAACCACATGCAACCTGCAGCGACAAGGCTGAGCCGGGCTTTACCCCCGCGGTCCTGCAGCCTGTTTCTCCCGCTTATCCCCTCACTTTCCTGTATTACCACTGTCTCTCGCTTCTCTCTTGCACGACCTCCTGTTCGCCTATCGGCGACCTGGGCTGATGGGGGGCCAGCCGGGAGGACTGAGGACTGGCGTGCAGCGGGAGCTGAGGTTTTAAGGGTCTTGAGGGTTTTCTACGACGCGCCCCACCATTCGTGATCGCCTCGGATAGTTATTTGCTGCTACTGCTCGCTGTGCTCGCTCTGAGAAACCCGCGCTAATGCACCGCGTCCTTTTGTCCCATCAGTCATTCTTGCCCAAATCCGCACTTTGGTGGCGTGAAACGACTTAGCTCTCCTTTCAAAAGGATTTTGTTCCCGGGGTATTCAGTACTAAACAAACTTCTTCAGCCTGTCAGTGGACAATTAAAAAAAAAAATACCGTGCTGAGTGTAGCAGGCTGTTTGTCCTGGGCATCTGTAACCCCCCTCCCCCATACACACCTCATTCACCACCACTCCCTCCCCGCACGACTTTGCCTCACTTTCCAGTTCTGGACCTCAGGAACACCGGCTTGTCGGGTCCCTTAGACTGGACAGCAAGCACTCCTTGCAGGTTTTAGGGCCTCAGAGACTCGCGAGACACAAGAAGCATCCACCTTCGCTTTTCGCTAGCGACTTCCGTGGGATTTTGAACCTGCCTGACGACCCTGCCTCAGGAAGGAAGACTGGGGAGGAGGCAACACACGGTTCACTCTTGTGCCAACCGCCAACTGTGGCTGGTGCCAATTGTCTCTGCCAGCGAGCGGCCTCAGGGCTCTGTCACCATAGGAGCACACTTTTACACAGTAGTAGGGAAGATGCCTTCTAGGGAATTTGCGAACCATTTCATCCAGTTAGTGACTGCCACATGGGTGTAGAACCTTAACTCAGAACAGGAAGGCTGAAGTCAAACCTTTGACAATCCCGCTCCTTCCATTTGCTACTTTAGTCTCCCTGATTCCAAAGATTAGACTCCAATAGTCGCCCAACTCCCACAGTAAATACTCAGATCCCAACAGATAAGGGGTGTCTCTCCAATCCATTAGTCCCCACAAAGAAAAGTTTCCCACCAGGAAACTGAGACCTCTGGCTATGTCACTCTTCCCTGTTTGGGCCAGGAGGGAAAATGAGTTGAGTGACCACGCCCTGGACATATTATCCAGTTATCCCCTGTAGCTGCTACAAGGCGTAGAGTGCCAGAGGCCTGGCTTCCCCTTCAACCCAAGCATAAAACAAATAGTAGCTAAAGTTGGGCGCTCCTCCTGCTGCACCACCCCCAGTCCTAAGAACGGTTCTTTACAGGGAGCAGGCAGTTTTAGTGGCGGGGAGAAAACAGCTCTTTACCCTGCTCAAACACAATGCCCTCTATTTGGAATGAGTTTGCTAAATACCATTTGGTGTTCGCTTTGCTTGTGGCTTGCTCAGAGACCTCACAGCTTAAAATCTTAGTTTCCAAATGAAATGTCTACACAAACAGTTGCATAGATTTCATCTGAGCTTCACCGAGCCTGACAGTGTGTGTGTGTGTGTCTAAAAAGCATTTGCCAAATATCCCTGGAAGAATTTCCGCTGCGTTTGGCGACAACCCCCTCCCCTTAAGTTTTGCTTTGCACTGTGTGAAATCGAAGACGGAACTCCAAGCTATTATTTTTATTGGAGGGAATATTGCTAAAGCTACCTTTGGTATTGAAGGGATTAACTTGCTTTTTCTCCCAGCCCCTAACTCTGGGGTTAAGACAGCAGTGGATCAACTGTATAATGTGTGCACTGTTCGCTCATTTGTACAAGCAGAACAAAGGTTGGACTAAGCCAAATTGCATTGCACTTGTGAACCGAGTCCCGATGTGAAGTATCTTTTACAGCGGGGGAAAGAGAACAATTTCGTGTATGTCTAAAAGGGAGAAACAAAGCCACTTTCTCCAGCAGCTCAAAGTGAAGTATCCAGGCGTGACATTCCCAGGGTGAGGAGGGACAAAAGCAGGGTCAGGGGGATGAAAAAGAGAATCAAACAGCCACTTTCACATGCGTGCCCTCAACTGCTGCACCTCTCCATAATAGGAAACAAATGTTGTAAAAGCAGGGATTGCTTCCATTCATTCAAAATAGCAAATGATAGCTAAACAACATTGTCAAAACTGAATCAACTTCTGTGCAGTACCACCCAGAAAAAGGTATTGTGTTTTGTTTAATAGCAGGGTGGAGCGAAGGGGTTTTTTCCCCCTTCTAGAGGGAAGGATAGAAAAATCACCCTCTTTTCAAATCAACCTCTTTGTCGGGTAGTACTTGTTTGCTTAGATTTTTTTTTTTTAACCAGGCTGTTTGGCTAGGCACTGTATTCTTAAAATATTATGGGGAGAGTTGCAAAAGTAGTTTTTGTTGTTGTTGATTTTACTTTCAGAAAATTTGCCAGCACTTAAACCGGAAAACGTTTTTTTTTTTTTTCAACTTTTTTTGAATGTATTGGGGGTAGGAGGGAGGATTGACTGCAACACTTTTAAAGCTTGAATACAATTGATCAGGGGGACCGCAGACTTTTGAAATGAGGAATCTTTTGCACCGGTACTATTTTATTCTGATTGCAACCCACCATGCCAAATCTTCTTTAATTTGTTTTGAAAACAGGCAACCTGTGGGTCGCCAGCCTTAAAACCCTGCTTTGTTTTGTTTATTCAGGCTGGGGTGGAGGCTTAAACGGGGTGGCCCTGTGCAGTATGTTTTCTTAATAGCAGAAACGGATCTCTCTGAAAAACCCCTACAGCTTTCAGATGGAGTAACTCTCGACGTTCCTGGTTAGGTTAAAACTATTCATTTATTCATTCATTATCTTACTCCCCCGTGTATGTGTGTGTGTGTGTGTGTGTGTGTGTGTGTGTGTGTGTGCACGTATCCCCCGCTGAGCTGCCACCCACAAAGAAGGCTGAAAAGGAAAAAGGGAGAAAAGAAAGCCGCTGATCCTCTGGACCTCCCCCCAGCAAAGAATGGCTGGGGGGCGGGGTTTGGAGGGGCCAGCTTGGCCTCTAGAGGTTGGCATACCCAGGGGCGGCCTGAGTCCTTCCGCTCCGTTGAAACTCACCTGGGACTAGGGCTGCGCACCCTTATCATGCCACAGAAGCTGCAAGTCCGGGCACGGCACCCTCTGGGATCTCACTACCCCCTCACCTGCTCTGGACATTCCAGAGGCCCTGAGGCTCAGCGGTGGGTCACGTTGGAATCTAGATGCCCTGAGTGTGCCTGTCCTTTGCGTACCCCTATTTTTCCCTTTTCCTTTTCCTTTCTGCTCTCCCTATTCTCCCCTCTTGAAGGCAGTTTCTGCTCCCCTACCTAACTATTGTCCACTTCCTGGGGAGCATCCCTGGGTGGGGGGGCTTTCTCTAACACACCCAGCAGGCCTAATTGCAAAAGGAAGAAAGAAGGAAGGCAGGGGCAGGGGGAGAATGGGGTGTGCAGGAAACAAAAAATCCGATCCTCCTAGCCCGACCCTCGAGCGCACCACAAACCAGCACACCTCAGCAGCTAAGCAGTAGACTGATGCAGGTAGGTGGGCAGTGTCAGATAAATCATCAGCCCGCTAGTTTGTTACAGGAGACCTCTGCCCTTCGACTTTAGCAGGCGTCGCGATCCCTGCAAATCAAGTAAGCAAGGTGCCTCTACACACGTCTTTGCGCTTAGTTTTATTTTCACTTAAAATTTTTTATTTGGGAAGGATTTCTGACAGTAAGCATTAATGCCGCGGCTATCATTTTTTTCCCAACAGTTCCTTCTCCATCCTCTAGATAAATCTAGAACCATGGAGTGTTCTATGATTCTAAAGAGGTGATTTTCTGTGGAGTGACAGCCATTTTTCTTTTAAATGGCGGCCGCCGCCTATTTGATTGGGGGAGCTGGTGGCGTTCCTTTGGTTAGGTAAGCTGTCCATTCCTTATGAGCTTCTTCTTTCACCTTCAAAACATTTTGGGTCTATCGTTTGTTAAGACACACTCCCGAATAGCCAGAGCTTGGGGATTTATTCATAAGTCTCCTTTCCGTCCCTTATCTTCTATATACCGATTTTTTTTCTTTGCAAAAAAGGGGGAGGGGTTAGGCACCACACAAGGCGGTAAAATAGATGAGCCAGGCCATGTCCTACACCGCTTACTAAAATGACTTTACATCTCTGGCCATGTTAGCAAACTTATGTTTTCCTTTGATCAAGTCCTCTCACGCGCGACCTGTTGATGACTCGGAGTGGCAGTGCGCGGAGCTCCGTGGAGAAGCCGGTTTATGTAAACTGCTTGTGTATTTCACATTATCATCGAGCTATCTGGAGGCAATGTAGATTTTCTAAAGATCTAATGAATAAACAACCAGCAACTGCTGGCGGTGTAATTTACATTGTTAATGCCTACATATGTATAATAAATACGCATTTGTATGCTTTCAAATAAACTCTTTAGTTTTAAACCTGTGGTGATTTCCCCCCCCCCGAAAAAGTAGGGGTGGTGGTGGGGGAGTCTTCTTAAGAAAGCATGTCATTTCACTCCGCTGGTACAAATGGCTGTGAGTTGGACCCTAAAAGCAGATCAGCGGTCTAGTTATCGCTCCTACTCGGCGAGGAAGCAAGATCCGCGCGAATGTGACGCGCGCTGGACTCAAGCGGGGAGAAAAAGAGCTTGTAGCTTTGCGGGTAGTGTGGCCAGAGCGCTTCCTCGCGGAGTGGAACCCGGGACAGTGCCACCATACCATCCAGACCTCTTTGCCCAGCTGTCGCCTTTTCCCCAAAGAGAAGCATCAGGGACCTCCAACTCAGACGCAACCTGGTTGAGGGACTGGGGGTGTTGTTGATGAGTAGACAACCCCTGGAGAGAAAGTTTCTCCAGGAATTTCCAGATGTTTTCCCGCGTGCCTGTTCCCCGAGAGCATCTGGGACCAGCCTGGGAAAGGCAGGGAGAAAGCAATGGGGTCTTGGGCCACACCACCTGACTCTTCCTCCTGTAGAGGGCAAAGGGCAGCAGGAGCAGGAAGACATCTAGGAGCCACGCCTCCTCGGCCACAGGGTTGGGACTCAGCCCCCAGCCTTGCTTTCTGATACTGCGTACCCTCCCTAGGCCACCTAGGTCAGACCAGGCTTGGGCGTTTGATATCTTTCCGCTCCACCAACCAGGTACCACTTCCTTAGCGCGCCTCAAGGCAAATGTCTTATCTTGTCCTGGATCTGGAATACATTATTTTAATTAAGTCTTTGGCGGTTTACTTTCCTCTGAGATCTGTTCCACGGTGCAATTAGGAACGTATTGGTGCTAGCTCGTATGAATATTCAGGAGCGTGTCAATTAATTAGCAGACAGAGGAATCTCATTATGGTGCTCAAAAGCCTTTTAGTGTTAAGCAGAATTAAGGGGGTATTCGGCAATGCACTGGATTAGTGAATATTTTACTGTGTACTCATTTAACTTCATTATCGCTGCACTTACACTACTCTCTGATTTTATTAATTAAATTGCTCATTAATTTGGCCAAAAAGGATAAAAGTTTTAAATGCGCCAACCAATAACTTGGAAAGTAAACTTTCGCCCCGCTTAGACTCCGCTTCCAGAGAGGACTCAAGGCAACTTGCACGGGCGGGCGAGCAGCTCCCTTCTCCTTCCAGTCAGCAGCTTTGGGGATCTCAGGCGCGCCAGCCCTAGACACCAGAGGTGTGTTAAGACGTCTGGGATAAAGAGCCGCGACCAGGGGGTAGTTCATTCTCTCACGGCCTTCCTGGATTGGCCAGAACTTCTGTCCTTAAGTATTAAGATAAATAAATTAGTAAATGAGTAAGCCTTGAGATTTGTCGAAATACCACACCTCCATCCCAACTCTTCCCCGGAAAATGCCTGGGAATCAGTGGTCAGCACGCCCAGAAACTTCTGTTATTAGCCCCAGGCTAATAATATTTTACCAAGGAGAGCACAAAATGCATCGCTGTTTGAGATCCGGACAGCAACGCCCCCTAAGGTCTGGCGATCTCAGCCCCTGCGTTTGTGGCTACTTGTGTCCTCTACCAGAGATCCCTGGCCCATGTCCTATGGCCACCTTTAGGGACTACCCGAATCCTTCACGTGATCCTTGCACCACCTACACCTCCCTCACCCTACCCCCAAAGGTTAGAAACACAAATATTAAAATTACTTGCACAAAGGGAACCACTAAAGAGATCTCAAATTAATATGCATGTAAAATTAATTAGCTTCATTTCATGACATCAAAATAAGTACCTGGGAAACAGAACACCTTCTGGGCATTGGGAACATACGCTGGAATTAGAGTTAATTGACTAATTACATAAATTAGGCATTAATTTTGCAACACATCAAGTATAAAAGATATCTCAATTAATTGTGCATAAATTACCAGGTAAAACCGGGCAATTGTTCGATCCATGGTCCCGTTCTCAGTTCTCAAACCTCTTTGCTCCTTAAGGTGCCAAAGCCAGGCTGTGTGGCATGCTCACTGCTGCGACAGGGCAGGGGCGGAGTGTGGGGGGTGCTGTGGGAGCAGAATGAGCACCTGAAGCAGACTCCTGCTCAGGCTGGTGTCCTCCAGGCTAAGATCCCCACACACACACACCTCCCTCCACACACACTTCATTAAAACCAATTACATGCAGTTAGATTGATCAGATTTTGTCAGAGATGAAGATAGCCCTACAGCCCACGTTCCTTCTGTGAATGCACAATCCCCTCCTGAAGGACTTTAGTGTTTTCTGGTTGGACATTGGCCTGGGGTCACTTTGGCTCCTCCTGCTAAGTGATGCCTGACCCTGGGTTTTTCCTGATGAACTGTACCGAAGGCTTCCTGATCACCCATGAATCTATGTTCCAGGGTGGGAAGCCAGGTGTTCTGAGTCTCTTCAGTTTGGGAATGAGTGTAAATTAAGCCCAAGGAACCCATCCTTCCTCACTTGGGACTGATTTGTAGGCTCACTCTCCCTCCTTTCCCACATTCTTTCTTTGGGGCTCAATGTACACATTTGATATAGTGTGAATTCTCAATTTGATTTTCTATGGGCTCCAAGAAGGCTTTAGGGAACACACTAGTAAAACCTCCCACAACAAACCACTAGATGTATGTAACATTTTGTTTTGCCTTTAAGACAATTATCTTGTTGAGAGAATTATTAATGAGGCACCCTCCATTTTAAGTAGAGTTATCCAAGGGGAAAGAAGCATTTGGGAGTGAAAAGTCATGGCATGTTGAAACCCAGTGAGAGTCAAGAGTAAAACATCTCAGTGATCACCAATTGTCACAGGACTGGGTTCTTTAGATCTGATGGGATGAGGACATTATTAAAGGAAGGACATTTCTCAACAACCTTTGTAGCTGTCACCATGTCCTTGGTAATTTGCACAAAACTAGTTTTATTTAGAGGCACTTCCCCTATCTCAACTTACTGCCTCAACTCATTTCTCCAAAGATCTCCACCTGGAATTTGTTTTTATTCCAGTGCCATCATAGATAGGGAGAGATACCCTGAGAAAGTCTTTTCTTCTCCAATGATATATCTTCACCAAGGTGCTTAGGTGAAATAGAGTACACAAGGTAGTCCTGACTGCTGATGGGCCAGAGAGAGCCAGGAAAAGAGTTTACTGAAACACACATTCATCTTGATGGAGAGGTTTCCCTTGTAGCCAGATGCAGAAGGTACTTGAGGGAGATGCTGACAAGCAGTTAATTGTCAGCAGAACTAAAACGGACACTTTGTTTACAGTGGAGCGTGATTAATGGAGAGTAAATAAAACAACAGCTCTCTTTATAAAGTCACCGTCCATGTTAAGGGGCGCGCGGGGGTGGGGGGTGGGGGGTGGGGGGTGGGGGTGAGCTGGATGTCTGTAGGAATGAAAGAAGTGGCCATCCTGCTGAAAGGGTGGATTTGCCAGACTCTTGAAGCAACAGCTGGCAGTGCTATGCATCCCAAGGAGGCAAGCTTTCCAGATGGCCTGCTTCTTAAAGGAAAAAAAATCCCCCAAATTTATAGAGCTGGATTAGAAACATTTTTCCCCAGTTATCCGAGTTTCCCATTTTTCTTATTAGGACATTACTCATCTCCACCCCACTCCCACCCCTGTTATTTGTTTCTTAAGAGGTAACTCATTTAATGTGGAATAATTTTCAAAACAAGCCAGACAACGCCGCCGCCGCCGGGGTGCTTTCATTTGCAGGAAGACGATTCTGTCCCCTGGGACTCTGACAAATTGCAGAGGCTACACTCATAGTAAATAGCTTGTAAATAGCTTATGATGGGCCCCATCTTACAAAACAGGGACTGTGTCCTAAGATTTAAATTTTTTAATAATTATTATCATGGGAGTGTGTGTGGAACAGGTTGAGGTTGAGGCACACGTTGCTATATGAGTGTGAAGGTCAGAAGACAGTTTCAGAAGTCAATTCTTTTCTGTCCTGCACAATCCAGGAATGAAACTCAGGTGGCTGGGCTTGGCAGTGAGTGCTTTTATTCACTGGGCCATAGTGTGTGTGTGTGTGTGTGTGTGTGTGTGTGTGTGTGTGTGTGTGTGTGTGTGCCTCTATCCATTTTGCTTTTTTTTTTTTTTTTTTTTTTTTTTTTTTTTTTTTTTTTTTTTTTTTGGTTTTTTTAGACAGGGTTTCTCTGTATAGCCCTGGCTGTCCTGGAACTCACTTTGTAGACCAGGCTGTCCTCAAACTCAGAAATCCGCCTGCCTCTGCCTCCTGAGTGATGGGATTAAAGGTGTGCGCCACCATGCCCGGATCCATTTTGCTTTTATTCCGGATGCTCCACTGTGGCCACCCTCCTCCTTGGCGGCACTGTCACTAGATAAATGTAGAGCTGCACCAAAAAATGGACATTATTCGTATTTAAAACAAAGTCCAGTGAAGTTCAAACAATGGCTCTAAGGCACTTGGAGATACCTCTGGGTGGGAAATTCCATCTCAGCATTCAAAAACCAGCCAACCAACCAAACAACCAAATAACCAAACAAATGAAAAGACAGAAAACAAACAAACAAACAAAAAACAAAAAACAAAACAAAAATCCCACAAACAACAATAGAAAGACTGTTGGGTCACCATCATTTCAATTAGATTCTGATAGACTGTGCTATATAAACAGCCCACAGCAGGAATCACATGCAAGACTTGCTTAGGATGCTAGAAAAATGCCTTCCTCCCTCCACCTCTCTCTTTAGAAAAGAATTTGTTGAGGAAAGATCTCAATGTTCCCCCAGACCCCCAGAGAACCCTGGCTGTCCTGGAACTTGCTCTGTAGACCAGGAGAATTTTTTTTTTTTAACTACATGGGCGTTAACAGGTGGAGAGCAGAAACAAGGGAGGGGCACCAGCACCCCACCCCCAGGGGGGACACAGGTTTTTGGAGAGAGAGAAAGCTTACTTTGGGGACTTGTCTAAAACTCTTACAAGGATTGTTTGAAACAAACAAATAAACAAAAAGCCAGAATCATTTTGGTGAGAGGAAGGGGGAGAGAGAGGGGGACAGAGGAAAAGAGAAGAGGAAGAGGAAGAAGGGGAGGGAAAAGAGAAGAAACTCACTTTTTTTTTTTTTTTTTTTTTTTTTGGTTTTTCGAGACAGGGTTTCTCTTTATAGCCCTGGCTGTCCTGGAACTCACTTTGTAGACCAGGCTGGCCTCGAACTCAGAAATCCGCCTGCCTCTGCCTCCCGAGTGCTGGGATTAAAGGCGTGTGCCACCACGCCCGGCTCCAAAACTCACTTTTAAAAACCTGTTCAGACCTCAACTTTTCAACAAGCTGACAGTTTTCTTCTGCCTTGGGCTTTTTTTGTGCTCAATTCTGAAGGTGTCAAACTTATGTCCCCTTTCTCCTTTGTAACCCCAGTGTAACTTTCACAGGGAGGTTAGCAGATCAAAATGTCCCTCATTGATGCAGAGCCAGCTGCGCTGGGGCTCTGGGTCCCAAGAGGAGGAGCTGCCTCCATGGTTGATGCTAACAGGACTTTGATGGTCATCTGCTCTGAGAGTGTCTCTCAGGGAACCTAAAGCCTGGAATTCATAGGCCTTCAGGAGACCTCAGGAGGTGGGCATCTTGCTAGCCCTCTCTCCACTCTTCCCCCTCCTATGTTTCTCTTCTCTTTCTTCTATAAACATTTCTGGGGGCCCGACACGTCTCTGCCATTAAGTAGCAAACATGTGCTCTGATAAAGTCATTTCAGAATTTTAAATCTCAATTGGTAAAAGAAAATACCCAAGACATCAGTATCTGCTCATCAGTATCTGCTCCTTAGACTGCAGGGTTTCATGTGGTTAAAATCTGAGATCAAAAAGAAAAGATATATTTGACTTTGCTCCCACTCTCTCTCCCCCTCCCCATGTGGTGTGTGTGTGTGTGTGTGTGTGTGTGTGTGTGTGTGTGTGTTTTGCCTGTGTACATGTATGAGCATCACATGTGTGCCATACACTCAGAGGTCAGAAGAGGGTGTCAGATCCCAGGAAGTAGAGTTACAAATGGTGGAAAGACACTGTGGGTGCTGGGAATGTAACCAGGTTCTTTGCAAAAAGAAGCAAGTGCTTTTAGCAGTTAAACCATCTCTCCAATACAAGTTTTGAGAACTTAAAGACACCCTGGGTTCCACATCCACAAATTCAATCAGTTCTAGATGGGAAGCATGAAGAAATAGCTGCTGCCTAGACAATATAGTGTACAGACTATTCACATTGAATTTATGATGTACTGGCTGTCACAAGAAAAGTGGGAGGGCCGGGCGTGGTGGCACACGCCTTTAATCCCAGCACTCGGGAGGCAGAGGCAGGCGTATTTCTGAGTTTGAGGCCAGCCTGGTCTACAGAGTGAGTTCCAGGACAGCCAGGGCTACACAGAGAAACCATGTCTCACAAAAGAAAAAAGAAAAAAAATAAGAAAAGTGGGAGGACAGAGCAGCCAGGAAGGTGTGCATAGGCTACACACAAGCACACTTTCATTTTTCTTTAAAAAGAGATGTATTACTTTTAAAATTATGTGCATGCATCTCTCGATAGATAGATAGATAGATAGATAGATAGATAGATAGATAGATAGATAGATAGATAGACAGACAGATATCTCCTGAATGTCCCGGTGTGTATGGGTGCCTGCAGAGGCCAGAAAATGGCATCAGATCCCTTTGAGCTGGAGTTGCAGAGTTGAGAGCTGCCTAACATGGGTACTGGGAACCTAACCCAGGTCCACTACAAGAGCAATATACACTTAACAACTTGAATCAGCTAACCAACTCTCCAACCCAACTTCATTTTATTCATTTATTTATTCATGTATTTATTTATTTGAGACAGGGTCTCCTATGTAACCCTGGTTGTCTTGGAGTTTGCTATGTAGACCAAGCTGACCTCAAACTCATAGAGATCTTCCTGCCTCTGCCTCTGCCTCTGCCTCTCCACCGCTGGTGTTACAGGTATGCACCACCATGCTAAGATTTTGTTTTATTTAAACTTGAGCATCTGCAGATTTCTGATGTCCGTGGAGATCTGGGATCCAGCTCTAGCAAGTATACAGTCGCCCACAGAGAGTGAACTCTGAATAATAATGACTTCTAGCTGTGGAGTCTTCTAGAAGTGCAGTTCTGGGACCTCAGTTTTCTCTGAAAACTGGCATAGGTTTGGAAAATCATAGCTGCCTCCATAGCACGTCTCTTTTTAAGATTGTTCACCCTTTACTCGTATTCAGTTGAGCATTCTAGAAGTTTCATAAGAAAATTTAATGGAAAAACAGGTAGGAGAATGCATCTCCTTCTAGTGGGCCATTTGCAAGGGTATAAAATGAGGCATTTGTCTCGGTGTTTTGTTCTGGAAAGCATGTTTGTCTTTCATTAAGACGTATTATTATTTACACTAAAATCCAGTGAGATTGGTATTATTTTAAGGTAAATTAAGGTCAGCTTAATTAAAAAAAAATTTTTTTTTTGAGATGGGCTCTCCCTATACCACCCTGGGTGGCCTAGAACTCACTAGGTAGACCAGGTTGGCCTTAAACTAATAGAGAGCTTCCTACATCTGCTACCCAAGTGATAGAGCTGAAGACGTGCTACGGCAATGGCACTGTATTTAAGGGTTTTTGTTTTTGTTTATGGTGGAGATGATCTCAGTTGGCAGAGCTTGCGTAGCATGCACAAAGCTGTGTATATCTGGTTCCATTTTATTTCTGCTATCCCCCATCAGCTATCCTGATTTCCTTTCCCCACCCATCTTTTATCCTTTATAGCTCTAGGATTTACAACACAGGACCTTAGTTTATTGCCACCTGTTTTCAAATGACACTGAATTACTTATGTGTGCTCTCGCTGCTCCTCCCCCTTCTTGAACTGTTGTTATAATACATTTTACCTCTCTATATACTCTGAACTTTGATCAGACTTAGCCACGACCTTTGCTTAAAGTAGCCAATTATTTCAAAAGATTTAAAGATGAAAACAAACGTCCTGCTCTCTATTCCTTCATATGGATGTTGGGGTCCACTGCCCGCAGTGGACTGGGTTCCTGGAGGGTTGGCCCGAAGCTGAAATGAAACTAAGGGAGTGGGGGAAGAAAGAAGGTCTCCGAGGCTACATGGTTGCTTCTGCTTAGAACGACTCTTTAATGGTGGACAAGCATTTGGGGATAAAGGAAGGGAAACCTGCCCCCAGTCTTCTGCGCAGGCGTTCTGGAGTTTGGTGGGAACCCTGAAGTCTCGTGACATCTCTCAGGTTGCGCAGGTGGGCTGGTCGTAGGTGGGCCTCTGGTAAGCTGGGCAGAGCCGGGCGACCTAGGAGACGTGCAGAACATGCTGCAGGGGTACCGTTCTGCAGGGGTACCGGGCTCTCTTAGCCTAGTTAACAACACAATGGATGCCATTGGGTGCGGCACGGCTCTGGTCAATTGCACCAACTGTGTTGGTGGGGAAGGACACCACATATGGACACAAATCTCTACCAAGTGCCATGTTCCTCCTCATGGAAAGAATGCCTTTGGAACACCTTTAGCACATCTCTTAGTATACATCTTCACACCATGGAATCTCTCAACTTCTGTTTGCCTGAGAAAAGGTTTTTGTTTACCTGAAGCTTGAACTATCTTTTCCTTTAGTCTAGAACTCTAGATGAATCTTTTTCCCCCCCTCTCTCAGTACTTTGAAATGTGTGCTCCATTCTTTTAGGTTGCATGGAGGCACTGACTATTCTTCCAAAGGACTTGGATTCAAATCCCAGCACCCACATGGCAGCTCACAACTGCCTGAAACTTCAAGATCTGACACTCTCACATAGACATGATATAATAATAATAATTAATAAATAAATAATATAATTATTATCATGCAGGCAAAACACCAATGTACATAAAATATAGGTAAGTAAATTAAAAAGTGAAAAACTCCCCATAATTCTTATTTTTGTTCCTCACCATACAATGCATACCTTTGGCTGCTTCTAAGATTTGATATTTTTGCTTCTATAATTCTCTCTCTCTCTCTCTCTCTCTCTCTCTCTCTCTCATGTGTGTGTTTGTGTGTGTGTTTGTGTGTGAGTGTGTGTGTGTGTGTATGTGTGTGTACAACTCACTGTTCATGTGAGAGGCTGGAAGACAATTTGTGAGAGTGAACTCTCTTTTCACCACGTAGGTCCTGGGGATTGAACTGAGGTCGCCTGGCTTGGAGGCGAGCACCTTTCCCTGCGGAGCCATCTCGCCAGCCCCTAGCACCTCCCATTACCTCTGCTCTGAGTGGCGTGGGTGTTGTGTGCTGAGCATTGTTTGAGATTGTCCCAGCTGAGGGTCCCTGAGCTCCTTCACTCAAATCTTGACCATATTTTTCATAAAATTAGAAAAAAAATGAGCTATTATTAATTTTTCCTGTCTTCCTTTCCTTCTGGAAGTCGCGTTCTTGTATTGGGCTGACCCATATTGTCCACAGGTTGCTCACATCAGCAGCCATACTTGGTTCCTACATCTCCACATTCCTGATTATTCCCCTGCAGAATTTCTTATACTATTAATCCTATCTAGTATATTTTCCTAACATCCTATTTTCCATGTCTAGAAATTTCATTTAGGTCCTTTGGTCTCATATATGCTAACTAACCATCTTTCATTTCTAGATCTGTTTTTTTTTGAGACAGGGTTTCTCTGTGTAGCCCTGGCTGTCCTGGAACTCACTTTGTAGACCAGGCTGACCTCGAACTCAGAAATTCACCTTCCTCTGCCTCCCAAGTGCTGGGATTAAAGGTGTGCGCCACCACGCCCAGCTCTAGATCTGTTTTATTGAATGATTTATCCTCTCAGTTACAGCCTAACCATATCTACCTATCCTCTCTATAATATCTATATCTTTTTTCTTTTGCATGTCTTCTTAATTACTCTTCTTGTTGTTGTGATGATAAAATATCCATCAGAAGCAACTTAAGGAAGGAAGGAAGGGTTTGTTTTGGTTCGCAGTCAGCTTTTTTCTGACATGAGATTAAGTTATTTGAATTTTTATGGCTTGTTCACAGCACTATTAACCCCACTCTGAAGATGTGGCTCTTCAAAAACCACAATGGGTGCCCCATGAATCACAAGTCTCTCTTCTGGTGGTAAAAGGAACCTGTTCCTAAGTTCACATGCACGCAGGGCCCTCTCTGTTTACCCCTTCCCAATGGCTCATCCCCGGACTCACTAGCATATCTGTCTTACCTCAGGCCTCTGGGATAACCTCTGCAGACCTCCATTAACTTAGCTTAAACTCCTGTGTGATCTCAGCAAAGGGATACCTATAGAGTTGGTTGTGATTCTTTCTTCTTGCCTCTAACTGATCTCTAGACAGTCAGCTAGAGCAGCTAATTGTCACACAGGGGTTCATCTGATTGCATAGCTTAGGGACCACAATTCTCTTCTGTTTGAAAGAGTTTTTAAATGTTTTGTTTTGCGTGGGTTTCTGGTAGCTTATAGAGGGAAGGCAATTCCTGCAGCAGGTGATTTTTTATGGATGTATCAGCCAGGGTTTCCAAGAAGAACAGAACAGATAGAGTACACATTCACGCGTGCACGAATGCGCATGCACACACACACACACACACACACACACACACACGATTTATTAATTCAGTTGACATTGAAATAGTAACAACAGTTGAATCACACCTGAAAGGCTAAAAAAAAAATTCAGTAATTGCTCAGTCCATGGGGCTGAATGTCTTGGCAATGCCAGCCTGGCACTACAAACCTGGAGGGTTCTGGCAAGCACCAGTCCTTGGTCAAAGATGAAGCTTGGAAACTCTGGTTTTGATACCAGTGAATTCCATGGCAAGAGGAAGACCATATCACCTTTTATCTGGGCTGCTACCTGAAACTCACCCATATTCGGAGTGGGTCTTCCCATTTCAATTAAAGCAATCTGGATAACTCCTCAGTTGAGAATCTTTACTGAGGCAGTTCTAACTTATAGCAGGTTAACATTACAATTAGCTTTTGCAATAGACTAAAGGTGAATTCAATCTATCTAAGAATATAATTTATTGTGCAAGAGCATTTCTGGGTAAAATAATTCATTTCTAGGCAATTAATGCAAAAATCTTCACTTTTCTCTATTTTGATGTGGTACAGGCCTCCTTAAAGATGAAGTACTCAGTTTTCACTTGGAATGATGAGTTATCAGTGTTTTCTTTCTCCCACAGCTGTCATTTTTTTTGCAGAGTAAACTGTGTGAAAAACAAACAAACAAACAAACAAACAAACAGTGGGAACTGGAAAGATGGCTCAAAGGTTAAGAGCATTGACTGCTTTTCCAGAGGTCCTGAGTTCAATTCCCAGCAACCACATGCTGTAAATAATGGCAACCACAGCCATGTATGTGGGTCCCATGCCTTCTTCTGGCATGCAGGCATACATTTGATAGAGCCCTCGCATACATACAATAAATAAATGCATCTTTAAAAAAAAAAAAAAACCTCAAACATTTCTTTGGTTGGAGAGATGACTCAGCCATTAAGAGCACTGGTTGCTCTTTCAAAAGATCCAGGCTTGCCTCTCAGCACCCACCAACCAGTACAACTGTCTTTAATTTTCAACCATGGGCTTTTCTACCCGTGTTCTAGTTCCAAATTAAAAACACTGAAAATTATTATTTATGAATAAATGCCTAGGCCATAAACTAGGACTTGTTCCTCAACTAGCTCGTAAAATAACCCCTTTATTCTAGTCTACGAGTGTCACATGGCTGGTTACCTCTCCTCAGTTCCATGCATCTGTCTCTTCAGAGCTTGAGGCGAATCTCTTCCCATGTCTGACTCTATCCCAACGTTCATCTCTCCCTACCAGAATGCCCACCTCCTTTTCCTGCCTCAGCTAATAGACCATCAGCTTTTATTGACAGGTGATGCTTTCATACAATAATTCCAGTACCAGGAGATCTAGTACCCTCTTCTGTCTAGCGATATATGTTACTGAAATCCTGGAAATGATCTTTTTAGCACTCTTCTCCACCAAGGCAGGATGTCTTTCTGAAGCCAGAACTCACCATTAGGATAGTATAGTGATGCAGCTTGCCCCAGAGAGATCTCCTGTCTGCCTCTTTGAAGGCTTTAGTTATAGGCAGGCTATCATATCTGTCCATCTTTTCAATGTGGGTGATGGAGATCTGAACTCTCATGTTTGCAGGACAAGTGTTTTATCCACTGAGACAACTTGTAAAATATGGGCAGCTCCTTTATAAGAATCAAAGCAGCAATCTTGAGAACTAGAAATGCTTACATGTGGCTGGTATTAGAATGAACACCTCCCACTTCAGTGGAGAACATTCTGTACCTCTTAGCAATTACATTCCAGTCTCTTACATCTCCCCAAACAGGTGGTAAATATTTGTGATTTTCTTTCTCTGAATTAGTCCAATCTGTTGTAATAAATTGAGTTTCAATGTTTTGTAGAGCCTTTGAAGATTAATTGAAGAGGTAAGGGTTTGTGGAATTAGAAACATATTAAGTTAAATGTGCTCAAATATTTCTTTCCACTTATAAGTACTTATTCAAAATAATTACTTTCATTTTCTGTTGCCAGGGAGAAAAACTTTTCCTTTGTGCACTTCATTGTCCTTGAATAGAAAAAGGTTTTCCTAGAATAGCTATCATGTCCTGTTGTCGTGTCTGTCTTTAGAGAGAAATATATTTGGATATGTCATTACTGGATAAAGCCTCCATTACATTGTGTTTTTAAAGTATATTAATAATGATGATTGGTGTAATCAGTCCAGTTTGGCCATGATTGTGAACTTGTAAGGCAGCTACAGGAAAGGATAGTTAGAATCCTTTCATCTACATAATTCCTCAGGACTTTATTCTTTTCTCTGAGGAAAAAAAAACCCAACTCCCCCAAACAACAATAATAACAACACCAATAATAATAATGATAATAATAATAATATTTATGAATCTTTCCAGTTGCCATCATGCTTGAGATCATTAAAATGCTCATTGCAGGGGCTGATGAAATGGGCTCAGTGAGTAAAGGTGCTTGCTGCCAAGCCTGAGAATCTGAGTTCAATCCCCAGGTCCTTCATAGTAAAAGGAGATTGCCAAATCTTTAGGTCATTCCCCAGCCTCCTGTATGCACTGTGACACAGGCTTGCATATGTGCATAAAACGCTAGGTGCTCTCCCTTTCTCTCTCTCTCTCTCTCTCTCTCTCTCTCTCTCTCTCTGTTTCTCTCACAAACAGTAAACAATGAAATACCTGAATAAATTGCCAATTTTGTTTCCTATTTTTCTTAATTGTCAAAATGAGACTGACTATCCACACATGATATTGAACTTGAAAAAAATCGTAGCTTTCAATTTTCTTTTTGTTTACATCATATTTAGGCTATATAAAGCTGCACTTTAGGGTTTTTATATCACATCAGGGGATGCGTACAGAGTTTCCCCCTCTTATTCCTATAATAAACAACAAAAGACAAATCATAGCGTTATGATGACGGCAGCCCCATTGTGTTCTTTGTTATACATTTAAAAATAGATTTCCAGTTTCTTAGTTCCTACGGGATTTATTATGAAAGGCAACGTAAAATTTTATATATTATATTTGCCTGGCTGTACATCCGTGTGCTCATGTATGTTCTTGTTGCCCAAGGAGGCCAAACGAGGGAGTCAGATGTGCTAGAACTGGAATTACAGATGATTGTGCGCTGCTCTTGGGGTGCTCAGGAATCAGATCCTGGTCTTCTGCATGAGCAGCCAATGCTCTCGCTCCAAACATTCCATTCTTAACTTCACATCAAAGTTCTCAATGTTTGTAAGGTGGATATTCTGATGATACGATTAAAATGAAAGTGATTTCCTTCGAAGTTCTCCGGAGAAAGACTGAGACCTACACTTTGGGATGTAGGGAGGAGTCTATTATCAACAGGAGGCTTTGCTGTTGACACATCCTGCTAATTGAGTTTGTTCTCTCTGTTGGCTTTAGATGGCATTAATCTTTTCATTTGCAAAGACTACAGCTCTGAAGATATTACCTTTCTGAGCTGATCACAGGCGCTGTGTGACACTGTATCACCACAAGCTGGATGCTGAACATTTATTGACTCTTGCTTTAGGAGATGAGATGATCCCCAGAATTTCTTTCTTGCAAAATTACTCGAAATATAGTCCTTAAATCTGATCAGCTGGCAGCACAGCAGGACCTTTGTAAAAAGATTACTTAATATTGCTTTGCTCACAGTATTCGCTGAGATGCGTATAGTTGATGCAATTATTCATTACTAGCCAGGCATGGATGTTAATCATTCCTATTAAAATTTTTATTTTTAACAAAATCTGCCATACCAAAGGTTTTGTTTCCTTGGGAATTGTGCTTTGTGTAAATGTCTGCAGAAGAAATCTCGGAGGTCTTAATGATGAGTAAGCCCATACGTTTATTGCACAGAAGAAATTTGACCATTCCAGCATCTCCAGAAAGGATGGAATTGAATCACTAAAATTTGGAATTCTGGTGTGGTGTGGTGCCACATGCCTTTAATGCCAGTGCTCCGGAAGACAAGGCAACCTGATCTACAGAATGAGTTCCAGGCTAGTGAGAGTTAATTAATAGACCCTGTCTCAAGAACAAAACCAAACAAAGCAAAACAATATTTGAATCCCTTCATCTAGAATAACACGATTTGAAGATAATTCATTAGTCCTCAACTGTGCATGTGTGTGTGTGTGTGTGTGTGTGTGTGTGTGTGTGTATGTGGTGTGTGCTTGAATGTGTCTGTGTGTGCATGAAGGCCAGAAAAGGGATTTAGGTGACCTGCTCCATTACTCTTTAACCCATCCTTTTGAAACAGGGTCTCTTACTGAACCTGTAGCTAGCCTGACAGCCAGGAGGTCCCAGCCATCTGCCTATCTCTGCTCTTCACCATGCTGGGTTACAGGTATACAGCCAACACCTAGCTTTTTCTGTGGGTGCTGAAAACTTGGATCTTCAAGTATGTACAGCAAGGGCTCCTACTACTCAGCCACATCATCAGCTCCTCGGTTTCCCTGTTAAACACCAACAGGATCTCCAAAGTCTCTCCTACTGTTGCAGAGAGTTACTCCAAATCAAAACCAGACACAATTCATAAGTACAGCATCCTTCGTTTAAATACAGAGCCCATTGATTTCTAGGGGAGCTATGCACATCTATAGGAGTAGAATTCGATGTTAAATCTCTTCAGTTGACTCAACAATTAAGGTTTTAGCTATATTTATGTGCCACGGCATCCACCAAATAGCTCCAAGAATGGGTGTATTTTATGTCTTGAATCATCAGGCCTATTAAAACTGCTCTCATTTTCTACATAAATATTCCTATGTAGTTGGCTGAATACAAAGACCACTGGCTATCTAGAAAACTAAGTCTATTAATCTTTCTTGGCTCTGATAGATGGCTTTAAACTGGGGAAGGCTCCTTCTTTTTATTAGATATTTTCTTTATTTACATTTCAAATGCTATCCCGAATGTTCTCTATACCCTCCAACTGCCCTGCTCCCCTACCCAAAGTCCATTGTTCACCAAACATCAGTTAAAGGAGCACCCAGTTTAAATCTTTGACTTACGTGCACGCGCATGCATGCACACACACACACACACACACACACAAAGGAGTCTATTAACTTGTGTCCCCTTCAATAGCAGCACTTAGACTAAAATTAAGATAATACAGAAAATATGAACATGGCCCTGAGCAAAAATAAGACAAATTCATGATGCAATAAAAATCCTCTCATCTAAATAGGAGCTAAACTGAGCTTCGGGCTTAGAAGATAGTTGAAAAAGGAGTCATAATGCTTCAGGTTAATAATTTCATGTGTGTGTGCATGTGCGTGTGCACACTCGCATTCATGCTTGCGTGAGTGCGTGTGTGCGTGCATGTGTATGTGTGTGTATGTGTACATGCAAACATTTGACACAGAGTCTCATATAGTCCCTGGCCCAGAACTTTGATATTGTCCATATTACTGAACCTACAGCTCACTGACTAGGTTAGGCTGGCTGGCTACTGAGCTTCAGGATCTTCTTGTCTCTGCTCCCCTAGTGTCAGGGTTCCTGGTGCCCTTAACATGGGTGCTGGGTATCCGAACTTAACTCCACATGCTGGTGCGCCCAGGCACCTGTTCACCCTAGCCATCTCTCTAGAGAGAGAGAGATTTGGTGATCCATGCCTGTAATCCTGGCACTTGAGAGGTTAAGGCAGGAGAATCCCAATATAGAGCAAGTCTCTGTTTCCACAAACAAATAAGCGAAGAAACTCACTGTCGTCATTTATCTTCTGTTAGAAGTCGGAGGTTATTCATTTTTGTTCACAATAAATTCCCGACCCTGCAGGAGGCGCTTAGTGGTTGCCTAGCACAGTTTGAATAAAGAGCATGGGCTGTCTCTGCTATCTTCAGTGGCCAGGCTTTTGCCAGATCCTGGTATCCCATGGTTGTACCCACCTTCTGCTCTGATAGAAATGCCACTAAGGATCTCACCATGGAAAGGAAACACTGCTGAATCCGAGGGAATTCGGTGCAGACAGTTGGTCATGCAGGAGTCACAGTATGAGAAAAGCACAAAGCAAAGGAGATTGGGAACAGAGGTAAGACACCCCAAGGCAGAAGGGAGCAAAAGAAGTGGCTGGCAGTCCCCATGGAAACCTGACTAGTAGACACCACTGAAAAGGTGATGGTGGGGAAAGGCTGGTCAGAAGGCAGAGAAGGGAAGGAGGGATGTTCAAGCTTCCTCCTTCCTTTTGCCTCTTGGTCTTCTACCAGCAGAGCCCTGCAAAATGCCTGCTGACAGGAGGGCACAGGGAGGGTAGCCTATATCCCTCTTCTGCTGCTGTCGCTCCCTTCCATCTGAGACCCATAGTGGTGACAATCAGAGAGCAATGAGTATCAGACAGGCTGATTCCGTGCTCAAGGCAGACACCTTCGGAGGTGCCAGGTTCTTTCTCATCCGTCCCTGACTTTTACCCCTAGTCACTCCTTTCCCACTGTGGATATTTGACCAGCATTCTTCCATACCGTGAGACCCTTTCATGGGCCACCTGATAACTTAAGACTGAGCTGCCCTGTGTTTTACATGCTGCTTGTACAGCTCAGGGCATAGACAGGGACCTTCCTCCAGAGCTCAATCACCAGCCTCAAAGATGAGTATACCCCAAAAGCTCACAAAAGAGCTGCTTGATTCTAGATGGAGAGAGCCATGGGATCTTGTGGCCCAAGGTACTTTGGTTTTAGTCTTGTGTGTGTGTGTGTGTGTGTGTGTGTGTGTGTGTGTGTGAGAGAGAGAGAGAGAGAGAGAGAGAGAGAGAGAGGTATGTGTACACACATTTGTGTGTGCATGCATAGGTACACACATGCCACACTGTGTGTGTGAAGGTAAGACGATAGCTTGGGTGTTAGTCTTTGCTCTCTATCTTAAGGCAGGGTCTCTTGTCACTCGCAGATGCCAACACAAGGCTAACTTTCCAGCAAGCTCTTGGAGATTTTCCTGTCTCTGCTTATCACTTCCCTATATACATGGTAGGACCAAAGGCTCAGTTACCACATATGGCTTTACATGGCTTCTGAGGATCTGAATTCAGGTCCTCACACTGGCTTGGCAAGTGCCTTCCTCCTTGAGCCATCCTCCCTGCCCAGCTTCCAAGTTTTTGATAGTGATATTTGAAAAGCATCTGCATCCATGAAATCCCAGGCTTACTCTTTCCATTGAGCATTCTTTCCCCCGCCCTCCCGGTGTCTTATGAGTCATCGGTAATGGTTTTATTCCTGTTGAAAAATAAACACAAACTACAACTTAACACGTATCATTATTACTGTCCCTTGATTCCTTCACTGGGGTATGTGCTGTGATCTTAACAGTAACTCAGTGCTGTTGAAGCAAGGGCGTAGCACTAGCATCATTGGTCCCTTTGTATCAGACATTAAAGTGAGAATGTTGACTTTCACAACTGGAAGCTTAGAGTATGTTATCCTAGGACTAGGTGTTCAGAGCCACTGAGTTCAGGAGTACCAGGATCGGCTGTGAACTTGGTTTCTCAAGGAAAACTCCTGGTTCTCCATCTGGCTTTGATGAATGACAGAATGTTGCTCATCCCCCCCCACTACATTTTAAACCTTTGATTTCCTCCCAATTACAGCACCTGAGTTCCCCTCGTTGCATCTGTCTACTTGCTAACGTTTTCACGTTTTCCCTTTCGTCAGCACTTGGCTACAAGCTGAAGTTTAGATGAATAGATGCCAGCTTACTTCCAGTTGCTTCCTGATGGGCTCTGGGTGGCACGGTGCAGCAGACACCCCCAATAAGGAGAGGTCTGAACTCTCTGCAGTTCATTGGTCCCATATGGATCGGAGCAGCTGCAAGGATGGATGTGCTACCTGAGGCCAGCTATTGTGTCGCCAACCGTGACTCCCACTTGCTGACCCTAGTCTAATGCATTGCACTGGAAGGGATTGGGATAGCGCCTTCCTCTTTGTGATGGATGGCGGTGTTTAAAACTGATGGTCTTGTAAACCATCGTTGAGCTTCCGTGTCTCACAGATGTGAGCGAGGCAGATAGTCAATAAATAATGCCGTGCTCTTCAGGGATGTGTGCTGCTCTCCACCCTGTGGACCAGGTTGTCCTGCCAACAGACAGGTTTGTGGTTTGCTTGGACCAGGAAAGAAATCGCTTCCAGGAAAAACAAAAATGTTTCTGGCTGGTAATATTCTAGGCAAAAATGTTTCTCTCTCTTTCTCTTTTTTTACATTTGATTACTTATTTCTTGTTAATAAATGTGTGTGTGCACACATGTCTTGTGCACACATACATGTGTGGAGGGCGGAGGATAGCTTGTAGGAATGAGTTCTTGTCTTTTACTTCGTGTTTGAGGTAACATCGCTCTTACTGCTTCTGCCCCACTGAGTTGTTTGCTCCAGGATATCTGGTCCATGAGGCTTCCCAGCTATTCTCCTGTCTCTTCCACCTCACTGAAGGAGTGGAAGGTGTGCTCCCATTACTGATGCGCACCATTGCATCTGAGTTTACGTGGGCTCCAGGTGGCACGCTCAGGCCTTCAGGCTTGGGTACAGTGAGTGCTTTTCCTTGCTGAGCTGTTTCACTGACTCCACAGATGTGCTCCTTAGTGGTGACGACTTTTACGATGATGGCTCTTCCATCTTAAAGATGCGATTCCCGGCTGGGTTCTTGGGATCATCTGTACCACCCCTGCCCCTTGCTAACCTGTAGGTACAGGTTGATGGTGAAGCCTCAGAGACAACGGACACCGTACTGATTTAGATTTGCCATTCAGACTCTGCTGGAGAACTTTTCAAAAGGTGGGGTTTCTTCTTGTGTAAGATTAGGTGAAGCATCCTGGAGTTGTAAAGAATGAGTGTCATGATACCGTTTCCCATGTTTACAACCAACCACATAGCCCCGAAGCCCTGAATCTGTGCTCCCCGAACAACCTCCGGCCTCAGCTTACCTTCACGCTGAAGTATCCCATCTCACGGGGCAGGAGATTGTGTGGGCATAAGTGGGATAACACACCAAGGTAGTTTTAGGGTTTTCTCTAGAACCGCTGTCCAACAGTTTTCTTTGGTCTCCTCCCCTCCAATGTCAACTTTCCTGTAGGTAGAGCCACATTTTTCCTGATATTTTTAAATAGTCTGCAGTACCACGCTAGAGACATACTTAACACCATCTCTTTCCAGGTGACTGGAGTACACTGAGTTACTCAACTAGAAAGTCACCTGGAAAGCCACGGAGTGGTGTGTTGTGAGTACAATAGGGTCACGTGTTTGAACGTCTGGTCTCCGGTTGTTGGTTCTGTTTAGGAAAATTGTGGATATTATATGATATGGAGCCTCCCTGGAGGAAGTGGGTCATTAGGGGTAATAAGCCTTGGGGTTCTATATAGCTCCACGCCACTTCCTGTTCCTATTCTACGTGCTTCCTAACTGGGGGTGCAGTTATGATTGGCAATCTTTGGCTGCTGCCTCCAGACCATTTCCCCCATGATGAACTGTACCTCAAACTGTGAGCCAGACTTCGTCTAGAAGTCGTGTGTTGTTGTTTCTCCGTCTCCACTGTGCCTGAGGACATTTGCTACATCATTTATATTAGGGAAATATGCACAAGTTTATATCCATCTTGTCTTCTCTCTTTCCCACACTCTAGTTAGATAGATCTTGTATTCCTGGTGTGATACTTGGCTCAAAACCTGGTACCTGGTTTATCCATCAAATTTTCATCCTGTTGACATTTTTGTGTTGGTTTCGGAGGAAATCCCTCAATTCAGTCATTGGGCTTTGGCATGAGACGTTGGCATGCTGCGTTGGCATGCCCTTTCTAATATAACCCTTTTCTACGTGTTTTATTTTGGATTTCATATTCTTAATTTCCAGGAATTCCAAATATTTCTATTTTTTCGTTGTTGTTTGTTTGTTTGTTTGTTTGAGATAGGGGCCAACCTGTCTTTGAACTCATAATCCTCCTGCCTCAGTCTTCTGAGCACCAGTATTGCAAGCGTGCACCACAATGTTCATAGTTTTATGTTCTCTGATGTCTTGGATCTCCCTGAAGATGCAAACTATCTTTTAAAAAATTTCCCTTCCTTTTCATGCATTAATCCGTTCCTTCTGACTAGAGCATAATAAGAAATAAATTGGGTTCACGTCGCACGATTACCAAGCCATACGATAAGAACCTCTCTGTGAGTCCCACTCCTAATTACACCAAGCGCCACCCCTGGGGAGACATGTTCACCTCAGGTGAATGTGGCTGTCCAATTGCTCTGAAATATAATGACTCTGAGATTACTCACTGTTTTTTAATAGAAAAAAAGAACATCGAAATGGGCAATTTTGAACCTACTGAGAACTGATCTATCCCTGTAGGATGTAAGTCTTCTGAAGGTTGACAGTCATGTTTTCTCCTATGCTGTATCTGCTGCACTTCCCCCGTAATTGCTACCTAGCTGATAATATTCGTTAAAAAAAAAAAAAAGAACGAACTGAGGCACGCCATTCCAGATCTGGCACAGGTGGCCATTTGATTTGCATTGAAGGCAGAATTAAAAAAAAACAAACCTGTAATGTTCTAGTCAAGCGAGAACATTTTTATTCTGCTTTCCATTATTTACGACCACACATAGAGTTGAATTTGAGGGAAAGAGCCAGAGGACTTATCTGAGTAGTGGGATCCTGGGCACTTTAGATGGTCGGAGGCGGTAGAGCCCTTTCTTTCTCTATTCATTTGGGAGATGAGAGGAAGGGTGGGTGTTTCATTGATGTGGTAACACACAAGGCTATAGCAGCCTCAGGGAGGAGGACTTATCTTGGTTCATAGTTTAAAGGCATGCAGCCCTTCATGGTGGGGAAAACGTGGTGGCTCCCTGACAGCCAGGAGTATGAGGCTAAGACTCCTCCCTCAAGCTGAGGCGGGGGGGAGGGGGGTCCATGCTCAGCCCTCACTGGTTACCTTTTCCATTTGTTGAGTCTGAAACTCTTGCCCATAGGTGGTGCTCCCCATACTCAGGGTAATCCTCCTCTCTTCAGTTAATTCCCCTGTAAAAATCCTCCAGGAATTTTTGTTTGTTTGTGCTTGTTTTTTTAAGACAGGGTTTCTCTGTGTAGCCCTGGCTGTCCTGGAACTCACTCTGTAGACCAGGTTGGCTTCAAACTCAAGTGATTGGCCTGCCTCTGCCTCCCGAGTGCTGGGACTAAAGGCCTGACTCATCCCGGATTTTTACCCAAAGGTGTGCCTCATTAACGTCCTTGGGATTTCTTAGAGGTTTTTATTTTTTTATGATTTGTTATTTATCTGTGCTTATATGTGAGTGTATGTCATGTGTGTGCAGCGCCTACGGAGAACAGAAGAGTGTGTGGATCTGCTTGAACTGGAGTCAGGAGTGGTTATGAGCTGCTGTGGGCATGAGTGCGGGCAACTAAACTCTGGTCTTCTGGAAGAGCAGCAAGTGCCCTTAACTGCTGAGCCCTCTCTCCAGCTCCAAGCCTTTCTGTTTTGTTTTGAGTGTTGGGATACACATGCTCTACATGCTGTGTAAGCACCCTACCAGCAAATTACACTCCCATTTCTATGGCCTTAAGATTTTATCACACACTTTAAAGTTGGAAGACAATATGTAGCCTGACTACTTTTATAAATAATACAAGAACACATGACAAGATTATTACCTTTTTGTTTGTTTGTTTGTTTTGTTTTGTTTTTTAGAGAAAGGGTTTCTCTTTGAAGTCCTGGCTGTCCTGGAATTCACTCTGTAGACCAGGCTGGCCTCAAATTCAGACATCCTCCTGCCTCTGCCTCCCAAGTATTGGGTTTAAAGGCAAACGCCACCACTGCCCAGCTAACCTTTTAACTTGTCATCGTGTTGCTCAGACGTTTAGATGGGATTTAAACCCAACTAAGTTGACATTATTATTTATAAGAGAGTAAATAACTGTATAGTTTATTAATTCATGGAATCATTATTTTTCTTCTTGCATCTCACACCTTTTCTCTGAGACATTTCTCTTCATACAGAACATCTTTTAGGAATTCCAGTAGTGGGGGGGCAGGAGGAGCCCCGAGGGGTGCTGAGGTGGTGCCTCAGCACTTAAGTGAGATTACTGCTTTTACAGGGGACTCTTCAGCCCCAGTACCCGCAAGGCAGCTCACAACTGCCTGTAACCACAGTTTCAGGTGCTCTGATGCCCTTTTCTGGCTGCTGTGGGCATTGCGTTCACATTGGCACACATACAGACAAGTAGGCACATGCTCATACACATAACATTAAAAAATATAACTAGAATGAAAATTAATTAAATTTTAAAAAACCAATGGAACCAAAGAAGAAACAAAGGAAGGAAAGAGGAAGGAAGGAAGGAAGGAAGGAAGGAAGGAAGGAAGGAAGGAAGGAAGGAAGGAAGGAAGGAAGAAAGGAAGGGAAGGAGGGAGGAAGGAAGTTAATTCCAATAGTGAAATTTGTTGATTATAAAGTCTCTTTGTTTTCACATTATTTTATTTATTTTATGTGTGTACTTGTGGTGAGCTTTTTTACTCCAAATGACCTCTTATGAGACTGTGTGGTTATGAACTTTGATTTTTTATGAAAATCATAAATAAAATGTTTAATTCCAGAATCCAAGCTCATCATTTATAAATACACTAAAGCATGTCCACTCAAATTCGGACTGAGCCTACATACAGTATTTCAACAAAAATTTTTTTTCTAAAAGGTCAGAGGTAAATGAGTGATTTTGTTTCACCCATAATATTTAATTGATTTGAAATGAGAAAATGAAAAACTTTTTTTTTTTTTTTTTAGACATCATAAGCAAAAACTTTGGAGTCTGGTAGAGAGTCTGATAGCTGATACTTCATGTTGGTACCCTTGGGATTCTCTAATGCCCCAATGACGGCTGAGGCTTCCCTATCATAGGAAAAAAGTCTAAATGCCTAAGGCTTTTCTCATGGCTGCAATAAACAAGTGCTTTCCCTGTCAACAGGCTACCTCAAGTAGAATCTGAGCGAGATCTGGTCAAACAGTGAGGGGTCAGTGCATACTTATTATGAGATAGCTCTATTGTAGAGAGACACTAAAATAAATCAGAGGCATGGAGGCTTGATCAACAGGCCATCTGCTGTAAACGTGTCATATCATGTCCTAAGCATGACTTTAAAACTTGGATCCAATTTCAAGAAGCTCATGCTAAGCAGGGTATCTCTGATTGAACTGACCATTTCAATCCTGAATGCAACACCTGACATGGGACGTTCCCATGACCATCTAGCCACCTGACTGACACTCCATGATATGCCCAAGTTCAGTTTTGTTTTCAAATGCCTGGCTCTGCAACGTAAACAGCTTCCAGAATATTCTCTCTTCGACATAATTTTGGAGCCTCTGGTTAAGAACTGTTCAGTCAGGATGACTTAACCTCCACCTCTTATATTTACAGGTTTCATTTAACAGCCACACACAAAAGCTGTTTTGTTGCAATTAAAATATTTAATGGGGTCTGGAGAGATGGCTCAGTGGTTAAGAACACTGACTGCTCTTCCAAAGGTCCCGAGTTTAAATCTCAGCAACCACATGGTAGCTCACAACTATCCGTGATGAGATCTGATGCCCTCTTCTGGGGTGTCTGAAGACAGCTACAGTGTACTTACATATAATAAATAAAATAAATCTTTAAAAAATATTTAATTAAAAACAGCACCTGATTTGTGGTTTTTACATAACTGAATAAAAACCCTACACAATAAAATTGTTTACATCTTCCTTACATTCTAGTAAAAATATTACTATTCCCTCTTAAAAAAAAATAAAAACACTTTATAGTTTTAAACCTGATCATCTTATTTTATAATTACCAAGACCTTGTTTCTAGTGGGCTTCTGGAAACGCACCTTGACACTTGGCCTGGAGGAGGAGTAAGGCACTCATGGAGATTACGGTGAGAACAGGCGGGTAGCCCCAGATGCCTGGTCTGGTGTCCTGTATGGCCCTGCCAGGTGAGCCGGCCCTGGTACAATAGCTAGCACCCTGAAGCACATTTCCAGTCTGGTGGCTCCATCTCTGAATTCAATACTGAAAGCACATTAAGGGGAGATTCACTTTTTAAAAGATGAGCTTTTCAAAATGCTCCATCATGAACCTAGGCTGGCCAAAGCTGCCAGTCTCCATGGGTGTGCTCAACAGCTTCTCTGAGGGAACTGTACTTGGGGGACAGCCCAGAAATTGGACTGCTAAGGTAGACAGCCCAGCCCACAATGACCGCTTCAGGTTCCAGTAGGCGAATGGGTCACAGTTATGTGCCAGCACCTCTTCCTCCAGCTAATGCAAGCACTATGTCTTCAGGTAGCTTCTCTCTCTGATCTCTCTTTATTGGTGCGAGTGACCACAGGCCCGCCTCTGTGCCAGTGTCTTTAAGTGGGAACCCTGAGTCACAGGCATTGGAGGTGGCCATGTCCTCTGAGGTAGAATTCAATATTTCTAGCCCCCTGACTAAGTCTTGCCTGTAGTGTACTGCCTCCTCCTCTGTGAACAGGGAAGCTTTGTAGCAAGGGTCCAGTCGTGTGGCAAAGATGTATCTGGGGTCATGGAGGGTGGCAGACAGACGGCCCACCATGGCTTCCTTCAGGGACTTAAGCACTGAACCTTGATTTCTAATTATTTTTTTTTAGTTGGGGGTGGGGTATGTGTATGTGAGTGTGTGTGAGTGTATTTTGCCCATAGAAGCAAACGATCCTTCTGAAACTGATTACAAGTGGTTGTGAGCCGCCAGATGTAGGTGTTGGAGATCCAATTTGGATCCTCGGAAGAGCAACGTGGCTGCTCACTGCCGAGCTATTTCTTTAGCTCCTAGGTTTGTATTTGTTAATTTAAGGTCCTGGGGATTTAATTTGGTTATCACAATAGTTCTAAACTATTTATGTGGAGGTTCTAGAGTTTTCTGTATATAAAACCGGATCATCTGCAAAAATTATCCCTATTTACAGAACCTATCACTCTCATATTATATCTACAGACCTCTTTGGGAAAACCTGATATTTTAATACTATTAAGGCTTACATCTGTGGACACAGCTTTTTATTTGTTTCTTTTTTGTTTTATTTAGGTATTTAATTTCTCTGATGTCTTGTAGTTTTCAGCAAACATATTTTAAACATATCCTGCTAACTATATCTAATAAGTAGAATACTTTTATGCCAGAGAAATACTATGTATATATTTCAATTTCTGATTGCTTAGAGTGACCTTTAAAGAATACGACAGATTTTCCTATCTCATGTGAACCTGGTTCATTCTAACAATATTTTGTAGATTCTAGTTGCATTATCCACTAATGCTGTAAAGAAAGTCAGCCTGAAGCTTAAATGGATTGACCAATCTCCTTCTCTCCGTTTCTCTGCATCAGACTCTGGGTCCGGCTCAGCTGCATCCTTTGGCTTAGGACTTTCATGGGATGACATAGGGCTTGGTGAGAGTTCCCCCATCTCAAGGCTGCATGGAAGAACCTTCGAGTGCAAGGCTGAACAGGAGCTGTGAGCAATGGCCTTGCTCTCTGCCTTCCCTCGGTAGAGAGTTCATTCTGTTAGTACAATAGTAGCAGTAAGAGTTAATTTTTTGACAATTTTACACATGTATACAATGGATCATGGTTATATTCTCCCTGGCATCATCTCTTACAGCATCCCTCACTCCCACTCCTGATGACCTCTTTGTTCTCAACTATTCTCCCTTCTACTTTCAGGTGTGTGTGTGTGTGTGTGTGTGTTTGTGTCTATATTTTTGCATGTGTGTTTGTGTGTATCTATTTGTGGTTTTTTGTGTGTGGTTTATGTGTGTGTTTTTGTATGTGTGTTTGTGTGTGTGTATTTGCCTGTGGTTTTTGTGTGTATGGTTTTGTATGTTTGTTTATGTATGTGATTTTTGTGTGTGTTTGTGTTTATGTGTGTGTGTGTGTGTGTGTGTTTGTGGCTTTGTGTATGTGTGTTTATGTGTATGTATGTGTTTGTGTTGTGTGTTTGTATTTGTTTTGTGTGTGTGTTTGCGTGTATGTATTTGTCTGTGGTTTTTGTGTGTATGATTTTGCATGCATGTTTATGTATTTGTTTTGTGTGTGTGTGTGTGTGTGTGTGTGTGTGTGTGTGTGTGTGTGGTTTGTGCGCATGTGCAGATGATTGTCCCAATCATCCCTTCTTACCCTCCATCTGGTCCTGATGGCCCATCTCTATCAGAGCTGTGTTTACTCATGACTGCAGCAGCCATGCCCTATCCAGAAGACAGCAGTTCCCAGCACTCTTCCAGCCTTCCCATCCCCCTTCTGTGATGGTCCACAGGCCTTAAGGGTCCCCATTAGGGCTGAGCACTGAACAGTCTCTTATTCTCAGCACTTCAAACAGTTATAGGCCTCTGCTCTGTCACCCACTGCTAAAATAGACTTTCTGACCAAGGCCTAGTTGCTTTTATAGGACTCCTTGATCAGCTTAAAGTCTGGTTAAACATGTGGAAAGGTAAGCACTAAGAGTAAAGTTTTAAACAGGTGTCTTTTGTCTAAAATAAAGATTTTTTTAAATTAATAAACCTAAATAAAGATCCATAATCTATTTAAAGACCTATGGATCCTGTTATAGTTACAAGCTGACAACCTTGCAGCGTTTTGCTTCCAGATCACTTTCCAAAAAGGCCTCTCACCTTTTTGCACAAAAGGTTCTTGGGTATCTGTGTCACTACTACTGACATTCGGCAGTACCCAACTCGTGCGCTTGCCTACTTGAAGGAAATAAGTAGCCAATCACTGTGGTTTGTCCTACTAGTGACCTTGAGTCTTTCAATCCAATCACCCTGTAAGCCTAAATCTAAATAATTTGGACCTTGCAGCTCAGCAGATTTGCTTTCTGATTGGTAACAATGTCTTGGTTGTTTCCACTGTTGCTATGATAAACACCATGACCAAGGGTAACTTGGGGAGGAAAGGGTTTACCTGGCTTGCTTACAAGTTACAATTCTCATCTTGGGAAACCTGGGCAGGAATTCAAGGCAGGAACCTGAAGCAGGAACGATGGAAGAGTACTGCTTGCTGCCTGGCTCCCAGGCTCATGTTCAGCTGTCTTCCTGCCTAGGGAATAGTACTGCCCACAGTAGGCTGAGCCCTCCTACATCAATCAGTAGTCAAGAGGTTCCCTCTCCCTGGGTTTGCCAAGGCTGTCCCCCACAACTGCTCAACACTGCTAAGCCAGGCTTTCCACTGCATACTCAGTGTTCCACGTACCGAATGGTCTGTCTCTGGGAGGATGGTGGAGGAAGGAGCTGACGTCAAGCAAGTTTCCTCACTTCCTCTCTACTCTGGTCTTCACACAGAGGTTGTTTCTGTACCTCACTGAGTCAACATCTATTCTGATACTTCATTGTTTCTCAACTGAAGCCCATGTTTAAAACAGATACCTCAATCACCATTGTTTGTAAGAACTGTGGAACGTGGATCACTGACTGTAATGATTTTGATCTTATTAGAATCAGGTTGTAATAATCTCTGTCTCAGAACACAATTCTGTTCTTAAATCACCTGGTATGGTGGAGAGAGAATCCTCTGGGTATCCCAAGGAAGATCTTGGCCATTTCTTATTTCTAGAGAGCATATTTTAGCAGACAGTAGATAATCTTTTGTTCCCTCTCATTGTTTTTTTTTTTTTGTTTTTTGTTTTTTTCCCCTCTCATTGTTAATACATCCTGTCTCTTGGTATTTATTACTAAAATTTCCTTCAGGTCTTGGAAACATTCCACGATTGGAGACACAATTACTTATGTAGTAAAATGTGAAGCAGGAGAGACGCAGCGTCTCACATTAGCTTGGGTCAAGTTTTCCCATATAACAAGCTCCAAGCAAGTCAAAAGTTTTCTACTAAAGGAATGTAGAAAAGAACAAAAAGAGCTGTACACACCTTATTATAGATTTTGGAGCTGTAGATGAAGGGTTGGGAATCCAAAGCAGACACTGATGGTAGAGAGATGGGAAAGTTTGGATGGAAGTTAAAGAAAAGCTAAAAGGTTTGCCTTAGGAAAAATCTCTGCTAGCGAGGACTCGGAAACATCCAGACAATGTGGGATGGAGATGTCTCAGCTGAGATCGACACTTGCCTTACATGATCGAAGTTTCGTTTTTCATGCTTTAGTGAGTTTGCAAAACACATCCGACTCTCTGTTGCTGAGGCCCCTCCCAAGGCCTTGAGAGAAAGGTGTTCTAGTGAGAGCCCCTGGAGCTTACAATCATTAACTTGTCGGTAAGTCTGATTCTGGGTGGAAAAAAAGAAAGTTACTGAAGCAATGGCTCAGAGGCTGCTCTGTCTACCCTCTCTCCTACAGCAGCGACGGTGTCCTTCATTAAGTCTTTCTGACATGCTGTACATAGCCGTGTAAAAGCAAGACCATAAAATGCATGAGATTGGGCACTTTGTCTCTACTCAAATTACACTGAGTAACTATGCTCCTTTGTCATTCTCTTGACAGATGCAGAGAATTTTTCTATGTGAAGCTAGCTATATAGAAGCATGATTTAACCTCTTATTTGGCAAATGCTTACACTTCTAACACTTCTTTCTCGACAACAACACTGCAATAAAAAATGATATATTTTTTAAAGATTTACTTTTACTTTACGTATATGAGTGTTTGCCTGGATATCACATATGTGCAGTGCCCATGAAGGCCAAAAGAGCATCAGATGATTCCCTGGAACTGGAGTTACAGATGGCTGTGAGTCACCATGTGGGTCCTGAGAACCAAACCAGGTCCTCTCCAAGAACAAACCAGTGTTCTTAACCACTGAGCCATGTCTCCAGCCCCTCATCATTTTTCAAGTTGATTTGTAAAACAAAACAAAATGAAACGAAATGAAGCAAAACACCTTACTGTTACTGTTAACTTTTTAAAAATTTCTCTATGATTTAAAAAAAAAATTCACCCCGGACTGTCAGAGATTGCTTGTTCTCAGATATTGCTGATGTAAAGTTAGACTATACTATTCTAACTGCATTATTCTGGCGAACCAATTTAATCCTTTGTGTCATCACAGGTTAAAAACTATCAGTGTGGTGGTTAATTTTACTGCTCCACAATGTGCCCAGATGACCCATGACCAAGACATCTGGTCAGATCTTCGTGTGGGTGAGATTAACACTTAAATCAGTAAATTGAGTAATATGTACTGCACACCATACTGTGGGTGGGCTTCACCTAGTCAGGTGAAGATCTTGTGCTAAATAGTTGATACCTGCAATTAACCCCCCCTTCCGCCAATCTCACATACTTTTGATTGCTTACTTGGTCCTTGTCCTAGTTATCTTGAAATATATCAACTTGATACAGCTTTGAGTCATCAGAGAAGGGAGTCACAACTGAAGGCTTTCCCAGATGGCACTTATCTGTGGACATGTCTGTGGGAGGTTGTCTTGATTGTTAGTTGATATCGAAGGGCTCGGACTAGTTAGGAGTGGTACTGCTGTCTGGATGGGTGGTCCTTGGCCAGCCCGTAAGCCATCAGGCAGCACTTCTCCATGGTTCCTGTCTACTTCCTTGACTGTAAAGTAAACTCCTTGGTTAGATGTTATATTGTGTGAAGTAGCAAGCAGGACTTCCTTCAAGCTCCTGCTTAACTTTCCTCAATGATGGACTGTAACCTAGAAACGTAAGCCAAATAAACTCTCTCTTCCCCTAAGTGGCTTATGGTCCATATGTTTTAGTACAGCAATAGAAAGAAAATCAGGACAGTCTCCTCCTCAGGCTGCTTCCTGTTTTGAGTAGCTATGAAACCAATGGGACTCTGGCTCGGCTAGGAAGAGCGGGCCATTGGGTACAGGACATTACGTTAATGTCTGCTTTCAGTGCTGGTCTGAGTTCTCTGCTTCCTGACCCACTGTATGGAATTTTCCCTTCTGCTGTGCTTCCCCCACCCCCATATCCCTGAGCTTTCATCACAAACCAAATATCCCCCTGAAACCTTGCACCCTAATAAATCTTTCTTCCATTAAGTTGCTTCTGTTGGGTACATTGTCATAATGACAAGACTGCATAGAAGGGGACCACTGCCTGCCTCCTGTCCGAACTGGGGTGTTGGCCTTTTCCCATCACTAAGACCCAGACTGAAGCATCAGCTCTTCTTGGATCTTGAACCACTGGCTTTGCCTCTAAATTTATACCATGGGCTTTCTTGGCTCTCAGATCTTCAGGCTCAAAACTCAACTGCTCAGAGATTCTCCTTCATCTCTGGCATGCTGACCACTTGGGATCTCTTAATCTCTGTGACCATGTGTGGTTCTCTCTCTCTCTCTCTCTCTCTCTCTCTCTCTCTCTCTCTATCTCTCTCTCTCTCTCTCTCCTTCCCTCCCTTTCTTTCCTTTCCATCCTCCCTCCAAAAATGTGTGTGAGCACACAATTTGATCGGTTCTTAACCTATAATTCTTGGTATTTATTTTAATTTGTGAGTACGCACACATGTATGCACTTGCCTGTGGAGGCCAGAAGAGGCCGTCAGATCACTTAGAACGGGAGTCACAAACAGTTGTGCGCTGCCTGATGAGGGTGCTGGGAATGGAACTCAGGCTTTGTAAGAGCAGCAAGCACTCTTAACCTCGGGGTCTTATCTCCAGCCCCAACACTTATTGTATGAAACCACTTGAGCTAATGTGAGGCTTTATCATGTATTGGTTTAACCCCTCAAATGTCTGTCTGTCTCTATTTCTTGTATAGATACATGCACACATATATATTGTTGGTTCTGAGTCTCTGATAAACATTAACACAATCAGCTACCTTATTTAACTGTTGGAAAGAAAGGAGTTCATATACGTGACAACTTAGCTAAGTCATTAGACATGAGGTGCATGAGTTAAAGGCTTGGCCCCTAATGAAGTGTTCAAAGGTGGGGGATATTTACATAAACATCCATATGTTGGGACTTAATATTTTCCTCAAACTTTTGCTAATTATCTCTATTTTGTTGATTGAATAACACATGATTTAATCATTCCCTAAAAGCACCATTTTAAAAAAATTTATTCACTTTACATCCTAACTGCTGTCCCCCTCTCCTGGTTTCCCTCTCCCACAGTCCTTCCTCCATTCACTCTCCCTTTCTCTTCTGAGAGAGTGGAGGTTCCCCATGAGTATCCCCCTACCCTGTCACATCAAGTATCTTCATGGTTAGACCCTTTTTCTCCCATTGAGGCCAGACAAGACAGCTGAAACAGTATTGGAGATAGCCCCTGCTCTAGTTGTTCAGGACTCATACGAAGACAGAGCTGCACATCTGCTGTGTGTGTGTGGGTGTGTGTGTATGTGTGTGTAGTGTGGGTGTGGGTGTGGGTGTGTATGTGTGTGTGGTGTGTGTGTGTGTGGGGGGGGTGTGTTTAGGTTCAGTCCGTATATGCTCTTTCGTTGGTGGTTCAGTTTCTAAGAACCCCCAAGGGTCCAGGTTAGTTAACTCTTCCTGTGGAGTTCCTATCCCCTTCAGGGCCCTCAATCCTTACCTCTAACTCTTCCATAAGAGTCCCCAAGCTCCATCCAATATTTGCCTGTGGGTCTCTGCATCTGTCTAAGTCAACTGCTGGGTGGAGCCTCTCAGAGGACAGCCATGCTAGGCTCCTGTCTGCAAGCATAATAGAATATCATTAATAGTGTTAGGAACTGGTGCTTGGAACTATGGGATGGCTCTCTAGTTGGGCCAGTTATTATTTTCCCATTCCCTCAGTCTCTGTTCTATCTCCCGTCTCTGCATTTCTTATAGGCAAGATACATTTTGAGTCAAAGTTTTGTGGGTACGTTGGTGTCCCTATTGCTCCACTGGCTACAGGAGGTGACCTCTTCAAGTTCCAAATCCTCACTTCTGTGAGTCTCAGCTAAGGTCAATCCCAATGAGCCTTGGGATACTCCCCTATCCCAATTCTCTGGCATGTCCTCCAGATGCTCCCCCTACCAGCTGCAGATTTCCATTCATTCTCATGGCCATTTGGTCATCTCCCCTGTCTCTCCCCACATCTAATCCTGAAACCTCCCCCATTGTCCTCCCCATCCCCTCTCCCACCCAGATCCCTTCCTCTATCTGCCTTCTAGGACTATTTTATCGCCCCCCCCACCCCATTCTAAGTGAGATTTAAGCATCTTCACTTGGGCCTTCCTTCTTGTTTAGCTTACTTGGGACTGTGGAATATATTGTGGGTATTCTGTATTTTATGGCTAATATCCACTGATCAGTGAGTACATACCATGCATGTACTTTTGGAACTGGGTTACCTCACTCAGGATGGTATTCTCAAGTTCCATCCATTTGCCTGCAAAAATTCATGATGCCTTTGTTTTTAATAGCTGAATAGTATTCCATTGAGTAGATGTACCACATTTTCTTTATCCATTCTTCATTTGAGGGACATCTAGGTTGTCTCCAGTTTCTGGCTATTACGAATAAAGCTGTTATGAATAGAGTTGAGCAAGTGTCCTTGTCGTATGTTAGAGCATCCTTTGGGTATATACCCAGGAGTGGTATAGCTGGTGTTGAGGTAGAACTAGTCTCAGTTTTCTGAGAAACCACCAAATTGATTTCCAAAGTTGTTATACAAGTTTGCACTCCCAGCAAGACTGGAAGAGTACTCCCCTTGCTCCATATCATTGCCAGAATCTGCTATCGCCAGAGTTTTTAATCTTAACCATTCTGTTGGGTGTAAGGAATCTCAGTGTTGTTTTGATTTGTATTTCCCTGGAGACTAAGGAGTTTGAACATGTCTTTAAGTACTTCCCAGCTATTCAAGATTCCTCTATTGAGAATTCTTTGTTTAGCTCTATAGCCTAATTTTTAATTGGGTTATTTGGGTTGTTGGTGGCTAGCCTCTCAAGCTCTTTTTAAATTTTGGATATTAGCCCTTTGCCAGATGAAGTGTTGGTAAAGATCCTTTCCTACAGGTGAAGAGCCTTTCTGTAGGCTTCCATTTAGTCCTAATGGAAGTGTCCTTTGCTTACAGAAACTTTTCAGTTTCGTGAGGTCCCATTTATCAATTGTTGATCTTAGAGCCTGAGCCATTGGTGTTTTGTTCAGGAGGTTGTCTCCTGTATCAATGAGTTCAAGGCTATTCCCTACTCTGGTCTATTAGATTTAGTGTATCTGGTTTTACATTGATGTCTTTGATCCACTTGGACTTGAGTTTTTTGCAAGATGATAAATATGGATCTATTTTCATTCTTATACTTGCAGGTTGCCAGTTAGACCAGCACCATTTGTTGAAGATGCTTTCTTTTTATTTGCTTTTCCCATCATACGGTTTTTGACTTCCTTGTCAAAAGTCAAGTGTTCATATCTTTGTGGGTTTTTTTTTCAGGGTCTTCAATTTGATTCCATTGACAGACCTGTCTATTTCTATATCGATATCATGCATTTTTTAATTACTCTTGGTCAGAGATAGTGATACCTCCAGAAGTCCTTTTATTGTTTAAGGTTGTTTTAGCTATTCTGGGTTTTTTTGTTTTTTTGTTTTTTTTGTTTTTTTGTTTTGTTTTGTTTTTTTGTTTCTCCATACAAAGTTGAGAATTGCTCTGTATAGGTCTGTAAAGAATTGTGTTGGAAATTTGATGGGCATTTCATTGTATCTGTACATTGCTTTTAGTGAGATGACAAATGGAATGGAGAGAAACTTAAAGCAATTCCATTAAAATCAAGGACAAGACAAGACTGCCCACTCTCTCCCTATCTGTTCAATCTGGTACTGGAAGTATTAGCTAGTGCAATAAGACAACTAAAGGAGGTCAAGGGGATACAAATTTGAAAGGAAGAAGTCAAGATATCACTATTCTCAGATGATAGGATAGTTTACATAAGTGACACCAGAAATTCTACCAGAGAACTCCTACAGCTGATAAACACGTTTAGCAAAGTGGCTGAATACAAAATTAACTTAAAAAAAAAACAGTAGCCCTCCTGTATACAAATAATAAATGGACTGAGAAGGAAATTAGGGAAACACCCCCTTTATAATATCCACAAATAATATAAAATATCTTGGTGTAACTCTAACCATGCAAGTGAATGACCTATATGACAAGAACTTCAAGACACCAAAGAAAGAAACTGAGGAAGATATCAGAAGACAGAAAGATTTCCCCAGTTCATGGATTAGCATAGTGACAAGGACCATTGTTAAAATTAAATTTAGCCTAAAGGAGGGAAAGAATTTCTTCTCTAAAAATTACAAATTTTGCATCTGCATCCCACCATAAGCATGATCAAAACTCAGCTCTTTCTTGACGGAAGCAACCTGCCCACGTGAACTGCAAGACAGTAAATCTGAGCGATGCCCCGAGAGCCCTTTAGTAGTTAAACATAATCCAGGCAAACAAAGACAGGAGAAAGGTATCGATTTCATGTCACAGAAATGTGTGTGGCACAAGCCTTGAATAATGCTCCCAGGGCCCTTTTTGGTGTGATCGGGCAAGTCTGTGTTTAACGACGTGAGAGCTCCTTTCTCTAAGGTCGATCGTATGTGCTTAACCTCTAGGCTCCCGAGTGGCCGACTGCCCCACTGGTTTATGGAGTGGAAGCCAAGGAGATTGGGGATTTAGAGCACCGATGACTTGATCTTTCAGGCTCTGGCTGTGTTACCCACGGATGGTAACAAATCCATTGCAGGCTGCAGCATAGCTCTTCCAGGAGGCATGGCTGGTGGGCTCTCGTTTCAGACTCACTCCTCTGAGGTGCAGAGCCCATGGTCACCTTTGGAGAATGGACTTGATCCCATATCTGTGAGAGAAAGTGGTCTGCTCTAATTGAGATTCCCCTCTCCTCCCCGGCAAACAGCTCTGAAGGCAAACTCCTGAGGTCTTCATATCTCCTCCGTTTTTGTTTCCTTTCTGGAAAATTTCCTCTTTGTGTATTTTCCAAAGTCGTTTTTTATAAAATACTAGGCCGGAGGCAGAAAGGATTGCTCATCGGCTGCTGAAGCCTGATGACCCATGTTTGATCCCCTGAACCCACACAAATGTGGACAGAGAGAACTGACTTTACATGATGTCCTCTGACCGCTACACACACATTCTGTGCATGTGTGTGCCCTCTCCAACACACACACACACACACACACACACACACACACACACACACATGCGCGCGAGCATAATAAATGAATAAAAATGTTAGGTCTTTGAGACATGATGTTAGAAAAGGAAGACGGAATGGATGCCAGCAGAGAGGTTACTACATCAGGGAGGTACAGAATGCTCCACTTTGAGATTCCCAGCATGCATCAAAAATAAAAACTCAGGTCTGTCACCAGAAAGGGGTTTTACTTGAAGCCAGTGCCATGACAACAAATGTGTGTGGCCTCTACCTACACTGAAATGCTCACCCCAAGGTAATGGTGTTAGGAGGTGGATCTCTGAGAAGTGGTTAGGTCATGAGGGCTTGTCTTTATAAACGACATTAGCAACCTTATAAAAGTGATTGGCTCCTTCCCTCAAAGGAGACAAGTTCGTTCGGGCAGATGGGTTTGGAATAGGAAGGCTGGTCTGAGGCAGCAGGCTTTGCCCAGACACTGAGACTATCAACACCTGGATCCTGAACCTTCAGCCTCCACAACCGGGAGAAGTAAACTCTCATGTTTGTATATCACCCAGCCGGTGGTAGCTTGTTAAAGGAGCCCAAACAAACTCAAACATCTAGGATTTTCATCTTATACTTCGGACTTGTTTTTCCTTTGTTAGCTTAATTGATTTTTGAGTTAGAATTTTGCTGTGTAGCCCAGGCTAGCCTCAAACTTGCAGTCAAACCACCTCAGTCTCTCAAGTACTAAGATATAGGCCTGTGCCACCACACCTAGCTCCTAGCTCATTTTTTAAAGACAGCTGACATTTATTCCTCCAGTGGGCAAACTCTGGTTTAAGCATGTGCTGTAAAATTACATTTGAAGAAAAAGTATTTAACCATAAGACATAACCAAAATATCAGGGGAAAAAACACAACCTTAATGCCAAGAGCTTAGTATTTCCATGTTGTCAGCATGAAATTAATTCTGCCCTGTACTGACTTCTTGCAGAGAAGTTAGTCAAGCAGAGAAATCTGACAGTTCTAGGGCAGACAGGATGGTAATCAAAGCATCAGAATGGTTCCACATCTCATAGGTAAGCAAACAGAGAGACCGAGGCTTAGAAAATCTGAAGAGGTGGGCAGGGCACCAGCATGGACCCCTCTAAGCATAGGGACCCAGGCTTGGACCTTTTGTACTGCACACTGGACCCCTACTTTGCCAAAGGTCGGTGTTCTAGCTGGAGTTTTCTAGCAGTGAATTTCGTATCTGTGCACCACCCTGGGTCTACCTCACTTAGAGACACTATTCCTGAAGAGACAGGAGAGAAGAGCCCTGCTGCTTCCAGAAGCCTGTGCTACGACAGAGTGCTGTCACACCTTCAGACCTGCTCTGGTCAGCTGGCATCACTAGCAGAGCGGTCCATACCCACGTGTAGTAGTCAGTGCTTTCCAGAGGGATAGAATAGAGGACAAATGGATGAACATGTATATGCAGAAAACTCTGAGATAGTAACAATGGCCGGAACACACCTGAGAGTCTGCCAGCTGCTGGCTCTCAAGGCTGGGTGCTCAGAAGTCCAAACCTGTCACAGAAAGCCCAAAGAGTTCCTGGGGTGTTGCTGGTCCTCAGTCAATGATGGATGCTTTGGAAACACAAGGTTCTGATATGAGTAAGGAATCATCACTGTCACCATCAACATCATCATTACCAGCAGCAGCAGCAGTAGCAGCAGCAGCAGCAGACGCAGCAGTAGCAGCAGCAGCAGTAGCAGCAGCAACAGCACCAGCTGCAGCAGCAGCAGCAATAGCAGCAGCAGCAGCACCAGCCGCAGCAGCACCAGCCGCAGCAGTAGCAGCAGCAGCAGCAGCAGCAGCAACAGTAACAACAACAATAACAACAAGAAGATGAATTAACTCAGAGATAAGAGCCACGGCCAACCAAGCAAAAAGTAAGTAGCCTTTCTTCTGCCTTGTCCCCTTTGATCAAGGCTGCCACCAGAAGGTGCCACCCACATTTGGGGTGAATCTTCCCATCTCAATTAAGACCAGTAAGACAATTCCTCAAGTGAGGTCCCTTACTCAGGTGACTCTAATTTGTGGCAAGTTGGCATTAAAACCAACCAGTGCACTGGGGGATGGATGGGGCTCACGTCTGGGGACGACAGCCATTTCTAAGGAGATGAAAAGATTTCTGCCATGAAGTGAGTGACACAGTCGTATTATTCCCTTTCTTTTTATTTGTGGATGTTGCCAGTTACATCAGGACCATTTCTAGACCAAACCCTGCTCAGTCCTGGAACACATTTTTGATACTCTAGAGGACTGGCTTTGCTGAAAACATACTTTTCATTTTTACATTTAACTTCCTGACTGTAGCTTTCTATTTTTCGTTTTTATTTGATTGAAGTATTTAAACCTAAATGAATTTATGCCACACATTGAATTGTGGACAATTAGCTGTTGTTCCTCAAGGAGGACACAGAGCTCACCTGCGCCACACTTTAGTTCCAGTTAAAGTAATAGATTTTCAGTCCTTATTGCTTCGTTTTCTGGAATCACTGGTTGATCTGAGTTGTCTTGTAAAACAGTTTCTTCTGCTTACTTAAAAAAATTAGCATCATCAAGTATAATTTACATACCACAAATCCAGTCACCTTTGTGCAATTTTTCAGTAAATAATTCTATGGCTTTTAGTAATTATAGGTCAATTTTGATCAGTTTTAAAAATATACATTATTTATTCTTTGAAATTTTCATAAATTGATGATCTCTATCCTCTACTCCCCTACTATCTACCCTAGCTCCACCCTAGGAGCCCCATATATGTATCTCCCTCCAATTTTTGTTTGTTAATTTGTTTGTTTGCACACAGAGTCTCTCTACATAGCCCTGGCTGTCCTGGAACTTGCTACGTAGATCATGCTGGTCTGGAACTCACAGAGATGCACTTGCCTTTGTCTGGGGTTAGAGGCATGCACCACCATGCCTGGTTCCATTTTTTTTTAAAATCAATTAAACCACTGAATCCAGTTAGTGCTGTCAACATGTACGTGGTATCGGGCCATCATCTGTACCACACCCCAAAGAAAATGAATCATCTACACTCAGTGGCCATCAGCTGCCATTAGCTTTTCAGCTAGGGCTGGGCTCCTCCAGGTTGAAATTTTGTCAGCTTTTGAAACAATATATTCACTTCCTTCAGAACGTGAGCCAAGTCCATAGACTTACTCAAAGTATTTTCTTGACTTTCAGGGCAACCAGAAGGGCTGGGGACCTTGGTAAAGGCATGAAGAAAAATGTTAAGGACACATTTAACAAAGCAGCTGATCAAGGACACTGCTTAGTGTGGAAGTCAGGAGTTCCCAGGTGTGTTCCTTCTTTATATCCATGACAGCAGGGTTTCCTGCTAAGTTTCTAATCATCCTGCCTCCAGCTCCTGAGGGACGAGGTTACAGGCTCATGTCACCATACCCTGCAATGCAGAGTTGCGAATAGTATCACAGTATATAACTTTTTGTGTTTAGCATCTTTCTGAATAGTATCATCTCTCAGATTCATCCATGTTGTGTATTCCTCTCTATCACTGAACACTTTCCTCGTGTATAGATGTGACACAATTTACTGATCCACTTACTCTTTAAAAGGGATTTGCAGCTAATGATAATTACATATGTCATTGATAAAGGCTACAGGTTTATGTCTATATACACGTATTTATCGTGAGTTCAGTACCTTGGAATAGAATTTCTTGGTTGAGGAGTAAGTGTTTAACTAAATAAGGAATTGCAGGTTTGGAGAAATGGCTCAGTTGTTAAGAGCACTTTTTTGCTCTTGCAGAAGACCCAGGTTTAATTCATGGCACCCACAAAGTGGCTCATAACAGTCTGTTAACTCCATTCTCAGGGAATCTGGTGCCCTCTTTTGGCCTCCTTAGGCACCACATGAATGTGGTGTATTTACATAGATTCAGGCAGACACTCACACTCATAAAATAAAACCAGGCATACAGATTCCTCTATTTAAAAACATACAAGAACAACTAGAGCAGGTCTCCGTTTGGTGTTTGTTGTGGGACTGGTCTGATGTAGATGGACTTTCTCAGTTCCAGTTTGTCTGGGAAACATTCTTTCACCTTTATTTTTGAGGAATAATTTTTCTGAGAATAATATTCTTGGTTGATTTTTTTTCTTCCAATGCTTTGACTATAGTTTTTCACTCTCTTCTGGCCTGTAAGTTTCCCACTGAATTGCCTATTGTAAGCCTAATGGGCAGACTATATATGACTCGATGTTCTTTGCTGTCTTGAGAGTTTATCCTTCTATCTTGTACTTTTTGGTCTCTTTCAGTTGAATCTAGTTTGTAGCCCCTAAGGTTTTTGTTTTGTTTAATTTTGTTTTATTTTTGTTTTTATTTTGTTTTTGTTCTTTTTTTTAATCTTCACATCTGAATCCTTTTGAAGACTAGGGAAGTTTCCAGCCACTATTTTCTAAAATAGACTTTCAATATCTTGTCCCATTTCTTTATTTCCCAGAATTTGAATTATGCAATCCACCAGGTAGTGTCAGAGAGCTAGAATTGTCCCACTTCCTACCTCTGCTCCATGGTTTTTTGTTTTCAGATTCTTTAACAACTGTTCTGGTGAGTGTAGTGGTATTTCATGGTTTCCATTGATGGATGGATGGATGGATGGATGGATGGATGGATGGATGGACTGTTGGATGTATTGTTGGATGGATAGATGATGGATAGATGTACTGTTGGATGTATGTATGTATGTATGTATGTATGTATGTATGTATGTACTGTTGGATGTATTGTTGGATAGATAGATGGACTGTTGGATGTACTGTTGGATAGATGGATGGATGGATGGATGGATGGATGGATGGATGGATGGATGGACTGTTGGATGTATTGTTGGATGGGCAGATGATGGATAGATGGACTGTTGGATGTGCTGGTGGATGGATGGATGGATGGATAGAGTGTGTGTATGTATGTGTGTGTGCATGTGTATGCATATATATGTATGGGTGTATGCAGGGATACTCCCAAATGTGGAAGACAAAAGTTGATGTTGGCATGTCTCTCCTTAATCATTCTCTACCTTGTAACTTGTTTGTTTGTTTGTTTGTTTGGTCAGTTGGTTTGGTTTCTCATGTTTTAAGACATTGTTTATCACTGAACCCAGATCCTACCATTTGGCCTAGACTGCCAGCAATCCCCAGGCTTTACCCATCTCCCTTCCCAGTGCTGAGTCACAGGCACTCACGCTCATCACTGAGCCTAGTTTGCAAGTGTGTTCTAGGAATCCAACGTTACACTCATGCAGTAGGCACCTTCCTCACTGAGCCCCGACCCTCTTCTCATTTGTATTTCCTAATTAACTCATTGGTTATGATACCTCCTTTTTTCATGTGATCTGTTCAAAATTTTACCCATTTAAAAAAAAACAAACACCATGTTGGAGAGCTGGCTCAGAAGTTAAGAGCACTGACTGCTCTTCCAGAGGTCCTGAGTTCAATCCCCAGCAACCACATGGTGGCTCACAACCACTTATACAGGGATCTGATGCCCTCTTCTGGTGTGTCTGAAGACAGCAACAGTGTACTCAAATATGTACAATAAATAATTCTTTTTTTTTAAAAAGACACCACTTTTATAATTGAGTTATAAAACAGGTCCAGAATATTTGTTTTGTGAATATTTTTTCAAGTTTGGTTTTATTACTGAGACTTTGTAGAAACACACATTTTCAACATTGTTAAGGTGTTTCAATCTTTTTCTACTTTGTTTAGTACATTTGACATTAAAACTAAGACATCTTTGACTAACCAAGGTCATGTTTCTTTTAGAAATTTTATAGTTGTGGTTTTTGCATTTATGCCTATGACTCATTGAAAGTTAAGTTTTATATCAAGATCAAGGTTAAGTTTTTGGCATTCAATCAAATCTAATTGTTTGAACAGTTCTTTCTCTTTGAATTACCTTGGCACTTCTGATGGTTACCAATTACCTGTATCTCCGTGGGCCTTTTTCTAGAGTTTCCGTTCTGTTCCATTCATCAGCGTGTCTACTCTCTCAGTGGGGTTTTCCCCTGATGCTGTGATACAAGGTCCTGACCAAAGAAACTGAAGGGAGACAGGGTTTATTTCAGGTCACAGGTCAAGGGTTAAGTTCATCATGGTGGTGAAGTCAGAGCAGGTGGGAAAGTGTGTGTGTGTGTCTATGTCTGTGTCTATACGTGTGTATACGTGTGTATATGTGTATATACGTGTGTGTGTGTGTGTGTGTGTGTGTGTGTGTGTGTGTGTGCATTTTGAAATGATCTAAAGCAAAGGAAGGCAGAAGCTTCTGGTAATAACAATAGTTACCGCCAGAGACCATGTAGTGCTCAGAGACTCTCCAGAAAGACTCGAGTCCCCTTGTATATGCTGGCTGTCAGTGTGGGACATCGTGCCGGACACTGGTGTGCTCTAGAGTCAGCCGCCTTTTTCTTCTCAGTACAAGTTTCACAAGGGAGGCTGGGAGACAGCTCCGTGATTAAGCATCTGCCCTACAAGTATGAAGACCAAAGTTCTTACTCAAGAACCCATGTATACGCTGAGTGGATAAGGTGGTCTGCCGGTAATGTCAGCCTGGAAAGGAGGGGGGAGACAAGGGATCTGCAGAGCAGGCTGGCTGCTGAGACTGCGCATGTCTGCATGCACTGGGTTTGATTAAGAGACCTTGTTTTATTAAATATGGTAGAACAATCTAGGATGACTCTTTACATTAATCTCAGACTTCCACATGTACATAGATATACATACACACACAGACACACACACACCACATACACCACACATACACCACACACACACACACACACACCACACACCCCACACACTCACACCCCACATACACTACACACACAAACTCCATACACTCCACACACACATACCACATGTATCACATACATGCACACACACATACACTACAAACACAAATACACACAGACCTCATAACACACATATATCACACACACACATACACATACACACAACACCCATACCCCCACACACACATCACACACTCACACACACACAAATAGAAAAAAACTACAATAAAATCAACACAGGATGTACTTCGCATCCTGTACTCTCCATGGTGGTTCTTGTTTTTCATGAGCAGAGCAGTGAGGATCTCTGAATGAAGATTCCCGTTACATAGCCTGCCCCAAACTTATTTGACCATGGATCCCTCTTTAGTCCAAACTCCCCTGATATCCAAGCATTATCCTTTGCTGTGAAAGGAGGCTGGGGAAGCACCCGTGAAAATATTGCCACCGAGAATTCTACAGTCTCTCTCTTCTTTCAATATCAGAACGATATTAAGATGAAATAATTGTGTCAGAGCGAGCCTGTTGCTTCATGATGGTGTGAGCCATGCCTCGTGCTTTGTCTTTGACATAGAGAGAAGCTGCGTTTTTAAATGCCTTGATGCTTTGTGCTCTGCCTCAGAAACGATGAACAAAACATTCTCCCAGCACAGAGTGTTGAACTAAGCAGGCTGGGTGATTACTCCCATATGCTTTCTCTCATCTTTGCTGGCTCTTCAAACTCAGCCTTTGCCCACAGCCACAGCCACAGCCACAGCCACAGCCACAGCCACAGCCACAGCCACAGCCACAGCCACAGCCACAGCCACAGCCACAGCCACAGCTACAGCTATAGTTATACATCGGGAGACATTAGCTCCAGCTTATGTGTTCCAGCAGTGATCAGTGTGATAGGATAAATATAATGTAGGCGTTTATCTTTCAAAGAGAAGAAACTTCCTAGTGATTGACAGCACAGAGTTAGATGAGCAACATCCCCAACAACAAGGCAGCTTGCAGCCAGAGACAGCTGATGTACTTGATTGTTTGGTTTGGTTTGGTTTGGTTTTTGAGGTAACAGCATCACTGATAGGCCTGGAGGCAGAGGTGTAGTATTTAGGGGACGTGTAGCCAGGAAGCAGCTCCACAGCTTGCCTCTGTAATTAAAAGTATAAATGTTTCAAGTCGAATACATCCTATTAGTAAGATTTTAGGAAACAAAAATTTAATTTATTCACATTCGATATGGTCTGTAAATGCCACCATTATGGTCCTTCTGCTGGCCTTTGATTAGCTATGGATTAATAAAACTTTTATACCTCCTTTGTCAGCCTCATTGCGAACGCTGTTTTTGCATACTGTTACTATTAAATAAATGAATTAGTGTCCAGAAATGTGTCATGCATATTACCTACCAGCAGGAAGCATGATACAGTGGTCAGCTCCCCAGGAGCCTCATAAATCCAGTGTGCTCCGGAACCTGCTCACGTGGACCTATTAAAAGCGTGGAGATTTACTGGAGCCATATTTGTGCTTAACAATGGAATTTTAGTTAATTCAAAACAATGTAAATCACCTCCAATTACAGTATTTGAATATTCACCGTTGCTTCTGAGAACACGGACTTTACTAGGCAGGTTTGGGTAACTTGTGTGCAATGCAACCCAGTCCTGGAAAGCCGTGTGTATCTGAAGTAGCTCGTTAAGTCTCTGCCTGAGCAATTTAGGGGAAAGTCTGGAAAGGGGGAAAGCAGGAACACGGCCTTGGATGCCTTTCTTGGCTGGAGTGTCCGGGTGTGTGCCATAATTGCCCCAGTGTGGCTGTTCACTGAGCTGGAAATGGGGTGACATTACCAGAAGCTTGGGGCTCTGCTGTGTTGTGGTTACTTGATCTCAAATCTATGCAGGCAGCTTCTTGACACCACAGTAGCCAATCCATCCCTGAGGGTACAGTGCTGCCTGGAGACAGTCTCAGGTTTGAAACTGGTCTTGTTCTTAAGGTCTCAGAGGGTCTCTCTGGGGACAACAGATGATGAACTGTCAGCTAGCCAGAGGTTGTGCTCACCAGTGCTGGGCCTTGAGAGTGGGTAGTTGCGGTGGCTCCCTAACCCCCCCTCTCCGGGTGTTGCAGGAGTGGGATTATTCCCGGTTAGGGTGAACTTCCTGCAAGTTCCTTCTGTCTACTCTGGATGTCCAGCTCTCTTGACCTTTAACCTAGTCTGAAATGGGTAGACTTGTGTTTAGGGAAATTCAAAACCTGGAGGAAATGCCCACTTTGGGCTGTGGATGTGTGCATGTGTCTGCGTGTGTCTGTGAGTGATTGTGTATGTGCGTGTATGTGTGTGACTGTTTATGTATGTATTTGCATGTGTGTATATGTGTGTATGTGTATACGTTTACGTGTGTATGTGGGTGTGTCTATACATGCACCAGATTCTATTTAGGTGAGACAACAAACTGGAGTGTGTCTCACTTCCTACCTTATTTGAACAGAGTGCCTTGCCACAACTGTGTAAGCCAAGTTCTCCTTTCACTTCCCACCTTCCCATAGCGGGGCTGGGATCACTGACCCTTGAACCACTGTAACTGGTTTCCACCAGGCTCCAGGGATCTGAACTCAGGACCTTAGGCTTGTAGGGAAGTTTCCCTACCCACTGAGCTGAGTATCCAACCTCAAAAGCCAGCTTGTAAAATTTTCATACTGTACCACTTCTGGCTTTAGTCAGTGAACATGGTCAGTGGCTCTGTATTTGTCTGCCATTCATACTGCATCTTCCAAGTCATGTGTCCCTCAGTGAATGATATCCCCTAACTGAACCCAAAAGTACACACCTTGTGAGGAAGCAACAGGCTTATATGCAGTTCATTGTCCTGCGGCCAAAATGAACTCAGACATATAAGTTACAAGGTGGCCACAGCTCTGCTCCTTTTCTGTCCTGGCACACACAGATGGCATGAGGAAATGTCTCTTCCACTGGTCTGCACCCTGCACAGACTGAGCCGCTGGCTTCCTGCTCTAGTTTCGAGTAACAGCATGGTTCTCCACTGGCTTCCTTTGATCTCTGTCAGTCACCCATCTTCCTTTCATCCAAGGAGTGATACATGAGTATAGTTTAGAAAATATTAAATTGCTAACCAGTCTCCCTCCATTCTGTCCCAGCTTCCTTCTCCAGATGTACTGCATCCATATGCAAGCATGCACCATGTACCCAACACACAGAAGAATAACATTTTAGCCTCTCAGACGTCAAAGAGGGCTTTGAAAGATGGCTCAACACTTAAGAGTGCTTACTGCTTCTGCACCCACATGGCAGTTCACAATTGCCATGACTCCAGTTCCAAGGGAGCTGTTACTCTCTCTGATCCCTGTAGGCTCCTGCACATACATGGTACATATACACTCGTTCAGGCATTCTCCCTCCCCCTCCTCCTCCCTCCTTCCCTCCCTCTCTCTCTCCTCTGTCTCTCTGTCTCTGTCTCTCTCTCTATCACACATACACACACACACACACACACACACACATACACACACACACACACACACACACACGCACACACTCACATACTCACACACACACTATATATTTAAAAGTAAACAGGAATTAATGAGCTGGGTACAGTGGCACACACCTATAATTCCAGTACTCGGAAGACTGGAGCAGGAGAGTTGAGAGATTGAAGCAGTGCTAGTCTACACAACAAGGCCCTGCTTTTATTTAAGCTAATAATATAGCCACATTGTTCTATAGCAGTATACATGCATATTACTTACCTGGCTGTTTCTTCTCTCTTCCTCCCCTCCTCTCCCACTTCTTTCTTCCTGTGGTGCTGCTCACTGAACCCAAGGACTTTTTACACATGGCTAAGCAAGTATCCTACCACAGCACACAGCATGCCCAGGTCTTCGGTGTTTCTTAATACCTGCACATAGCATTGTGAAGTGCAAGTCTGCCCCCTATCACTTCACCAGTCTCCTGTTGCTTTGAGCCCTATGCAGTCCTAGCCAGTGTTACACAGAGCATCTTTCCATAGTCTTTTTGGTGCACACACACTACTGTAGCTGCAGGATGTGACAGCTGGAGGCTAAATTCCTAGACATTGACTTCCTGGGTCAACTTGTTACAGAAATTGCAAAACTGGTTTTTGAAAAAAAGGTTTGAACTAATTTACCTGCCTTCCAATAATATGAAAATGCTGCTTACCCCACACTCTTAGTGTTCTATGTGGAAGTTTTTAAAATGAATGTGTGTTAATTATACAAAGTAAGGGGCTTTGTTATAAGAGTTACATACACACAGTCAGTGCTCTTTGGTCATTAGTGTTCTTTCATCCCCCTCTTTTCTATGCTTCCTCCTGTGTTGACTTTTAATTTAGAGTCATAAAGATGTTTTAAAGCTTCGTGTAATATCCTAAACAAAGGAATTCACTTCTCTCCAAGTTACTGACCCCTTGTGGAGGCAGCTTCAGAACCACAGATCTGCACAACAATAGTGATAGAATGCTGGAGGGCATTGTCTTGATTAGTATGGAAAGATTCAGCCCCACTGTGGGTGGCATCATTCCCTAGTCAGGATGTCTTAAACTATATACAAGTGGAAAACCTGAGCTGAATACAAGCAAGTAAGCAAGCATGTGTGTGTCCATTTCTCTCTGCTCTTGACTGTGGATGTGCTGTGACCAGCTCTTTGAAGTTCCTGCCTCGAATTTCTGGCCATGGTGAACTGTAACCTCAAATTGTAAGCTAAAATAAGCCCTCTCTCCCCTAAGTTGCTTTTTGTCCAGATACTTTTATCACAGTAACCCAAATGAAGGACAGGATCCAATCCTGTTTTCCTCACTCCTCATGTGTGAATATCTTCCCATGACACGGACCATGCATGCAAACCCAACCCCATCATACTCAAATGGAAGCTTCCATGAAATGGAGTGAGCATCAATTTCAAGTTCATCCGGCTTGGGTTCAATTCCTAGTTCTAAGGTGCATTGTCTTTTGGCAGTTGAGTTGACCTCTTTGAGTCTCAGAATTCTCATCAATTAAACAGTGTTGGCCATACACATTCACAGCACTTACATGGGTACCTTGCAGGGTGTCTGTCATGTGGAGCTGGAGAGGTGGCTCAGTGGTTAAGAGCACTTGTTGTTCTTGCAAAGACCCAACTCTGGGTCCCAGCGCTCATATCTTATGGCTTCAAGATCACCTGCAACTCCAGCTCCAGAGATCTGAAATCCTCTTTTGACTTCTGTGGGCACCCAACCACACATCTCCATAAATAAAAAATAAAATATATACATACATACATACATACATACATACATACATACATACATACATACTAAGGAATTATGGTGGTATTTACCTTTATAAGATGAAAAATTTAAAAAGTGAATCTGTCTGTTATTTATGGAAACACTTCATTTACTGAACAAAGTTATTCCTAAATTTAATAAAACTGAATTCTAGTTGGGTGATTATAGCCCTGTCTCTAATAGTCATAGTATAAATTAGAAAGATGCTCAATGCTTTAAGGTGACCTTGTAAAATTAATATGTGTTTTTCTCAAACACTTGGAAATTTAAGACATGAATATTAAAAGCAGGTAGCTCACTAACCCTATACTGAAAGCTACTGCTAAAGCTATGTGTTTATTTATATAGCCCAAGCTGGCATAGAAATCACTATGTAACCCAGCTGGCTTCAAACATGTGGCAATCCTCCTGCCTCAGCCTCCCTGATACCAGAATCTCCTCTACTCAGTAATATTATTTTTCCCACTTTTTTACCTCTCCATGGATTCCTGAGCATATAGCTCAACACTAGAAGCTCGGTTTGATCCAAGGAGAGTGTGCTGTCTATCAAACAACAACCCCTCTGGGGTAAATAAAAGTGTTTCATTCTGTTTAAAGACTTAGATTGTAATTGGAAGTACCATGCATGTGACACTGTGAAGCCAACCTCACTTATAACAGCTGAACAGCATCGTTTTCTGTAAGAATTCTTTGTTTCTAGGAACCTAGAGCATCCTGCAATACCAATAAATAATGAATGGAAACATAAAACAGCTGCAACTCTCCTAGTGGGTGAATCTGAACACTTTCCTGACTTTTCTGCTGAGCCCCAGGTCATTTACGGCTCCGTAATGAGACCTGCCAGCTTGTCATTTCACAGGCCTCAAACTTAACAAGTCCAAACAGAACCTTTCCTCCCCACCCACAGCTCCTGCTTCCATCTCAGTGATTGACACCTCTACCCTGTAGGTGCTTCAGCAAGAAACCCAGGAGTGGCCCCCACCTCCTTCCTCTTTCTTATTTTGAAATCTAACAAGTTGGATTATTTCTGCACCACAAATATCCCAGTTTCTATGTAACTCTATCCCCTTGGCATCAAGTCTAGGTTTAGCCAGGGGACAGGATTATGACAACAAGTCACTCTCTCAGGGACCTCTCTGTTTCCTGTGGAGATCACTTTCCAGCCATGCACTTGGTAAATGGCAAAGTATTTCCTCTTCAGTGGTATCTCAGTGCATTTAGGACAAATTTCAAAAGTCTTCAGTTTAGCCTCCTAGACTATTTCCTACGCTATTAAAATTTCATTTTTGACATGCTTATTCCCTGAGCCAGCATCCCTGACCTCCTTCAGTTTGCTAGTCCTGCTGAGTTCTTCACAGTGTGGACTCTTAGCACACACTGTCCCGTACACCTTTAACCCCCTTTCTCTTGTCCTTTGCCACATCTGTTCATGATTTAGACCTCAGTGTCCATGTCACCCCAGCATCCTCCCCTGAGCTCTAGGTCAAAAATACCCACCTTAGCCTGTCTCAGAAAGCTTTAATTTTGCTACACAGTCACTATAACAATCATCCATTTGTTTACATAATCCTTTGTTCCATGCCTGTCTCTCCACTAGAATATAAGCTCCCTGAGGATGACATTGTGGCTGTTTGGCTTATAATTGCAATCTCAGGAGCCCATGCCTGGTCACTAACATTTTCTGATATTTGATGATGGATGGATGGATGGATGGATGGATGGATGGATGGATGGATGGATGAGTGGATGGATGAGTGGGTGGATGGATGGATAGGTGAATGAATATTTCCTTCCTTTACTGATTCTCTCTGGGATCAGAACATGTTTGCACAAACACATGAAGCAGAGGAAAGAAACTCCTAGTGGTTTTTTTTCTAGCATTTTCTTTCTCAAAAGGCCTTGCTCATCTTCAGAAGGCACTGTCACTGCATGTGACCCTGGTTGATAGGCTTCCTGGGACACACCCACTTTCCTATCCACTTGTCCAGATTCCATTGTAGTTTAGAGCCCATTTGCACACCATCTTCCTGAGGTCACAGGGACTTATTATTCTCTGTTATGAACTCTTGTGCTCCTTACAACCTGTTTTACTCAGGTCTGGAATACTCTAAAAGCTCAGGCCTTGAAACTCGGCCCCATAGACCAACCAACCCTAAAACATTCAGGAATGGTGCACACACTTCACTCCAGAGCAATAGCATAGCAGGATGAACAGGATCAGCCAAGCCAAAGTCATGAAAAAATAATGTCACTGGTCGGGCATGGTAGTGCACACCTCAAGTCCCAGCACTTGAGAGGCAGAGGCAGGCAGAATGTTTATGGAATAAGTTCTAGGTCAGCCTAGCATATGCAAAGAAACCCTGTCTCAAAAAATCCCAAATAATAATAATAATAATAAGTATGCTTGAAGTAATGTTTACTTCCTTTAATAATCCTATTACTAAATCCCCTAATGTATATTTGCTTAACAGGTCCTGTGTGTGAAGAAATATGTTCCTGACTGTTCCTGTTCTCACAAAGACTTGTGGTCCGAACAACAAAAGCACAGTCACACCAGTTCTTGGGGGACATCCTCAAGATGGATCATAGAACCTGAACCAGACCAAAAGTGCTTTACCAGTGGCCCATACCACCAACAATGCCATTTTGTTTGCTAGATTCCTGAGTTTGAAGTAATATTAGGCATGTCCACGATTTGTAGCTGATGCTATCCACTACACATGTTTCCTGGGTTGTCTGATTTCACACAGCTGTGTTGCAGTCTTTTATTCCAGTGAATCTCTGCTCTGTTTTGTCTAATGTGCCTCAGCCAGGCAGAGGCGTGATACAAAATATTAGGTATCTCACACAGCATCTGTTGAAATACATATTTGTTGATGCATCCGATGGTAAAAATTTTAATTTTCTTGAAAGTCGCACATCATTTCTTGAATGACTTTGGGTTGGCGGGCCGTGCCCTTCCTAAGATGCCATTGCTCTGGTCTGGGTTTCAAGGGCTACACTTTAGGAATATTCCAGGCCACGTGAGTGGCTCGTCCCATACAAGAGTACAAGCTTGCTCAGCTCCAGAATAGGCAAACTCAATGGCCACTCTCCAAGCTTTGCCATGGTCTTTCCCCCAGAGCCCAAGTATTTGGGGGGGGGGGTGAGGGGCAGTCTGATGATAGGTACAACCTCAGGACCATGTCCATGAGCCTTGTCGGGTCCTGTTCCAGAGCCTTTTCATGGTGGCTGGGTGCCCAGCAGGAAGGGCTCTGTTTCCCCACTACCAGCATCTTTCTGACTCCCGTAGTCGCTGCACAGCACTCCTGCAGCTGATGTGAGCACACTGCCTCGGGACTAATCCAGGTTTTAAAGACTTTGCAGGCACACCCTACATATTCAGCTTTATTTTCTCTCCCACCTTTCTTTACTCTTTAGCTTGTAATTAGCCATTTCCCCGCCCCGTGCCCTTCACAGATTTAAAGGCTGCTTATTTGAAATTCATCAGCGAGTGGCTCCCATGAGAGTTACCCTCCATTACAAGTTGAAGACTAATTGTATGGTGATGGCCATGGCTGGAAGACGCCTCCACAGTAGTGGCGTCCAAATCAACTCTTGCTTCTTACTAAACACTAAGTCAAGGCTTTAAAATGGGCTAAACACTAAGTCAAGGCTTTAAAATGGGCCATGATTCACAGTAGCGAATATAGCAGTTGGTGTTCTGGGGAAGTGATACTTGCATAGTATTTTTTAAAAACTCCTTTTTCTTTTCTTTTGAACTCTGGACTACTTTTAAAATTCACATAATAGAAAAAGCACAGGTTGTTACCTTTACCATGAAAGTTTGTCATGTAAAATTATTTTTTGTGTGTAGTTATTGCTACATTTTTGTTCTTAAGATGAAATTGCTGGAAAGCTTAGTGGACAAGTCACAAGTGGACATGCAGTATTTTTAAATGACATTTTTGCTGATTTACTTTTTGAGAATTTCCTATGTACATACAATGTGTTTTGATCATATTCACCCTCCCCTCCCTGCCTTGGAATCCCTGCCTGGATCTACCCTCTACTCCCCTCCCAACTGGATGGCCACATATATAAGTATATGTATCTGTATACATGTATGTGTATATGCAGTTGAGTCCAGGTTTGATGCTCATATACCCAGGTCCTCATGTCAGCAAGGCAAGACTTTACCAAGTGAGCCTTCTCCCAACCTAATCTCCTTGATTTTGCATTTCCACACTGCCATTGCCACAGGAAGCACTAGAAGACAGGCAGCAAGCTCTGGAGAGCTGTTAGAAGTTTACCTGGGGTGATGGGAAGACACACCATTGTGCTCACACAGAAAGGAAAGCCCAGCATAAATAGAGGCAGGGGTAGAATATACAGGAGCCCCTGGGCACATGGCGTCCCCAGACAGCAACTGAGGGTCCATCTCTGTGCAGCCACTATGTTCAGGGCACCCCACAAAAGATTTGAAGTAGAGATTTCTATGTTTGACAGATATTAAGCACAATTAAGAAGCGACATTAGAAAATACATTTTGTCTTTAGCTAGATAAAAAGACAAGACAAGCTCGTCTTGAGCCAGGCATGGTGGTATATACCTTTAGTCTCAGCACTTGGGAGGCAGAAGTAGAGGCAGAGGCAGGTGAGTTTGAGGCTAACTTCGGTGGTCTACATAGCAATTCCAGGACAGCCAAGACTATACAGAGAGACAGAGAGAGAGAGAGAGAGAGAGAGAGAGAGAGAGAGGAAGGAAGGAATAAGGAGAAGAGGAGGAGAAGGAGAAGGAGGAGAAGGAGAAGGAGAAGGAGAAGGAGAAGGAGAAGGAGAAGGAGAAGGAGAAGGGGAAGGGGAAGGGGAAGGGGAAGGGGAAGGAGAAGGAGAAGGAGAAGGAAGAGAGGGAGAGGGGAAGGGAGAGGGGGAGGGAGAGGGAGAGGAGGAGGAGGGAGGGAGGGACAGAGGGAGAGAGAAAGAGAGAGGGAGAGATATCAAATTAGCTATGTTTTCAAGTATAAATTAAAAAGTGATGTAAAAGTTGTCTTAACATCTTCTCTTGATCTTTTCAAAGTGCTGAAGATAAAGGAAGTCATGAATTGGTCTTCCCAGTAAGACAGGTGGGGGACTGAGCTCATTTGGCTTGCTGTTTTTATCACTATGCTGAAAGACAAGGACATACCTGCCTTGTCTGGTGCTTCTGGTTACAGCACACAGTGGCTTACAACAGGCTGGCCTTAAAGACAGATCAGGTTCTAAGGGCAAACCAAAAGGAGATAGGCCAGAGACAGTAAGAAGCAAACGCTTTACCTTGTGAAGTTCAGATTTAGGTCTGGAAATAGGTCCCTCACCCCAGGGCTCTCTCTGGTCCCCTGCTTGTCCTCTCTCCCTGCTTCTCCCTCAGATCATCTTTCTAGATCCTGCTACTACAGAGTGACCCCTAAAGACTGGAAAGGGAAAGAGGAGTTAGCAGAGCTGGAAGTGGAGGTCCTACCGGAGCCTTGAACTGACTGTGACCCATACAGAGCTGCCAGACAGTGAACCAGAACCTCTCCTGCCTGGGCTCCTCTGCCCCAGTGCCAAATGGCTTCGTATGCCTATGCCTCGAATGGAGTTGCATCTGAATGCTATGTCTGCCACTCACTGTGTACAGATAACTAGAAAACTGAAGAAGAGTAGGAAAGTCACCCAGAACTCTGCACAGAGATGAAGACGGTTCAAAAATATTTCAATTTCCCATCTGTCATTTTTCACTTTTCTATTGATTTTGCATTTAGCCCAGGGTTGACTCAAACTATGCAGCCATGGATGAGTTGACTTCCTGATCCTTCTTGTCTACAGCTCTAAGGTGCAGGAATTACAGGCGTGGACCAACACACCTAGCTTCTGCCTTTCCTCTTCCTAAACTGTATTTTTCTCATAGCATATCAGAGGCTAGAGATGTAGTTTAAGCTTAAACTTATAATATCGATTTGTTTATGTTCATGTAAATTTATATTTAATATAACTACATCATTTCATATAATGATACTAACAATTATGTGTGTGCATATTTGTATTTTTATAGATATATTAAGTGGCTGCACAATGAGAAGCTCCGGATACATGATGTTTCATTTAGTGTAACTCAGGCTAGTATTAATGTTACAACTAATATTTCATCAACAAATATTTTTTAGGTGTTTAAGATAATGTCTTCACAGTGAACTCCCAGAAGTGGTGACAACTAGGTCAAAGAGATAAGTCTTTTGTGAGTGCGTGAGCACATGTATGTGTGTGTACATGTGTATGTGTGTGTGTGTGTGTGTGTGTGTGTGTGTATGTGTGTGTGTATGAGAGAGAGAGAGAGAGAGAGAGCTCTGGCAGTGGAATTACACATACTGTCACATCAATAGGTGTTTGTTTGTTTTTAATGTGGGGTCTGGGCATTCAAACTTAAGCCGGTACACTTGGGTGCAAGCACTTTACCAACTGCGATTCCTTCTGAGCCCCTAGTCTAAACTTAAGGCTTCTTGTGCTCATTTCTAAAGTTCCCCAGACAGTTCAAGGGAGACACAAGCTGGGCGTGGCTCGAGCATCTCCCTTCCAGAAGTGATTTCTTGGGAGACAGAAACCTTTTGTGGGACTCACAAGGCTCTCGCCAGTTCCAAGGGGGGCTTTTCTCTCTCAGCTGGGCTGTGATCAAATACATGTAAACATTCCACATGCTGAAAATGATCCACTCTGAGCAACCCTCCTGCAGAAACGCAGCCTGCCTCATGCATTCTTCAAGGCAGAGGAGCACCCAGCACCTGTTAAGAATTTGCTTGTGCAACAAGATTTCTCCAGAACTGTCTTCCTAATGCCAGAAATGGTGGTTTTTAAATTTTAGGCAAAATACATTAAATAAAAAAAAAATTAACTGTCCTAGAGAACTGGAAATGATAGTTCTATGAAAGAACTATCTTATTCACCTATACACTTACCATGTATGTATATAATAGAATCATATACACACAACCAGTCTTAAATTAACACAATGACCATGCTTGTCCATCGTTGATGAAGGACATTTAATAGCTCTCTTCTCAAAACACACACACACATACACACACACACCATTTTCAGTTTCACTCCCTTTAAACAGGAGTATTACCTGGTGTTACTATGGAAACAAAGGCTCTCTGCCCACCCACTTGCAACATTACTCGCTGATGAACAGAAGAACTGAAAGTGCTTATGAACGGGAAGTATTGAAACTCTTCCACAAATGATTCTACCTGTCTTGCTGCTGTCTTCCTCCTTGCCTTCCAGATTGCTCAAAGCCATTTGAATTCCCAGTTTAGAGAATCTCTTGGTGGATGGTCCACTGTTTCCAGAAGCACTGGGAACAGCTATGAAAAGAGTCACGCACATCTTTGGCCATGGTGCTGTGCCAGTCTGATCCTGCAAAGCTTGCTTTCATAACGCAGGCCAGGGCACGAGCTTGGACCCAGCAGGCAGCAGAGACAAGTAGTAGCTTGTTGGGATGCATATCTGCAGGACATCCTTGCCTCACTAAGTGCCCACTGCATGTTTGCATCCCTGTTAAGAATAGACCAGTGGCAACTGAAAGGGCAGTGAACATGCAAAAATTCTGTAATCAGAGTTCTAGGGCATTGATTTTCTCCTAACTCAGCATTTAGAGAGGTCACCCCTGCCCTCAAAATGTTATTCATGCAGAAATCTTCAATAAAACATACTGTACCAAAAGACAAAGGGGTACACGGACAGGTGGATAGTTGTTATAGAAGTGTGCAAATGTTTCTGCCTTCTTATGTACATGTCCCCAAGTACAACTAACACACATCACATGTATAGCCTCCAACATGCACATTCGCAAAAAGTATAGAGAGCCATCCTTCTTCCCTAATCCGTGCGGGCAAGTGGAGGAACTGGTCAGATACCCCCGATGACTCTTAGCTAGGGTCCTGATCATATGCATAAACAGGTCTTTCACAGAGTGGGTGGCTAATTCATTCATTTTTGATTGATAATTAGGACTGGCAAAGAACAGATCAACACAAGCCACAAGGGCACATCTGGGACACCTTTTAATGAGATACCCCCAAATCTCTTCAGTGGTAATTGCACAGCAAGCACCAAGTATCTTTCACAGTTGTTCTTGCAAATGATACAAGTTAGCACCCAAGATCAAAAGTGTCCGGGCTGTAGGAAAGCGTGTGTGTGTGTGTGTGTGTGTGTGTGTGTGTGTGTGTGTGTGTGTGTCAGCAGGGCTCTGGGTGACTTGGACAAATGTATGTATTAACCTAGATACATCCCTGGCATATTGTTTGGGGACTGTTTTCAGGGAAAAAAAATAGCCAAGACCCTGAATCCCACTGCTGTTTGCACTTGGGGCTTCTCCCGGGAGTTATTTCCACTGTGAGGTCGTTTCCCCCTCTCCACAGAATGGATCCCTTACCAATTTCACACAAATGCCCTGAGAATTTTTAAATATGCGAGATACTTAAAATCTGCAGCTTAAACCCCTCTCCTCATTAGGAAATGTAGAGAGCTTACAGACAACTGGAAGGTTTTGTGAGTCTTTGGTTCGACCTACGATGTCCAGGGAAGCCGTGTAGCTGTATGGAGCCCTCACCTCCCGGATCCAAGCTTCTCTACAGAGACACTGAGAAGGGACACTTCAGAGCAGAAAGTCAGAGTTCTCTTCCTTCCTTCCTTCCTTCCTTCCTTCCTTCCTTCCTTCCTTCCTTCCTTCCTTCCTTCCCTCCTTTCTTTCTTCCTTCCTTTCTCTTTTCTTTCTTTCTTTCTTTCTTTCTTTCTTTCTTTCTTTCTTCCTTCCTTCCTTCCTTCCTTGCTTTCTTTTCTTTCTTTCTTTCTTTCTTTCTTTCTTTCTTTCTTTCTTTCTTTCTTTCTTTCTTTTTCTGCTAATGCAATGTCAGAAGAAGCAAATGTTCAGGCAAATGAAATGTGTTAGGCAGCAGCAAGAGGACTTCATTTAAAAAAAAAAGTCCTCATCTGTGCATGGACGAGGAGGGAGCAGTGGCAGGGACCTGAAGCCCATGTCTCCCCTCCGGACTGGCTCTTTTCCCCCTTCAGGGTATTTCTGGCCCACTATGGAAGCTTGCGTGTTCAGGGGAGAGTGATTAACCGTGGGACAGTGAGGGTTCTGACTCTTTTGTATGTGTGTGCTACATGCATGCACTTGTGCATGCACATAGTTAAGTCAGAAGCTGCAGTCAGGTGTCTTTGCACTTATTTTTTTTAAGGTTCTATTCTAGTTTCGTGTGTGTGTGTGTGTGTGTGTGTGTGTGTGTGTGTGTAGTATGTGTGTGTATGTGTGTGTGTACATGTATGTGGGTAACCATGGAGGCCAAAGGCCTCAGATTCCCCAGGAGCTATAGTTACAGGTAGCTGTGAGGGTTGGGAAGAAAACCCTGATGCTTTTGTAGAGCAGCAAGCTCACTACTGCGCGCTCTCTCTCTCTCTCTCTCTCTCTCTCTCTCTCTCTCTCTCTCTCCACCTTAGTTTTTGAGAAATGGCTGACCAGTGAACCTGGGACTCTGTTTGGGCTAAACTGACTAGCCTATGAGTTCCAATGATCTTGCTGGCTTCACTCCCCTTCCCCCTTCCCCCAGGGTTCCCCCCAACTCCCACCCCCTGCAAGTACTGCCACTGTGGGTGTGTGCTTTCAAGCCCTGCTTTTACCTGAGTGCTGGGGAGCAAACTCAATTTCTCACATTTGCATGGCCAGCATTTTCCTGATGATTGGGCTATCTCCCCTCTGCCCCCACCCCCACCCCCGTTCCCACCCCCAACACCCTTAACAGCATTTCTTTCTGGCCATAGAAACTCCCTCCCAAAAACCCAATGTTCATCTTCACCCTTTTCCACACCGAATTTCTGCCCAGGAGAATGATCTAGAGTTAGCAAAGTACCTGTTGTGAGCCACTTTACAGAAGAGACGCTCAGGAACCTTGCAGGACACACCCCACCAGCAGGCTGCCCTACATGCTGCAAAGAAACAGGCTAGATCAGACTCATTTAGAAACTAACAATGATTACGTTGGGGTGGGGGGTGGGGGGTGGGATTTACTTCCTTCTTTTTGGAATTCTCCAGAATACAGAACGATTTGAGACGAATATGTTTTAGGCACCTCATCTTTTACCTATGGGGAACTCATAGCAAATTTAGGGCTTATTGAAGGTAATTGCCAAGGTGTACCTCTGCCTCTTTCCTAGCCAAGGAAACTAGCGCACACATAGCTTGTCACACATAGCAGGAAATGAGCAGTAGCATGCTGAGAAGCCTGCAAAACCCTTCAGAAGAGATCTGAGGACTTGGAACCATGTGAGTGAAGAAGAAGAAGAATGACCATTGCCTAGTAAGCACTGGGCTCTGGCTTACAGCAAAATAAGTAAACAACCCTCCCCACCACAAACAAAACCATCGGGAATAGGCAAATCTTGTGACTTTTCCCCCAACCAATTCCCCTCCCCTGAAAAACAAAAATTAAATAATGGAGAAATAATGTAGAACAATACTCAACTAGTAACTATGTAGACGGAGAGGTTCTTGTTGTTCTGGATGTTCTTTGGGTTTTCACACACACACACACACACACACACACACACACACACATATATATATATATATATATATATATATATATATATATATATACTTTGTGTGCATGTGTCCATGTGTGCATGCAAAAATCACGGTGCACAGGATATCAGAGGCTAACTTTGGAAGTTAGCTCTCGTCTTCCATCTTGTTTTGAGTCAGGGTCTCTCTGGATTCCACCACACTATATACTCCAGGCTAGCTGCCTGAAGGCTTCCTGTGATGCCTCTGTCTCTGCCTCCCACCTTGATGGAATACTACAGATACAAACCACAGCAGTCGGTATTTTTTTTCAACTTTTATTAGATAATTTCTTCATTTACATTTCAAGTGTTATCCAGAAAGTTCCCTATACCCTCCCCCCTCCCGGCCCTGCTCCCCTACCCACCTGCTCCCACATCTTGGCCCTGGCGTTCCCCGTACTGGGGCATATAAAGTCTGCATGACTAAG
>LR749730.1:1642732-1933684 GCA_902729485.2 Mus minutoides
CAACTAGGCCATCCTCTTCTATATATGCAGCTAGAGACATGAGCTCAGGGGGTACTAGTTAGTTCATGTTATTCTTCCACCTATAGGGTTGAAGACCCCTTCAGCTCCTTGGGTACTTTCTCTAGCTCCTTCCTTGGGAACCCTGTGTTCCATCTAATAGCTGACTGTGAGCTTCCACCTCCATGTTTGCCAGGCATTGCTATAGTCTCCCACGAGACAGCTATATCCGGGCCCTTTCAGCACTATCTTGCTGGCATATGCTATAGTGTCTATGTTTGGTGGCTGATTGTGGGATGGATCCCTGGCAGCCGCAGTCATTGGGTCGATCCTTTGGATTCAGCTTCACACATGATCTCTGTAACTCTTTCAATGTGTGCTTTGTTCTTAATTCTAGGAAGGGGTGAAGTGTCCACATTTTGATCTTCCTTCTTGAGTTTCATGTGTTTAGTGAGTCCCAGGAATGAAACTCATGTGGTCAGGCTTCCACACACTGTCACCCACTGAGTCATCTTCTCAGCCCCTAGAGACTCTTAGGGAGGCAAGTGTGTTCTTCCCTTTGCATCTGCCTTCCGGCCTTTTCTTATCTTTATACGGGGTCTCCATATGAGACCTAGAGTAGCCGAGAACTCTTGAGTTGTGACAGAGAATACATGAACTGGAAGAAAATATGCCAGGACACCATGGAGGCCATAGATCTGGTGAGTGTGTGCTAAGGGGAATTCAGCATTATATGTGGAACAAGAAAGCATGCTCCCTTTTCTAAGCTGATAAATTCGTTATCATTGTTTGTGAAGATCAGCAAAGCGCGGGTTCTCAGGTTTTGCTTGTACACCCCTGTTCCCAACCTCTGTTTGAAGGTCACTTAGTTGTAAAAATCAGAGGCCGTTCAGATTGACTATTTAGTCATTTGTTACCCACGACTTTTGCTTAAATTAAATGTGGGGGTCAGAAGAATATTTGCAAGAGTCAGTTCTCTCCTTTTACCCTGCTGGTACTAAGGATACAACTCTGGCCACCAGGCTTGGTGGCAGTGCCTTAAACCTCCAAGCTTATTTTCGGCTTTGTTTATAACCATCTCAGAAGGCATTTGGAGCACCAGTCTCTCAATGTGCTCAATCCAGGAAGTATTACAGTTAGCAGAACAATTCAGGGATCCCAAGACATCCAAAGAATGACATTTAAAAAGATATTGAGCGAGGGTGTGGAAAATTCTAAGACAATAACAGGGAGTGGCTTAGTAAACAGAAATCTGAGTGAAGAGACCACACAGGACCCCCCCTCCTGCCCCGTGTTCTGCTTATCTATACCATACCAGGGGGACAGTTTAGTCCACACAGAATCTATGGAATTTACCATGTACGGTGAATCCACATGGGGCAAGTTTTAAAAGAATTTTTACCTTGTCAAATTCATTGGGTCAAAAACCCAGTTAACAGAAATTTAAAAAGAAAAAGAAAAAAAAAAAGTCCTCCGCACCATAGGTGACATAGGAGCTCTGTCTTCTTAATTTGCACAGACACGTTATCTTCAAATTTTCTACGATAGTAGTAAAAGTTTATTCCAGGAAAAGTGTTTTTGTTGTTTTTGTTTGTTTTGTTTTTAATCCTTTGGTGATTAAGATTTGAAATATCAAAAACAGCATTAAATTAAAATCTGAACAACACTACAGTAGAGATCTTGGAGGCAGGCCGTTTAGGAAGAGAAATGACAGATACTTTCAAAACACGAACAGGGCGAAGTGCTAGAGATGACGGAGACAATAGTATAGTCAGGCAGGCTGCCTCCCCTGGAACCCAGCTGGGCAGCCACAGACCTCTGTCTGTCTGGAAAACTCGCCACTGTTGTCTTCCAGGGCGAACTCCTGCTTGTGTGGATTTGCTATTAACTCTAGGTTTGAATTAGAATTCCCTATCTTACAGCTTGGAGCCAAACTCTGTTTACAAAACAGTATTTACACTTGACTAATTTTGCAGATCAAACTAATTAAATCAATTAAACTGGTGATTAACCAAATGAAGGCTGATTGCAAAAATTAGTGGGTTTATTTTGGAGGACTGGAAGTCGGCTAATTACTGCGGTGATTGCTTGAACCTGGAGTCCTCTAAACGTGGTATAAATGGAAGCCTCACAGTGAATTAGACTGGGAATTCATTACAGTTTAAAGCACTGTTAATACGATCAGTCTGTTCCTCCTTGGGGAAAATTGCCTCTCCCTGTGTGTTGTATATTGTTAAACAGTCACTTGTGCTATACGCCTTTTGTGACACAGCCCAACACAACAGACAATGAAATGAAGTAGTTTTTAACAGCAATAAATACCAGTATCTTCCCACTGTTAGTGCACATAAACACTGACGAGCTTGTTAGAAGGTGAATTATGATTCAGTATGTCGAGTCATACTGGAAGGACCACTGGGACAGGGATTGGGACGTGGGCAGATGGGATGGGCATGCAGGTTCACGTAGGAAACTGTGTGTACATAGAATTATGTGTTAAGGTTCTGCCTGCCTTCCAGGAGCCCAGGTCATGTCATTGCTGCTGGTCCTTGGTATATTCCAAGCAACAACACACACAGGAGCATGGTTAAACTCTGACAATTGGAGTTTAACATACCCCGGGACAGGGTATGACAATCAAGCTGCTATCACAGTCCCTGGTTTTTGCCAGAGACACCTGAGTCTGTTTCCTGTAATGGTGACTGCTGGTGGGCCCTCACTGGACGCTTTTTCTCCATCTTCTCAGGCAGGTGTGTTAGTAATAGAGCATTTATGCCCATATGTTATACACTCTACTAATTGGTTCTTAAAGCGTATCATTTTAACAAAACGTGAGCTCAGCTGAGTATGTGGTCCACATTTTTTTTGCTGATCTAAAGATCGTTGACCTTTCGTTACTCTGTCTCACCTTCATGTTAGATTTATGAGATGGTATTTACAGTAAGAAAAGGAAATTCTCACATCCCAGCCAAAGATATGGGTAAGTGTAGGAACGAGACGATGGCTTTAAGCAAAACCTTAAAGGGAAGCAACAACCTACATCTGTAGACACATCTTAATCTTCAGCAGTGTATCCTCTTCGGAGATGGGAGGGGGAGCTAATTTTCCCAGTTAATCAATGAACGAGTCCTGACATTTGCTTTCTTGCATGTTGCAGGTTCATAACAAGAAACACCTTATCCCTACAGGAAATCCCACAACCTTTAGCAATGACTATTCATTGCCATTTGATAAGTAGTACCCCCCTGTGCGCCAGGGGCTAGAGAGTGCAAATTTGAACAAATTAAGACCACAGACTGCGTTTTAATAAGGACAAGGAAGGCACATCTGAAGAGCTCCCGTCTGGAGGAAGAATGCACTTTCCGGGTTAGGAGAAGCAGCGGGACACAAGGGCTAGACTGCTCAGGGCTTTGAGGAGATGCTGAAGTTAACCAGAGATGTTTTGTGCTGCCATTCCTGTTGAAATGTTTCTGAGATCACTTCTACATGCTGCAGGAGGGTTTGAAATGCTGCGCTAGCTCTCTTAAGAACAGATGTATTCCGTCCAGACAAACTGACAGAGGAAAGTCAGGCATCCTGAAAGGGGCTGGGAGGTTTGCGAAGATGGGTTAGACTTAGTCTGCACAGCCTGGGGATCCTGGATAAGACATCGACTTATGACAATATCAGCAAAAGAAAAAAAAAATGACTCCACAATGTTATAGCTACAGAACAGTGATGGGAATGATGGCCCAGGGGCATAGACCAGATCAAGCATCGTGCTTGAGCTCTTAGACAAGCTTGGACTGCAAGCTCTTGCACGGATGATCAGGTCCGTACAGCTGTTCTACGTAAGCACAAATGTACTTATGCAATCGTAATGTATCATCATCAGTCTGGCTGAAACATCTGCAGTACTCCAGTGCGTGACCCTTTTTCTCCGAGCTGTAACCACACCATCCTTAGCAAGTCAGCCTTTTGACTCAGAAATTTAGACAGCTTTCCGATGATAGGTTATGAGAGAGGGGGTGCAATTTTAAAGACAAAACTAGAAATGCCATGATCACGTCACTTGGCTTTCTTTGTGTCTATCTTAATCTCAACCTTGGAAAACACTAAAATCTATGGAGGGAGGGGAACAAGCTGGCTCAGAACACCAGAGATGCGGGCTCACTTCTGATCAGGAGTATCCCAGCACTGTGGAGAAGTCATTCAGGTTTCCTGCACTTCTGTGAAGTGTGGAAATAGCTGGGAAGGTAAAGGGCTACTTATCATCAAAGATGCTTCCATGTCTTTTTATTACTTCTATAACATATTAAACCGTGTTTCACATGCAGACTCTTGAACACTGGATACTCCTCTGCCAATGATGTTTAATAAAAATATACACAGCATTTTAGCATCCCTGTTATAAATACCACTTTGTTCCACGTGAAGGCCTGGCATGCTTGTGGCAATGACATTGCCATTAGGTGAAGATACTGGGGTATGAATATAGCAAAGAACTAGTCCCACACTCCTGGATGGGTTCAGGCTCAAACTAGGACTCAAGCCAATATATGTTCTCCTCCCTCCACCCTTTACACACACACACACACACACACACACACACACACACACACATACCCCTCCACTTCACCATGGCATGCTGTAGTCTCTGGTTACTTTATTCTTGAAAGAAATTTAAAAGAACTCTTATGAAGACATTACTACTCATTGGGGTTGAAGATACAAAGACTTTCCCCTCTAATTGTTTTATTCTGAAACAATCTTATATTTAAAGAAGAATTGCTAAGAGATGCTGTGGCTACCTCTTGCTCAGCTTCTCAGTGTTTAGCCACATGTCATAGTTTTCTTTCCCTTGATGTAATAAAACACCATGATCAAAAGAACATAGGAAGGAAAGGGTCCATTTCACCTTGCAGGTCACATGACCAAAAGCAACACGGGGAGGTTAGGGTTCATCTTACCTTGCAGGTTACAGTCCAACATGAATAGAACTTGAGGCAAGGATCTCAAGGCAAGACCTAGAGGCAGAAACCATGGAGGGATCTCACTTACTGGTGTGCTCGAGATGGCTTACTCATCCATGAGTCACCTCATACCCTTCGTCACCTTTCCCCTCCTGCTCTGTCATCTCTGTCATGCCTATGGGTGGCATTGCCCACAGTGGGTTAGACACTCTCACATCAATCATTAATCAAGAAAATACCGCACCCCCCCCCAACCTTGGTGAGAGCCCAGTCTGATGGAGTCATGGTCTCAATTAAGGTTCCTTCTTCTTGGTTCCCTCTTTCAACTAGCTTGTGTCAAGTTGAAAACAAGTCATCCAGAACACTACGATAATTTGTGAAAATGAAGAAATCTATTTGTTTCAATATTATTAATTAACTGACATAATCAGCTTGGATTTCATAAATTAAATGTTTAATAAACAAACTAGATTTAGTTAATAAGTGGGAATATTATGAGACCCAAGACCGAATGACAAATGGAGTCCATGTATATGACAAGGGCTGCCTACCTCTCATGCCAACCCCTGCTACTCTAGAAAAGAGAGTCAAGGTCACAGAATCCTAATAATGAAAAGCCCGGTAGTCCCAGGGCCCACAGAAAGTCAAATGCTTAGGCTCAGGAACCTGACACCAGGTGGCCAACCGACAACACATCTCAGATCCAGTCGTTTTGGGAAAAGAGGTCCACAATGGTCATCCATCATTTTCAAAGTACATCCTTTTCAGGAAGATATTGCAATATTATTCAAAATGTGCCAATGTGGGCAGGATATCCCAAGAGTAATTGTGAGTTATGAGGTCATGAGGACCTCATTGCAAACTATTTGCAAAACTTAATTGGGATAATAAATAAACTAAGCATGTAAATGAGATTGAAGGCTACAGTGTGAGTTAGACGGAAGCCGTTAGCCTGCTGACTCAAAATGTCTTCCTCCAGTTCTGGAATGCTCGCCGAGTTCCCTGTTAATTGAGAGAGTATGAACTCCAGATATCCCCAAAGCTTCATCCAAAACAAAACAGAACAAAAGTAAACAAATAAATGAACAAACAAGCACCTTGGAAATAAAGTCACTTAGTGAGATCCATCTGACAGAGATGCGCCATTATTTTCTATTACTGGATATTTAGTAATTTGTCAGAATACAGCCTGGCATTCACAGCCAAATCCACCTGCCCCTTGGAGTGTGAACTCATCTTAGCCAATGTGCTGAGAAGCAAATGCAGACCAAAAAGGAAGGAAGGAAGGAAGGAAGGAAGGAAGGAAGGAAGGAAGGAAGGAAGGAAGGAAGGAAGGAGAAAGGAAGGGAAGGGGACCCACACATATATACAGAGGAGGGGAAGGAGGGAGGGAAGGAGGGAGAGGACGAAGCCATTTCCAATCAATAAAAACAAATGTATCAGCAGGCTGAAATAAAACTATCTCTTCTTCCTTGCTTGCTGTGCTGTGTGTGTGTGTGTGTGTGTGTGTGTGTGTGTGTGTGTGTGTGTGTTGTGCACATTCACACCTGTGCTCACACATGTTCTTGTGTGTGTATGTGTGCATGTGTACAGGTACCCATGCTCAAGTGTCTGTGTGGGTGTGGAGGCCAGGGGTCACCCTTGGGTGTCATTCCGCAGGACACTGTCCCTCTTGGTTTGGAAGACACAGTTTTTCACTGGCCTGGAGCTCATCAAACAAGCTTGACTGGTCAGCCAGCAAGGACATGGATCCACCTATATTGGCCTTCCCAGTGCTGGGTTGGAAAACCCACGCCACCGTGCCTGGCTTTTATATATTGTTGGACTATATTTGGCCCTGGTTTGGGACTTGAGGACAAACCCAAGCCTGGCAGTTTTGAAAACTGTCTCAGTCACTTCCATACTGGAGTGACTCAGCACAACCGGCTTAAGCCTGCCTTTGCCTAGCTACTGCTGACATAGAATAACCTTGTTGGCTCTGTCAGTCACTTCATACCCTTCGTCACCTTTCCCCTCCCCCTCTGTCATCTCACCTCAGCAAAGAACCCCACCTCTTCTCTCAGCCCTTTATAAAGAAAAGAGATTGATACAATTAAACCGAGTTCCTGAATTGACAGACTCTGGCTCGGGGTGGTTATTCTCCAGACCGCAGGAGATCCGAGCCGTGACACTCACTCGGAGAGACTCAACTGGACCGGGTTCTCTCCTCTCAGCCTAGACCTTCCGGCAGAGAGCCAGCACAGTATATGGGTTCTAAGGATCAAACTCATCTTCATATTTGGAAAGAAAGTACTTTACCCACCGAGCCATTCTTCTTCCTCTTCCTCCTCCTCCCTCTCTTCCTCCTCTTCCTCCTCTTCTTCCTCTTCCTCCTTCTTTTCCTCCCCCATCTCTTCTACCTTTACTTCCATTTTCTCTTCCCCTTCTTCCTTATCCTCCTCTTCTTCCTATTTTTCTCTTTCTTTTTAAATTAGGGTCAAAACAACCGCAGACCTTACTATTGTTCTGATGGTTGAAGAATGAGTCAAAGAGGTAAATATAAATATACGGAAAACGAGAAGGTCTTCTGCAGGTAAATATAAATATACGGAAAATGAGAAGATCTTCTGCAGGTAAATATAAATATACAGAAAACGAGAGAAGCACACACAGCACATCTAATCGTGTCACCTAAATCAGGTCTTTACAGCAGCTTCTAAAAAAAAAAAAAAAACAGTTGATTGAAGGAATACAAATGCCTCTCTGTGGTGACTCGAGATGCCACTTGATATAGCCCATTTTCTAGACTCTAATTATTCCATTTGTAGACATGAATGCCATTTAGATATGAGCTAATTCAGCATGCTAACTCAATTAAATTCATACTGACTTGGATTTATGAAACATCAATGGGTTCTTGGTGAGACCAATGGGACCAGGGGTGATTCATCCCCAAGTCTCCCTGACATGGCCTCTCAGGAGCTCAATTAAACATGCCAGCCATGAGGATGTTTTTAAGCTAGAATGGTTCACAATTAAAATGAGGGAGAGGAAAAAAAAAAGAATTCCGTGTTCCTTCATGCACACAGAAAAGAAAACCCTGGGACAGACTGTGCAGATTGAAGGAAGACTTTAGGTTACATGTTGTCTGTGTGCACAGAAAGGCTACTATCCTCCCTGGGCTCCAGAGCATCTATGTGGCCTGAGTCAGTCACCAAACCATGTAGCAAAGGCCAGGGAACATTGTAATGTGTCACTTACAAGGCACTCAGAAAGCGTTGGTTAAACTAAATTGCTCGATTCAGCTTGGAGCCTGAGTCTGTTCCTCGATTCTGAAAGCTGCAAGGTAAATACTCAATACCAACCAGATCTGTAAAAATATTAGAAACTCCTAATCGTTGGATAGCATGCTAGTTGTAACTTTGGCCTAAAACTGTAAGCCATGTCGAGGAAATGGGAGATTTGCAGCAGGACAGGCCCCCTCACCACAGAGCTTGCAAAAAGTAGCCTTTTAAAAGAAATGGTATTTCTTTAAAATACCTAGTGACCGCTTGGGAAAGCAGACAGACTCCTGGCAGTTGGAATATCTGTGCCTGGAAGAATCTGGCCTCACACTCAGTCTTCTTCAGAAGGGCCGTGTTTAATAACTGGAAGATTCCCTGGCCCTTAGCCTCCAGCCCAGCACTGGAGACATAATTCGAAATGTTGCTTTATTTGCCTTTGAACACCTGCACCCAAGAGGGAGAAAAATAAGCCATATCTGTATATGTGAATATCTGTAATCCCAACCATGGGGAAGAGAAGGGTGCCAAAGACTGCTCACAGGCTGGCCAGGCAAATTAGTGAGCTCCAGGTTGAGGGAGAGACCCTGTCTCAAAAATTAATAAATAAATAAAATAAATAAATAACGTGAAAAGCAGTAGAAAAAGATACATGAAAACATTCTCTGCTCCCTGCATGCACACACATGTGTATTTACACACACACACACACACACACACACACACACACACACACACACACACAGGTGACCACATATGCAAACACACACAAAATACTATTTTAATTTATGCAACAATGTAATAAGCTTGAACTTATTTTGTCATTGATGAAACATTCTGGTTATATCTGTTTTCTATTTTCCTTCTCCTGAATCAAGTCTTAGTGGGGAGAGATACCACATTTGTTCTTCTAAGGCCTACAGGAGCAGCCATACAAGGCAGAAAGAGTCAATGTTGATGTCCCTCTCTTCATCCATATTAGCTTAGTGTCCTAATATACAACATCCCTGGGTACATTAGTAGTGAAACATTGTAGCAAATGATAATGTTACTCTTTGAATCTGAAATAGACCAGACCTATAGGCTTAGGTTTTGACTGTTCCACCCCCACCCAGCTGGTAGTTGTGTTTTGAAAACTGTGGAGCCTTGAAAAAGTGGAGCCCAGCCCACAGAAATAGATCACTGAGGTGAGCCTTTGAAGGTGATAGGTCTGGTCTAGCCTCTGCTCCCTGTCATCTCCACCAAATGCTTCGACTGCCAGAGTCTTTCCATCCTGTCCTCTCCACTATGAATGGCTGAAATTCTTCTGAAACCATAAGCCAAAATGAACCTTTCCTCTTGAACTTTGCTTCTTTCGGGTACAGTAACACAAAAGTAGTGGTAAGTACAAGATGTAATAAGGGGATTGAGAAATTGCTCAGTGGCTAAGAACACCTGTTGCCCTTGTAAAGTAATGAGGTTTGGTTCCCAGCACTCAGGTGGTGGTTCATAGCCACCTGTAACTCCAGTACCAAGGGACCTAACACCCTCTTCTCACTTCAGAGGGTACTAGGCACACACATGATACACATGTGAACATGCAGACAAACATACATACACATACGAATAAGATAGATCCTCCTTTATAGTTTTATCATTTGACCCTTAGAGATGATGAAACTGAAAAACTTAGAGATGATGGTTCTTAGATATAGGTGATGTAGATGATGAACCTAGATATAAGATCCCAAGTTTGAAGCTTAAAAATCTCTCCCCAAGGCTGGTTACACTTGGGAGAGCTTCAGAAGGCCTGAAGCACAGCAGGATTGATGCTACCCAGTGAGAGAAGCATCTTCCAGCCTGGGTACCTGCATTTCTTTAGTGCCCTGGGAACCTTGGATCTTATCCCAGCCCTTGAAAATAGAGTTTATTTTTAAAACCACCAGAAAGAAATTGGACCTGAACATAGAATTTAGAGATAATGGACTCTGGAGAGAGAGAGAGAGAGAGAGAGAGAGAGAGAGAGAGAGAGAGAGAGAGAGAGAGAAGTTTTGATCTATCATACTTATTTCCTTAAAACTCTAACAGTTTCAAAGGAAACTTGGGAAACTCAGTCTCTCACTGAGATTGGAGCTAGAATGGCAGCCAGCAAGTCTTTGCTCCCCATCCATGACACTGGGGCTGAAGACACACATGCAACCGTGTTCTGTGTTTCATGTAAGTGCTAGGGATTTGAACTCATGTCCTCATGCTTACACAGCCAGGGCTCTTACCCACTGAGCCGTCTTCCCAGCCCCTGCAAATAGTTTATTTATAAAACCAGCAGAAAGAAATGTGCTCTGAGTTTACCTGTGCTCCATCCTTCCCTGAGGTCTCGCTAGGCCCTCACAGAGGGAACGACTCAGCTTGACTCATTTCTGTTCCAGAAAATACCATGTGGGCTGGCAGAGGAGACTATCAAAGAGAACTCGGCGGAGGCTCTGATTTTGCCCTCCTGACCCAGTAAATCCAGGTCTGCTGTGGCAGGACACCTTGGGGCCACTCACCCTATTGCTCCATCTGAGCCACAGTACCACCCTCGAAAACTGTTGGAGGCATTGAATACAACCATGCATATGGAAACCCGCATGCCGCGTAGCTGTGTTTCCTAAGGTTTGCCGACCATCCCAAACATGTTCCCTCGTAACAGCCGCATCTGTGGATTGCTGCACCTTATGGTGCTTTGCAGAACACACTGGCCAATTAAGAAATTTGAGAAGAGGTCTGTGGGAATTTATTTAATGTTTCACAAACTATTTGGCCATTACCCATCTTCCATTTAGGACGTCAAAGCTAAGCCAGCAATATTCATTTCACATTGCTTGCCCCTGTGCAGGGTGTGTCCCGCCCCACCCTCACTCTACCCCATGCCACCATGCTGGCAACAGCCCTCTCTTCCCTTTCTGCAAGCTTTTTCAAATGTTAGCAAAAGAGACCACCAGCAGTCCAACACCTGTATTTTATAACTTGAGAAGCCAGAAAAAAATTACTCTCTTTCCATTAATTCCAGAAATAATATTATACCTTAGGTCTTGTTCCCAGCTTCCAAATGGGAAGAATGAAACCTGTCTTTGATCGGACCTGGTCACATGTTTCATTCTAGCTGGGGAAGGGCCAGCTGTGGCTAAGCCCTGTGGACCGAAATTAGAACAGATAGAGTTGGAGATATCACTCAGTGGGTAGGATCCTTGCCTAGTGTGGACAAAGCCCTGGATTCTATCCCCAATGCTGCATTAACTGTGAGTGACCATGGGCACCTTCTAGCTCAGCATTTGGGACATGGAGGGAGGAATATCAGAAGTTCAAGGTCATTCTCAGCTACACCATAATTCAAGGCTAGCCTGGGCTACATGGAAAAGTAAGGAGTTGTCATAGTGGAGGGATTCTCTCTCCTAGGGTAGAGGCTCATAAACTATAGGATATTTGATACCCACCCCAAATAACACATACAATGTATTGGAAATACCCATTTCAGGGCCACACACATTCCTCCAGGATTTTGTCCCACAGATTCCTGGATTGTTTGTTTCTTTGTTTGTTTACAAACATGTAGGAGCTCGGAATACCATATTTTGAGAAACAAGATAAAACTGAGAAAAACAAGCTTCTAGTGGCTGTCAGTCTTTGTTACATTTCAGTATCACCTGAAGTGTGTTTCCCAGATAAGCTACCAAACCGGCACTTGCCAAGGGAAAAGCTGCAAAGGGTAGTTCGGTGCTCCCAGCTTCTGCTCTGGCTCAAATGGGCCAGGGCATCCGCTTAACAGGAAGGGTCTGACTCAGCTGCTTTAGAGTGGGGGAACCAAGATTCTGCCTTGCTAATAAGTTAAATACTGTGGCTGCTGCTGCTGTTGCTGTTGCTGTTGCTGCTGCTGCTGCTGCTGCAAGCCCATGGACTGTACAATGAACAACAAGATACTAGGGTCTGTATATTTCGTTCATACAGTTAAAGGCGATGTCCTTAAGGGTCCATACACCTGCCAGGCTAGCAGAAAAGAACGTCTGTTTGCAGCAGGATTGGTTCTTACTAACAGCTTTCATTTCCTTCTGAGGTGTATGGGGCTCTTCTGCAAGAAGCCCTTGCAAGCTAGAGCACAGATTCTCCTACTTTCCATTCAGCTAGCCTTTCAGTGTTCCCAAACCTTGTCTAGACTGGAAAGACACAGAAAGGTGATGGAGGTGAAGAGAGTGGTTTCTAGTGAGAAGGGTCATCACCATCCTGATTTGCCTGGATCATCCTAGTGACATCTTTGTCTCGGTGACCATGGCAGACATGTAGACCAACCACAGGAACATACATACAGATAAAGAGTCAGCCAGCTTAGTCTTGAGGGTCAGGAAAAGCAAGGGCAGAGCTAAGCCTAGAGACCAAATCGCTTGCAAGGTTGGACCTGAGACGAAGCTGAAGGCTAAGAGAAAGCCTGTGGATAGTAACAGAGGTGCACACTAACGGCACCATGGCCTCTCTGAACCCTTCTTGTTCTGAGTGCCACCCTCAATGTGCCCAACATCAGTCACCTCATGTGGTGGCCCTCTGGGGAAGATAACTTTGAATGAAGCTGGGTCGTGGGTTCTCTGCTAACATATCTGTTTAGCTTAGGGAAATGGATAAAAATTTGACAATTTTTCTAGCTACATCTCTGTCCACATGTCTTTTTCACTTGTTTTAATTTTTCTCCTGACAAATATATATTGTATTTTGAGCATATTTCACATTTATTTCCATTTAATATACACAGACATTATTTTTTTATGTGTATTTGCCCATATTTCCGCTATCTATTTTGGTTCATTTACCTGTTTAACATTCCCCCAACACCTATCTGCCAGATGAATGTTAAGCTCTTGCCATGTATTGGAGACCACCACTGAGCCCTGTTCCCTGTTCACATCAGCATCTACTCAGAAGTAGAGGGTAAGAACCATTTAAAAAGTAAATGAAGCTGGGCATGGTGGCGTACGCCTTTAATCCCAGCACTCGGGAGGCAGAGGCAGGCAGATTTCTGAGTTCGAGGCCAGCCTGGTCTACAAAGTGAGTTCCAGGACAGCCAGGGCTATACAGAGAAACCCTGTCTCGAAAAACCAAAAATAATAATAATAATAATAATAATAATAATAATAATAATAATAAAAGTAAATGATACATATTTCCTGGTTGCACAGCACCAGCAGGGGAGGGGGACGTTAAAGAAGGTAAAGATAAAAAAAAAAATGTCATTACACAATCATAGGGAAAGACCTCAACTGAATGGTACTACAGCAGAGGTCTGATGGAGGCAGGGGAATGACCTGCAGCTACACATAGGATGGTGTTTTCCTAAGGGAATAGTGCAAAGGTCTTCAGGGCACTCAGCCAGGACATGAGGACCAGGACAACTGAGAAGTCTGGCATTTTCACAGTGGGCTGAAGGAGCTACTGTGGTGGCCATGGATGTGGCCATGGTCCTGACGCCAGCATGAGGTGGACTGTGAGTGGTCGTGGGGAATCTGTGACAGGGTTTGAGCAGAAGAGGATCGTCACTTTAAATGCTGTGTTGAGAAGTGAGAGGACTGGAGAGGTGAGTCAGAGTTTGTGAGTTGTCCCTCCCAGAACCCAGGGTTGGTGGCTTATGATAAGCATTGTAGCTCTTGCTATAGGGAATCTGACCACCTCTTCTGGAATCCACTGGCCTCTTTTGCTCACACACAGACACATCTATAAACATACTCAAAAATAAACTCTTTTCTTTAAAAAGTGACTGTGTTGGGACAAGAATGGTAGCAGTCACCATTACCCAGGCAAGAGTGGGCAGGACTCTGACAAGGACGGGCCCAGAGCAGCTGTAATCAAAGCAGCTCTGTGGATCCCCCAGTTCTATGTGTAGCTGTTCCCTCCTGGTACCCAGAGAGCTGACATCCCCAGCTACCTGGGTAGTCTGTGCAGGAAGCACCACACATACTCCCTCACTCAGGGTTTTTCCTCTTCATCACTTCAAAAGTGCAGATAGTTATATCTGCCCTGCAAGACCTGAGGGCTCTTGTGGGAACTAAGCAAGGCCACGGTTCTGCAAAGCACACAGTGCAGATAGGCAGGGAAACAATCCAAGAAGAAGCCCTTCTCCCTCATAGGCAGCTGGGCAGCGTGGCCCGAGCACAGAGCAGGTGGGAAAGCTTTGGCAGTGAGCAGCCCTTCTGGTTCTTGAGATGTCAACAGTGAAGCCCGAATGCTCTCTTGTGTTCTGGTGACCCTCGACATCAAGACAGACAATCTAACTATGCTGGGCAATCCATATGCATATATCCATGGAATTGTGAGCTAAGATCTCTTAATTAGAATTCAGGGAGGAATTTTAGATTTGTAACAGGATAGCTAACAATAACATCACTGAATAGTTCATCAAACCTAATCCCATGGGATTACCTATTTGCTTCTTTGCTTTTAGATTTATTCTTCAAGTGTGTGCATGTGTGCACATGTGTGTCCATGTGTGCATATGTGCATATGCACCAATGGAGGATACCAGAAGAGGCGTGTTGGTCCCCTGGAGCTGGACTTATAGATGGTTGGAAGCTAGTGGATATGGATTCTAGGATCAAAATAAAGGTCTCCCGTAAGAGCACCCAGTATTCTTTACTGCTGAGCCCTCTCTTCAGCTTCCTACTTGTTTCTTGGTTCCAAGAAAAAGAAGAAACGCTCTGCTTGTGACTGGAGCAGCTGAGGTACATACTGTGATCCTGATGCTCAGGTTTACAGATATAATCATGAGATCATATTCTGTGTCATATTGCTTTATCTAATAAGGAACGTCAATTCCCAAGACAGAGTAGTAGGGTGTGGAATGAGACCAAATCATGGTCTCCCACAGCAGAAGTGTGAGGATTGTGTGATGTGCAAAGTCACTGAGGGGGAAAAAAAAACATAGGAAAGAAAATGACGAGATAAGAAAGATGGTGGGAAGTTTTCTGGAAGAAATTTGGTTGGGTTTTAAAGGGTGAGTAAGAGCCTGACAGACATAAAAAGAAAACGAAGGGGAGGGGTCTACCTCTTAGTGGCTACCATAAATCTACAATATGGAGGAGCTGGTGGGGGTGGTAGTGACAGGTGAGACTCTAAGCATAAGAGTATGGCTTAAAATTTAAATCTTTAATATGTCAAACTTTTCCCTAACAATTTATACAGACCATTCTTCTCTAGGGAAATAATACCTGACCTGTATATTCTCAGGTGAGAGTCAGAGATGTAGCTCAATTTGGTGAAGTGCCTGCCTACCATGCCTAAAGCCCTGGGTCACAAGGAGGTGCATGCCTGTAACCCCATCACTTGGAGTGGAGGCAAGAGGGTTATGAGTTCAAGGCCAGCCTCAGCTACATAGTTTGAAGTCAGCCTGGGCTACATCATTTCAATAAACAAAACAAAAATAAATTTGAAAAACAAACAAACAAAAAACAAACCCCTCAGATGATTGTTTTACACACACACACACACAGAGAGAGAGAGAGAGAGAGAGAGAGAGAGAGAGAGAGAGAGAAGTTGCTCAAGAGCTCTAGCAAATGCTTAGAGCCAAACTCAAGAATATTGAAGTGACAGTGTAACCTGCTTTGCAAGCAATTGGTCCCCTTTCCCAAAGGTGACCAGGACCAAAGGGACTGCTCTGTCCAACCTCTGTACACCTGTTCCCACAAGTTCCTGTTCTACCTCACCCTGGGCTTGGAATCTGGCATCTTGTTCCACAAGAGGTTCTGAAAGGTCAGGAGATCCTCCCAATCACACTCCAGATCCAGGAGCTAAAGGGCCTGGAGTTTGTCCACTTCTGAATCTGGGATTCTCCATCCCATCTTTTCCTACAGAATGGTTAGAGAACAGCACACAGCAGCAGTTATATGCCCAGTGTGGGTATTTTTCTGGATCAGTTATCACAATACTGAAAAGGAGACTACAAGAAGGGCTGTATGTTTAATACCTAAGGCAGGTGTGTAACTATCCGATGGTATTTGCTAAATTCTCATGGAGGACATCACACTTCCTTCATGGTGTTGCATCAAATAGATGGGTGACAACTATGACCTCACTACCTCTGTCCTCTTCTGCCAACTGCCCAATGCCTGATAGATACAGGGCAGAGACACTGAAATTGGGATCTTTTAGAAAAATTAAGGAGCATGTTTACCTTAATAGTTTTCATCTGATAGTACTGAAGCTTAAGAATTTAGAAACTGATATGGATTCTTAGAGGTCCCCTTAATGTATGCATCCTGGTGATGTGTGTATCCAGCTGTACATGCCATTTCCCGGCCAACTTCAGCCACTCCTCCCTTGAAAACCCTCTCTCTGTCTCTGTCCCTGTCTGTCTCTCTGTGTCTCTTTCTGTCTCTCTGTCATTCTGTCTCTGTCTCTCTCTGTCACTGTCTCTGTCTTTCTCTTTCTCCTTCCCTCCCTCCTCATCTCTCTTTCTCATCATATCCTCCCACGACAGGACAAATTTGGATCATAAACTTAAACTCGCCATAGGCTTAGATCTCGTTACAAGTCATACAGCTTTCACTTACCTAGTTTTGATTCTCCCAAGCCCTGGAATATCAGGTGAAAACCAGCACAGCCAGTTTATATGATGCTGTGAGTGGAACCCAGGCCTCCATGAAACCTGGGCGAGCAAGCTACCAAATGAGCTATAATCCCAGATATAACTTGTAATTTTAAAGAGAACCCTTGAAAATCAGCATAGTAATACATGCCTACAATCTCAACACCCAGGAATCTGAGGCAGGAGGATTGCTCAGAGTAATGTGAGACCCCTGCCACCCAAAGCCTGGTTTCTTTCAAAGGACTGGCTTTCCATAGGTAGGGGATCTGAATCAGGTGAGTGGTACTAACCTCAGGTGTAAGGGGCACAATTTAAGGCACTGCAATCTTCAAAGGGGCCAGGATCAGCCCCAATCAGAAAGAGAGCCACAGTTTGGAGATAAAGTTAGGCCACCTTTATTGAGCCAAGGGCAGCAGGGACCTAAACTCAATCTAAATATCTCAGGCTGTTTCCCTGAGAAGATGTGTGTTATCAAAGGAATTCTGGCCAAGATTGGGGTCCCGTGGTCTCAGGATCTGCTGCTGGAGACATGTTCTCCCTCACTTCCTCTTCCTGGGAAGACTAGGAACTCTTGTCAGCCTGTTCAGGCTTGTGCCATTTGCTTTGCCCTACTTGGGGGCGGGGGGGGGGGGAATTTCTGCTTCTGGGTGCACTTAAGCAAAGAAAGCTAGAAGCGCCGCAGACCTGCATCCGTAAATTAGCTGTATGGTGAGGAGTCCTTACCAAGTGCCTTCAGATGTTAGTTTAAGGGTGTAGATTTTTAAAAAGAAGAGTTTAAAAGGATTTGAAGATTGAGTAAAAGGGGGAACCATAATCAGAATATATTGTATGGAAAAAACTCTATCTTCAATAAGAGAAAAAAAATTTAATAAAGGGATGAGGGATATCCATCAGGCCTATTAATAAAACTCTAAAGACCTGTCGCTTTCTAGCAAAAGTGATAAGATACAGGCCAAGGAGTCCTACGGGATAGCTGAGGGGAGTTCTGGCCCTGTGGTTGACAGCTGCTTTCACTCTGGTGAGCCAAGTAGTTGGAATTTTGAGAAGTTTTAAGTGTGTGCCCTGGTTGAGCTTTCCAAAGCCTCGTGCAGGCTGTAAGCTGCAGGAGTACAAAGTCCCTTTTCTGGGTTGCTTTAAGTTCATAATGGGCCAAGTGGTCTTCATAAAATGTCTTGTCCTGAGTGTGTCAGGGCTAGACACAAATGCTATGATGTCTGTTATTCTAGCTTAGTGACAAGTGCTGCTGGGTTAAATCCTGGAGATGTCTTTTCACCAGTGCTGAGCTGGCCTCCAGATGGGACTGCCTCATGAGAATGCAGGTTCTAAACACCACTTAGAACATGGAAGGAGAGAAAACAGAGTGTCTACAATAAATATTGCAACCAATTAGGCCTCATCATGGTAATTTCTCTGGTGTCGTAATGTTTGTTTACTGGGTTTTGTGGAGAGAGGGCCGCCCTGAGATGGTGAGGGTTTAGCTCCATCCTGCTGTCACGTGGGAGAGTTACCAACGGAGAAGATTGCTTCCTTGCCCAGGAGACCTCCATCTTCATTGCAAAAGACGCTGAGAGACTTGACCTCGACGTGCTGCTTGTCCACACTCTGAGGAGGTGCCCATAACATTTCTGAAAAAAAAACAAAAAACAAACCCACACATTAATATTGCTTATTTTCCAGTGGGGATAGATAAATGAGGGCCTCCGAGCCCTCCTTAGAACAAGCTGGAGTTAAATAACATTGCGTGTTTTTTTTTTTTCATTTTACTGTGATGAATGCATAGCTATTAAATAACCTTTTAAAGGGTTGGTGTAATTATCTGTAAACAGTAATGTTATATAAAAAAAAAGGTCAAGTTGTCCCGCCATTAGGTGTTTATGGATATAAACCAGATTTATGTTTTCATAAAACAGGAGCTGACTAACTAGATTAACTCTCCACAAACTAAACCAACTGTAGTAATATTTAGACACAATAAAATGCTACCAATTAAAACAATTTTATTTTTTGTGTGTCATATTGATTCATCGCACACTCAAATGAACCAGAGACCTTAAACTCGGAATGGTTGGCAAAAAAAGACATCCACGGCTCCACATTATTACCAACGAGAAGAGCCGTTAAGTGAGAAGGCTGTGCAATAGTATGAATATTTAATTAATAATTAGTCATGTAATTTCTCCTCAGGAATTATTATCCCTCAAACTGGTTTGTGAATTTAATTATTAGCAGCCTTTTTGTTTCCATGTCCCCCTCATTACTGTCAGGATTGATGTAACACAAACTTCATTAAAAATTAAAGCGAGAGTCTTAATTACAAGGCTACCCCGACTGAAGTTAGAATTAGCCAAGCCACTGATGTGCAAATGAGTGCATTATTTAAGAAACATGCTGCAAGTACTTATGCTAATGTAGAAGGTTCCAGTAGCAGACCTTTTCGCTGGCAGTTGCATATTCATTAAATGCAGTATGCAAATTTAATGTAGCAGTCTTAGTAATGCGTTGTTAATTTATTCAGATTTATTGGGTACGACTTGTAAAAAAAAAAAAAAAAAGTACAAATTTAATTACTCTATCTAGTAGGGATGATATTAGGAGCTAGCCGGGGTTTAAAATGTTGTGAACTGGATTACTGCAGTTTGACGGAAGACGTGGTATCAAAGGACACAATTTTGATAACTGGGCTTGAAAGAATATTTGATTTACTTATGGAATGATCTAAGAAATCACTGAAATTGCACATGTTCCTTCCCAATAGGGGAGTAAAAAAAAAAAAAAAAAGTCTCGGCTGTATTAACTTTAGAGCGAGAGCGGAGCTGAGTCCACAGCCTAATGGTCCTAATGACTCTACGGAGACCAGTAAAGGTTATGGATTGAGAGCGGCGGGGAGGAAACTGTCTTTGTGAAAAGTTCATTGGTGGTCGCCCCTGCAATGAGCGACAGGAAGCCTGGCCTCGCTGTCCCGCTAAAGGGAGGGAAGCGCTGGGGTGTTCTGGCAGGGCCTTGTCTTCATCTAGGGTGGGTGGAGGGTGGAGGATGGAGGGTCCACCTTCAGGACACAGTGTTCTTTCAAAAGGATGTGTAAACCACCCTCACGGCTGGCAACCCGTCCACACAGCCACAGTGGACACTTGGGAACCCACCCTTCGTACACCTTTCACCTCAGTCTATGGAAACCCGACAGGGTGGGTTTTCTTATACCCACTGTACAGGTGAGGAAACTGAGGCCAAGATGAGAAGAAAAAAAAAGCATACAGAAAACAGAGCCCAAATTTAAGTACAGCTAGTGTCCCCACCAAACTGGATTCCCCCCTCCTCCCTTCTACCTCCCATTCCTTGGCTCTTCTTCATCCTTTTCCTCCCCCCTTCGCCCCCCTCCCACATTTACTTCTTTGGGGCTGGCACCATTTTGGCATCACCATCTTTTCCCTTTACTTTCAGAAATCTCTTTCTTCTTCCACCCCCCCTGCAGTTGTTTCTGTTTCTCCTTCCGTTTCCCCCTCCTCCCTCTCCTCCTCCCTCTCATTCTTTCTGTCTCTCCCTCGTTCTCTCATACCCCATCCCCTCTCTCCTTCCTCTCTCCTTCTCCTCACACCCATCTTTCCATCCTTTCCCCTCCCTCCTCCTTTCTTTTCTATCCCCCCCTCCTCTTCCCCTCTCTCTATTCTATTACAGCCTGCTCCATTCCTGCTCACTTCCGGAGACAGAGATGTGCACACTGAATTTGAAAACCCAAGCGGCTTAACGTCTTTCCGCTCTGGAACAACTGCTACAAACAAGCGCACAGGTTAAGTTGGAACAAAACTGTGTGTTTGACAAAGCTGTCCATGACCACCTCCCCCTCCCCCTGGAACTGGTAGGAAGGAAGGAGACAGGGATGGGCTCCTCAGGCAAGGCTCAGAAAGCAGCGCGCCAACTGCTGCGAACTGGAGCCAGCTGCAAAGCTCCGCGCTCAACTGTGAAGAATTTCATCCTTTTCATCACAAAAAATCAGTTCTGCATATTTTCAATACAGTTGACATTTTATTTTGGTGGGGCACTGTCTCTAATTGGTTAATATTTTGGAAGGAAACCAATGCCTGCTTTGCCAGCTCAAGGATCGAAGCGGCTAAATTATGGTTATGAGCGACGCTGTGTGTCTAGCCCTCAGCACCCATCTTTGGAGGTACTCCAAGCTCTCTGATGTCTGCAGGCTGTCCAACCCACACATGTTCACCTGCAGCCCCATCTACCAGTCAGATAAACCCAGCGATACACCTGAACTGATCACATTGAAAGGTGATGTTAATAATAAAAAAGAAGTCTTTCTACATAACTGATCAAAATAAAACAAAAACAAACACACAAAAAGTCAGTGTGGCTGCTAGGTTCCTTCATTGTCTCCTTCTAGCTTATGTCAGGCACAGACCCAGGCTCTAGGAAGGCCTTAGCTGCAGCCACTTTCTTCTCAGCTGCTGCTTATTGATCAGTTTATGCATAACCTTTGGCTTCTTAGATGGCACATGACACACACACACACCATCTCCACATCTGCATGTGTATATGTGCCACAGAGTCACACACTTATAGAAGTCAGAGACTGATCAATCTAAGTAGTACATTGGAGGGGGAAATTATCAAGGAGACTGAAGCATTGAAAGGCAGTCAAATGGAATTATTTTAAATGACATAAATGGTCAATCAAATAAAAGCCACACCCGACATCAGTAACAGATAAGAAAGATGAAATTTAAGGATGGAGGGTGAAGTCAAGACCATGATATACACAGGCATATGTAAGAGAAACAAATCAAGGAGCAAGATATTTTCAAAAAGTCTGGGGTACCTTCAAGAGGCCAAATGTGAGAATTTACAGTGTAGAAAAGTAGAGGTAAAACTGAATGAAGTTGTAGAAGAAAACTCCCAAGCTTACAGAAGGGGAAGGCATCTGAATCCAAGAGGCGCACGGAGCTCCTAACAGACATGAATAGAGAATACGCTCTCCAAGACACACTACAGTCAGGACATCCAAAACACAGAGTAAAGAAATGAAGCCACAGCTTCCGGTCCCAGCAGCCCATAAACCTGGTGTGACGGTGCATGGTTGCAATCCTACTGCTTGGGAGGTATAAGGATCAGGAGAGCCTCAGCTACATAATGAGTTTGAGGCAGCCTAGATACATGAGACTTTATCACAAAAACAATTTGTGGATTTAACCTTATACTTTACAGGAGCTGTGCTCACTTTGGCAAGACCAAATGGGACCTGTGGGTGTGGTTCAGCTACACATCCCAGAGAGAGGAGAGGATTGCAGCTTAGATCTCAGATAGATACCTCCTCATTTTCCCCGTCCTTCCGTGTACGGTGTGAATTCTGGGACACTTGAAGATTCCCATGGTTTTTTTTGTTGTTGTTGTTCATCTGTGAGTACAGAATCATCTAGAATGGAACGTTCCAGGCCGAAAGAAACGCTAGCGACAGTCAGACCTGGCTGGACAGCAGCCACCAGGTCAAGAACTGTATGTAATTCCTCTCACACCTCTTTGGGACAGTGGCATGAGGTAAGAACCATCATCGTCCACTCTGTACAGAGAACACTGAGGTGCCAAAGGCTACAGAACTGAGCTAAGACTTTACAGCTGATAAGAATAGAAAAAAACCAAACAGGGACCTACCAGAGTGTTGCTGACAGAAAGCGCAAAGGTTGAAAGCTGCCTGCCTGGCCTGATGTGACTGTTGGTTTGAGGAGCAAGGCTGGTATCAAAATAGCTGTGTTAGTCTTTGTCAACCGGATACGAGCTAGGGTCATCTGGGAAGAGGGAACCTCAATTGAGAAAATGCCTCCATCTGATTGGCCTATAGGGCATTTTATTGATCAGTGATTTATATGTAAACACTCAGCTCACTCTGGGTGGTTGTACAAGAAAGCGGGCTGAGCAAACCAAGGGGAGCAAGCCAGCCAGCAGCACCCCTTCCTTGTCTGCTTTAGTTCCTAACTCTAGGTTTATGTGTTGAGTTTCTTCCCCAACTTCCCTCCACGATGGAGTGCGACCTGCTTTTGAACAGTTTTTTTTTTTATCCCTGAGACAGAAAAACAAACTAACAGTAGCCCATTGCATCCCCAAATACCCACGAGGAAAGGACTTAGACAAGTCCCTGTTAATTGTGGTGATTTCCAAAACTACCGAGCTGTTGTAGAGCTCCAGAAGACTGGAACAGGGCCCCAGAGTCTGTATTTAACAAGTCTATTGTTCTCAATGGGCAACTCCCAAGAGCCAAAAATGGATATGGAAGACAGTGGTCTTATTGTCTATTCTCACCACAGCAGAGGACCTGGTTTCATTCTACCCAGGAACAATCAAAAGAAGATTAACTGGAAAACCAGTAAGTCAAAGTCACATGTGCAAACAGACATGTAAGGAGATGTCATGGCTCATACCCAAAATGGTCCCCATAGACAGGGAAATTTGGTCCCCAGCTGGTGGTGATGCTTGAAGCGTATCTGGAGTAGAGTTTAGCTAGAGGACATAGGTCACTAGTGGCCTTCCTTTGTTGATTATGCCTGGTCTCCACTCTCTGATTCCTGCCCACCATAAAATGAACAATCCCCTCTTCCATGTTCCCACCAACTTGATGCTCTTCCTCATAGCAGATTTGACATCAGCAGAGCCAGTGACTGAAATCTTAGAAACCACAAGCTGAAATAGATAGATAGATAGATAGATAGATAGATAGATAGATAGATAGATAGATCCTCTTTCTCTTATGGTATTCCTATGGATCATCTTGTCAAAGCCATAATAAAAGTAACCAAACATAGGAGAGGAAAGGTGTTCAGAAATTCAGAGTCTGAAAGAGTTGTGACCGGTAAGGTTCCTCAAGAGACATACATCCACAGTGTTAAATCTTGAATTTGTCCTCCTTACTTTTTCCAGCCTCAATGATCTCATCTGCAGCATGGGGAGAAGTGTGAAGAGTAAGCAGGATCTAACCTGGGAGAACCCAGTGTTGAGAGAGCACCATCTCCAGCCCTACACGGCCTGGTTTCACCTCTTAGCCATGCTGCTTGCTGTCCATGGGCCTTCAGGTAAGTTGACCCGATCTCTCCAGGCCTCTGCTGCCTCAGGTATGAATATGAAAGTGGAACCTGCCCTCCAGGATTTACTGTGAGAATTTACTGTCGAGCACTCGCACAGTGTTAGTGGATTGTCAGTGTAGTGGTAACTTGGTATCTGGGAAATTCTAATGCACATGATTCCAATGCCTCCTGCTTCCGTGCACAAATAATATAGTAGATTCTAAAAGCTGAGTTCTTGCCCGAGATCATGTGTGACTGTTGCCTTGTGTTTCAGCGAGAGGAACAAAGCAGTGGCCACCAGAAAAGGGTTAGTTCAACCTTTAACCCTCATGGCTGTTGATGCTGATGTGGAGGGCACGGCCCCTTTCCAGTGCCACAGAGGGAACTGCGCATAGTCTGTTCCTTCTCTAGGAGCCCATGTTCGTTCACAAAGGTCCCAGCTCTGAAAGCATTCAATTCAATAATAATAACAATAGTAATAATAATAATACTCTTCAACTTAACCTTCAAATGTCGGTCACTTCGCTGGAAATTCTGGGGGAAGGATAAATCCACCAGGGAGATGGGTCACTGTGACTTTTCATTCAATAACTAACATTTCTGCTTAAGACCTCTCAGTCATATAGATTTCCTGGTGTCCGTGGTTTGCCTAGCTCGTACTCCTGAAATGATGGTGTTAATCATAAATTCTAATTGGAACAGGATCCCCCGCAATCTATTCCTAATGCCTCAGAAAAGCAGACATGTTTCTAGGAATAAATTGAGGTGGATTCTATTCCAATTAACAGTTTGACTCAGTTAAAGTGTGTTAACCCGCTGCCGTTCTAAGATCACCGCTCAGCTGGTAGACAGAAAGTGCCTGAACTAGCTAGCGGATGGGTGTCACCCAAACATGGCCTCCCTTGAAATACTGTGGACAAGAGTCTGCCTTCTCCCCCTCCCCGACTCTTGCTCCATATTGGCTTTTGAGAGGGACTGTCGGGGAACTTGTTTAGATCTTTAAATGGACTGCACTAGTTAACCAGAAGTATGGGCTGTTTATACCCTGTTCAGATGGAGTCTATATCAGGTCTTTTTTTACTGGACTGACAGAGCTGGAAAGCCCAAAGTCATAAGGTGGGTCAGTAGGCTAGAAACACAGGACTTCTGTGTACATTATTTATTTATTCATAGATGTGTTTATTAATTTTTGTGTGTATGTATGATGGGGGCTCACACAAGTGCCAGACCATAATATGTGTGTCAGTCAGAAGACAACTCCATGGAAACACATCTCTTCTTCCACCTTTATGTGGGCTGCAGGGATCAGACTCAGTGGCCAGTTTACCACGGAGACATTTCACGGGCCCTGTGTCATAGTCTTGATGCAGAATTTCTTCTTCAGTTTTTTTGCTCTGCAGGTCTTCACTTGAGGAGATGACGCCCACCCACATCATTGTGAATAGTCAGCTTTGTATAAAGCCATGTTCATAGCTCCAACGTTAATGACAACTACACAGCAACATCTAGACCAGGGCTTGACTAAACAACTGGGCACCGTGTGATTACCAGTCACATAGTCACAGAATATAAATTTAGTACCCAGAAGGCACTTGCATAGATTTGTGGCCCATAAAGACAGGAGCAGACATGAAGGGGCTATCTAGTGCCATTTGTCATGTCGGAATGCCTACCACACACCACCCCACGTGTAAGGCCCCCATCTGTGTCTTTCCCAAGTCAGGAATGGAGATGTTGTGTTGAGCAAAGACAGGACCTTCTTTTTGATGGTGTAGTTATATCATGGAAATTTCTAAGCCTACAGATGTCAAAGCCATAGGTTGCTCTAAAGCAGAAGGTAAATATTTAGGATGGTATGGCCAGCCTCTCGGGCACACTCAAGAGATTCTGACCCAAATAAAGCTGTAGGGGTTTCATTTCCTCTGGGCAAACAGGAGAGAGAGATGATTTGAAATTGATGTGTGTGGAAAGCAGACTGATGGGACATTTACATCTATTTAATTAAGGAACGCGTTGTAACCTCTGTTTGCTTCTCTTTAATTAAGGAATTGCTCATTTTAGAGGAGGTGTCATGCTGAGCCTTCTACTACTTTTGTGATTCAAAGCTCATCTAAGGATGTGTGGGAAATAGTTTGGTGATCTTAGCTTGGTCTCTAATGGTGAGAGCTTCGTATTATAAAGCCAATAAACAACGTTACCAGACCCACAGAAAGAGAATCAAGGGACTTATCAAGAAAATGATCTCTTCCAAGCACAGAGGTCATCCATGTAAAGGTATGTTATTCTGCAGTCATTTTGACCAAAATTCAGAAGCACAATAGATTCCTTGTGGAATAACCAGCCATATTTGAAGAGAAATAAAAGGAGCCAAGGAAAATTAATGGAATGCTCTGGGCTCTTAAGAGATATAGGATTTATTTAGCACATTAAGCAAGCTAAAAATGTCCCTTAACACAAACAATTAGCCATGCCCACACATGAGCAGGAAGTTAAAGGGGAAAGAAACAAAGAGCCTTGTTTTCACAATACACATTACACACATACCTTTACACACATGGCAACGTACATGTTATTGGTATTGATTCTATACTCTTCTCCTCAGAGATGATATTCCAGACATAAGATGATTCAGTACTCCATCTGACATCTTAGCCACCTTGACATTATCCTGGGGAATTCCCCTTATGTTCTGTGAGTCACAATTAAACATAAAAGGACAGTGGATAAAGATACAGTAGATAAGGGAGGTCTTACGATAGCTGGTAAATCTATGAGGTGTCCGGTGGTGAAAGAGGAGTTTAGAATCTCTATCCAACTTGCTGGATACAGTCATGAAGCTGGAACCTCCATTTCTATTGAACATCACTGTTCAGTGTGTGCCAGGGTCTTAGCTGGCTAACGAAGTACAGTAATTATCTGGATTATACCAGCATTTTGTGGGGTGAGTCTATGTCTATTCATCCCAATAGAGAGAGGGCAATGCAGACTAAAGAAAGGATTCCCATCAAACCCACCTCAAACCAGTGAGATTTGGGGACTTACATACAGGGGCATGAGAGACCTGGGTTATTGAAAATCCCTCCCACAGCGTGTGTCAGAGCCCAGAGAAGCTGCAACACTGGGTCACTTGAAAAGTGTGTCGGCAGCTAAACACTCAAGATCCCCTCTCCTACAGCAATGTGTGCTGACTAAATCTGCAGGAGCCTCATGCATTATTTTATTTTATTTTTTGGTTTTTCAAGACAGGGTTTCTCTGTGTAGCCCTGGCTGTCCTGGAACTCACTTTGTAGACCAGGCTGGCCTCGAACTCAGAAATCCGCCTGCCTCTGCCTCCCGAGTGCTGGGATTAAAGGCGTGCGCCACCACGCCCGGCTCGAGCCTCATGCATCTTGATTGTGTCTTATGCCTTCTTTAAGGTTTGTGCTTTTCCCCACCCCACCCCCCATCCACGTTAGGGTTGAAATTTAGAGGAGATATACAACACAGCCTCCACCCCAGTGTCTTCCTACCATCTCCAGACAGCATGCGTGTAGGGTTTAAAATACGGACTCGTCCTTGATAAGGTCAAACCAGAGGGTGGGGCAACACCACCGCTCAATATATTGTCCTGGTTGCCATATCTTTATATGTGTGTCTAGATTTTAACTACTCTAGAGCAGGGACCATAGCTGCTACCAGTGAGAGAAACTCCTGAGGCCTTGCCAGCCGTTAGCCTGTCATGAGCTAGGATAGGGTTAATACGACAGGAATGGGTGAATGCTTTCCTCCTTATAGTTGGTTTCTCCCTTCTTAAACTCTCCATACACCCTCTCACTTCCGGACTGCCCTGTTGTGGATAGACCTGGTGCTGTTCTTGTGAACCAATCCCCTAACGAATAAAGGAGCCAATCACTGGGTGAGTAGGCCAGATTTCAGGGTTGGATGGAAGAAGAGAGGAAGGAGGAGAGAGTTAGTCCTCTTTGGAACCGAGGCAGCAGAGTGGTAAGATGTGGCTGCTAGAGTTTCCTACTCTCATGGCGGATCCACAAGGGTCCGATTTTAAATAAGGCTAAGATTAGGTTTTCGTTGTTGTACCCAGAGATTGAGTTACCATTGTTTCTGAACTAAGTTTGTGTTGCGTTTTCCTTCCCTCACTCGGTGGCTCGTCTGGGTTCAAGGGGGAAAGGTATGATGGGAAAGCATGGGTTTGCCTGAGGTGCACCACAAAGGCCGTGAGGGATTTGAAGCATGGGGTTGGCATGGTAGCAACTTGCAAGTGGGAACCTAGCGAGCTGGGTGGAGCGATTGTGGAGTTCTGAGTCAAAATCTCCATGAGATAAAAACAGGTTGGCCAGGCCGGGCGTGGTGGCGCATGCCTTTAATCCCAGCACTCAGGAGGCAAGAGGCAGGCGGATTTCTGAGTTCGAGGCCAGCCTGGTCTACAGAGTGAGTTCCAGGACAGCCAGGGCTACACAGAGAAACCCTGTCTCGAAAAACCAAACCAAACCAAACCAAACCAACCAAACAAACAAACAAAAAACAGGTTGGCCATTGCCTGCCAGGCTGCAGGGCAGAGGAACAAGCGCGAGGAACATGCCGGGTCGATTTTATTTTTTATTATTTCCTGAAACACTGCCTTTCTCTCTCCCCTTTTCTAAGTATCCAAGACCTAGAACTTTACCAAGGCCATAAAAAACTGGCCCCACTGCCCATGGAGTCTTACACATTGACATGCCATTCACCAACTCTTTCTCTGAAGGCCTGTACCTGCTGTGACTGGTTTTCGTGATGGTAAGGAGTGTGTGGTACTAACTACTTGTCTTTCAGAAACATGTATTGTTTCCCCAGCAAGATGCTGGCTGCTCTGTGTGACTCGCCTGTGAACATTCTCCTCATGAAAACCCAATGTAACTTTATTTTTTTTTCAAATCCTATTTTTAACGATGGTACTTAAATGCTTTAACCTTCCTTGTAACCCACCACCCAGCAGAGGTAGTGGAAAAGAAAGGAAATGGGGGTGGGGTGGAAGTGGACCTGTTTAGAAAGGTTCTTCGGAGCAATTCCCATCTGTGCTGTCTGGAAATCAGCAGTTCAATTCACAGGTTAGCAGACAGCAGCAGTTCAATCCACTCCCAAATATCTCATGGGTACACCAGCAGTCCAGTTCAATAGAGTCGGGTTAGCAGTAGTGGTGACACGACCTAGCAGAGACAGCCAGGCCTCAGCCTCAGCTCCAGTCAGCAGGAGGAACCAGGAGGAACACCAGGAGACGGTCTCGGCTGCGGCTCTCTCAGGGAAGCAAAGATCAGCAAAGATGTTGCCCAGCTAGCAGCTGTACCAGCAAGCCAAGCTCTTTTTTCTGTCACTCCGTGGAGTCCTATTTATACCCTCCAAGCATCACGTGTCCTCTTTGTGCCTTGCCTCAGCACAGTCCTTGAAAGTAGCAACAAACTGCAGTGACACCACCAGAAATTTTTTGGTGATTTTTCTCTCTATGGCATCCCGACAAATGCAGCTCAACTCTGCAATATAAGGCAGCCCAACACATGTTAGCAAAGGGCCTTTCATCACATGTTCTTTCACGTGCTTGTTTTAGCAGAACATCCTCTCTCCTGTGTCTGCTTCAGTGAAATGTTCCTTCATGAGTCTGTCTTAGCCTTTCACACCCGTGTCACTCTAATAAAACCTTTCTTCATGTGTTTGCTCCAGCAAAACACCATCCAACCAATGTTGCAAAGAACCTTTAAGTTTCCACTTCACCTCAAAAAGGCACAACTCATTTGCCTGACAACTGCCCCACAGTGGACTCTCGGTGATGGTGCTTGGTCACAGATTCAGTGCTGGGATGGAACAGGCTTGTAAAGGGAGTTTCTAGATTGGGTCCTCTGAAGTCAGAAGACTTACCTTAAAGACGGAGACACAGTTCCATGAGCTTAGTGCAAAGGGAAGAAGCAAGCTAAGTAACAGCCTTCTTCCTGACTGCAGAAACAATGTGACGAGCCACCTCCTGCTTCTGCCATCATGATGATGGGATTCCCACTACTATCAAATATCTGTTGAATAAACAGTTGGATGACTTGATGCTTGGAACACCGTGTTTTACCATGGAATCTAACTCACACCATGAATGCACGTCAGCGCTTCTGACCACACAGGCGTTTGTAGAAACACCTCGTGGAGGAGAACTTGAATTTGAATGCGGGTATCATGTCAAGACTTGTGAATAGAAGGCCAGCTCAAGTTGGAGACCAGAAAGACTGCCTAGCAGAAGCCCTTATTATTCTGTCTGGAGAATAGGGTGAGGTTAAGAGGACCAAAGATGAAGCATGGAAGAAGAGAGGATGGAGCGTCTTCCAACACCATGAGCCTCTGGGGTGTTTTGTTTTGTTTTGTTTTCCAGAACCTGTTGCCTAGGGACACTGGGGCAGACACAGAAAGAATGCAGAGATATAACTAAGATTCAGTGCCCAACCAAAAAAAAAAACTTAAAGTTCAGCAGTGGAGTTCATTGAAAGGGGAAGCACATGACACGATGCAGACTGTGGCGTGCCATAAGGGGGTGAAGGATAAAGCATGTATGGCTAGGAAGATCCAGGAAGCTTTGATAGGGGTCATCTTGGGAAGAGAGAGAGAGACTAGCTACCTCACATATCTGGTGCGGTGACTTCCTCGCCGTCCTAGTGTCCCCTTGAGCTAAGCTGAAATATACCATGCCCTCCTTAAGCGACTTTCTGTCAGGTATTTGGTCGCAGCAACCATAAAAGTTATCTGAAACACCTTTGGTACCTCTCTGCCTTTTCTCTTAGCACCTGTTCACAGTTAGGAAGAGCTTCTTTCAAAGTCTATGTCACCTAGCTGTTGTTAGATCAACCAGGAATGACTCAAAAGTCCGTTTAAGACCATCTTCATCTCTACAATGGTGGCGCTGTCACACTTGGTGGAGCAATTGTCCCTGAAGAGCTACTGAATTCAAAAAGAGTGTCCATTTCTGGCGCTGGTGTGTTCTCTGTACCTGAGGGAGTGGAGCCAGTCGGGTGGGGGTGGGTAGCCCTGGTGGCAGTTCTGCCTCCTCCGGGTAATTATCTCTTTGCAGTGAATAATGGGACTTCAGCTTTACGTCTGATTCTTTGATGAAGATGAAACTATTTAATCAGGTTTGGTTGCCCATCTCATCATCTCCTCACATCACACCCTTCTCGAAGAGTTCATTAGCTGGAAGAAAAATTGATGACCTCGTTAGTTCTGCACACTGGTTCACTTAGGACAAATTGGAGTTTGAGGATGTTGCTTTACTCTGCCCATGGACTGGGGGACAAGCACTCACTCTCTGAACTGTTTGGATAAACCATGCCCTTGATGCCTTAGGTGGAAAGGTTGCCTGGAAAATGTCTGATAGAGGTTTTTTGGTTTTTTTTGTTTTTTTTTTCTGATGGAAACACTCCTTTAGGTGCAATGGCAGGTTTGCCTTCCTTCTATCCTCTCCTCCAATACGCTATCCACATCATACTGCTATGCATTGAGTTTGTCACCCTCCATGACTTGCTTTATGTCCTCATCCTCTCTTTATCTAGAATGAATTCTTTGATATGGCCCAAATCACCGCTGGGTCTTCAATGAAAGGCCCATGGGCAGGGGGACAAATCAGGACCATGGACAGTACCAGAAGTTGTTCGTGCTGTGACAGGTACTGCAGACTCTTGAATGCTTAGAATCCACAGAAGCAAAAGCTATGGTGAAATTTGGCACTGTCTAGGTGAAATGATCAGAGTGGTCTACACAAGTAGGAGAGGCTAGATGAGAGTGATCTTAGGACTAAGGCAGAGGCAGGAGACTGATGGCGAAGGAAAATGCTCTGTCTGCTCTTCTTCCATTATTCATCTTTGGTCCTCTTAACCTCACCCTACTCTCCAGAAGAAAAAAAATCATAAGGGCTTCTGCTAGACAGCCTTTCTGGTCTTCATCTTATGGCCATTCCCTCATCTCTGTGTCTTTCTTTCTCATATGCATCATCAATGTTGTACTTGACAAAGCATGACCATCCATTGACATTCAGAATTCTTCCCAGAGAGTACTTGAGGGCATAGAATCTTACCTTCTGCTCTGTAGTCTCAGAGCCAAAGGGGAGCCTGAGATCTAGTAGATTATAAACAATTATCTGTCAAATGAAAGAATGATAGAACATCAGCCGTGGTAGAAGGGTGTGGCCACAGAAGGACTGACCATGGTCACAGAAAGTCTCAAGGCTCCGTGGTGAGTAGGCTGATGGCCAAGTTTCAACTCTGGCAATACAGAGTGGCGTGCAATTCAGAGAAACTGAGGCAGAAGGCCAATCCCATAGCTTGGAATAGTACTGAGGGCTGGGTTATAAATGAGTGGTTGCTGAAAGTTACTTCATTTGATGCTGAAAGAAGCTAAGGCCTTAGATATGCGAATGATAGAACACAGGACTTCAAGAACCTAGTAAAGTGGCCATTTCATTATATGCTAAGGAAATACAAAACAACATTAAAGGTTAAGATACATGGGGCTGGGAGATACCTTAGTAAGGCCCTTTCCTTTCCAGCATAAAGAACTATATTCAAACCCCAGAACCCATGTGAGAAAGCCAGGCATGGCTATCTGTGTTTGTAATCCTGGCACTGAGGAGGTAGCCACAAGAGGATTCCTGGGCATTTTTGACCAGCCATTCTAACCAATCAGTGAGCTCTACACGAAAATGAGAGACCCTTTTCAAGAAGCAAGGTGGACTCAGGTATGGCGGCACATGCCTTTAATCCCAGCACTCAGAGGAGGCAAAGCCAGGATGGATCTCTGTGAGTTCAAAGGCAGAGTGGTATATACAGTGAGTTCCAGGCCAGCTGGAGAGGTACAGGGTACAAGGCCCTGTCTTAAAACAGGCAGAGGAAGCAAAAACAACAGCAACGAGCTTGAGAGTGACCACAGAAGGTACCGAACGTTGATCCCTGACCGCTGTGTGCACGTACAAAATTGTGCATGAGCAGACATAACATGCACGCCAATAAAGATCAGGGGATGTAAGGCGGTGCGTGTCGAACATGGATCGCTTTGATGGATATTACAATTTTAATAAGATGCTCATTGGCTTTATGCCAACATTCATTCAGTAGACTTAGATTGCAAATCACAGACCTTGGTGCTGTGTCCTGTGTGTGGGTGTTCTGGGGTTACCCACGGGGGAAGGGCATGGGGCACGGATTCCTGAGGACAAAGCTGCAGCTTCCCACAGGCTTGTTCCAGAGACACCCTTTAACACTTAGCACAGCAGCCTGACATCTGGTTGCATAACTTCCTGGGGAATTTCAAGGATTTATTCAGAGACAATTAGACCCACCTGTTCTATTCCCCCACCCCCCCAGGAATAAGTTATAACAAAAGGGTTTCTGTTTTTTCCTAAGGTAGGCCCCACCCCCCACCCCCCACCCCCATGCCTCTCCCTCAGACTGCTCACCCAGCCCAGTCTCCACCTACAAACCTTATACAGGCAGAAAAGGCTTGCCAATCATGATCCCATTTCTGACAAGCTGACAAGTGGAGAATACTTAGCTAACACACATCTGGGAGCTCTGGCTCACCCTCTGATGGATTATGGCAGTTGTTGTCCATAGCACCCCAAACCTAAAGCACATCTATATTCAGGGCAATGATGGTAGACCTTGAGATCTTTCCACCTTGCTTTGGTCATGATGATCTCTTCTGTGACTCTCTCTCTCTCTCTCTCTCTCTCTCTCTCTCTGTGTGTGTGTGTGTGTGTGTGTGTGTGTGTGTGTGTGTGTGTGTGTGCCTGCAGAGTCAAGGACAACTTGGCCATTATTCTTCAGGAGCCACACAGATCCTTGCTTTTTTGGGGTAGGTTCTCTACTGGCCTGGGACTCACCCACTAAATAGGCTAAGCTGGCTGGCTAGTGAGCCTCAGAAACCCACCTACCTATTTCTATCTCTCCAGTGTTGTATTTTATAAAAGAGAGAGAGAGAAAGAGAGAAGAGAAGAGAAGAGAAGAGAAGAGAAGAGAAGAGAAGAGAAGAGAAGAGAAGAGAAGAGAAGAGAAGAGAAGAGAAGAGAAGAGAGAGAAAGAAAACCAGGATGTGTGTACTGGCTAGTTTTGTGTGTCAACTTGACACAAGCTGGAGTTATCACAGAGAAAGGAGCCTCCCTTGAGGAAATGCTTCCATGAGATCCAGCTGTAAGGCATTTTCTCAATTAGTGATCAAGGGTAGGAGGACCCATTGTGGGTAATGTCATCCCTGGGCTGGTAGTCCTGGGTTCTATAAGAAAGCAAGCTGACTAAGCCAGGGGAAGAAAGCCAGTAAGTAACATCCCTCCATGACCTCTGCATCAGCTCCTGCTTCCTGACCTGCTTGAGTTCCAGTCCTGACTTCCTTTGGTGATCAACAGCAATGTGGAAGTATAAACTGAATAAACCCTTTCCTCCCCAACTTGCTTCTTGGTCATGATGTTTGTACAGGAATAGAAACCCTGACTAAGACAATATGTTTGTAGAGGCAAGGAATGTTGAACTGGAAAGGGGTGCCTCTGCAGGCCCATGCTGAGTTATCACCCTCACCCCCACCAGGTACCAGCCACATGATGGTAATAGTATGGAATAGAGTTTATTTAGGGCTTGGGGAGAGGAGATGAAGAGGGAGTAGAGATAGAGAATGGTAGAGAGCGGGGGGGGGGGCGAGGGAGGGAAAAGGAGGAGGAGGTAGAGGAGGAGGAGGAAGAGAGAGAAGAGAGCGACCAGGAACACATGGAGAGAGCAGAGAAGGGGAATGAATGGGGAGAGAAGGGCAAACAGCTCCTTTTATAATGAGTCAGGCACACCTGGCTGTTGCCAGGTAACTGTGTGGTAGAGCCTAGAAGGAATGCTAACACCCAGCTTCTCAGTGGGCTCAAAGAGCACCTGACAGTGGACATCACACTTTGTTTAGCAGGGAAAATGCAACCGTAGAAGCAGATTTGTAAGACTTGACGTATATACATTTTTGGAGTCAGGCAAAACAAAGTTGGAACAACCTTAACCAAAAAATACAAAATTACAGACATAAAATAGCAACACAAATACACTTATTTACAATTACGATAGAAATAAAAATTAATAAGTTTTGTTTGGGCAAATGCTACAGGGATCACAAAACCTGAAAAAAAATACTCATTAGGTCAATTATTAATTATCTGATTAATGTAATTCTATAGTACATACTCCCAAATTTTTTTCTAGTTGCAAACAATAGTTGTCTTTAAAATATATTTATTTTTACTTTTGAGTATTTTTGTGTGTTCCTGCACAAGTTTATATGTAACATGAGTGTGCAGGTGCCCAAAGAGGTTAGAGGGCACCAAATCTCCCGGAACTGGAGTTACGGGCAACTGGCGTGAGCAGACTGATGTATTCCTAACCCAGAGCACACGGCTACTTCCTCTGCAGCATCAGATGGACTTATTTTTCTCTTTATTATTTTCTGAGTTCAAGTGAGTCTTTATATTGCAAATCCAAACCTCTTCATCTAATATTAATTCTGTTCCCAGGTTTGAGTTTTTTAACAAAGAGTTTCCCAGAATGCATCTTGTGTGTTTCGGGTGTGTCTCCGTGTGTGTGTGTGTGTGTGTGTGTGTGTGTGTGTGTGTGTGTGTGTGTGTCTGTGTGTGTGTATCTCTGTGTGTGTGTATCTCTGTGTGTGTGTATCTCTGTGTGTGTGTATCTCTGTGTGTGTGTATCTCTGTGTGTGTGTGTGTCTGTGTGTGTGTGTCTGTGTTTGCATTATTCTGCTGGGATCTTGGAAGAATTGGATAATCACACTCAGAGACGCTGTTTGCACTAATCCTTTATAGTGATCTTTTGTCTATTTCAATCTCTCTGTGGATGGATGATTTAAACATTGAAACAGTCTGGACTCTCTGGGTTGCAATGGCTGGATAGATGTCACAACCCCCAGGTAACTTGCACAGAAAGAACTGCCATGGCTTATGTAACTGCGATGTCCAGGTTAACGCCTGAGTTCAAACACAGTTGCTCCAAGGGCTTAGAAGATGGCAGTGTCTTTCTCCTCAGTCTCCCAGCTCCATGGCTTTCAGTGTGTTGGCCTTACTCTTCTTCCATAGAGGGGCAGTAAGGAGCACAGCAGACAGCCATTGCAGGATTATGCTGTCATACCTATAATATAAGAGAAAGGGCATGACCTGCCTTACCTGATGTGTTCTGCTAAATATCTTGGAGTGAGTGGGATTCGCTTTGTCCTGGTCACAGACCCTAGGCTCACACTCCTCTCTTGAACAAATTGCTATACTAAATCATGGGGGTGGGGTGGGGAGTCAGGCATGATCCTTTGCATTCACTCCTCAACTCTTATCATTGGAATAGGATGCTTTCCCTCCAACATACAGGGAGGTAGGTACCCTAGATATAAAAATACATGTGTCCCCCTACAGGGGTAGGGCAGTAACTGATAGAAATGGTCTCCACTAGCTTCACATTCTTCCTGGCTTCCCAAGATCACAACAACCATCCCACCAGTACAGAAGTCACTTAAAGCTAGCTGCATCCAGCACCTTTGATATTATAGCGTACTCCTGTATTTCAGCTCCGATCTTGTGGTTGGTCATTTTCCCACAAAACACCATCTGAGCCTGAGGTGTACGTACAGAGTGATAAGAAGGGGGAATGGTTCTTAGCAAAGGAGGGAGCTGAATGGCATTGGAGTGATCTCATGGAGCTTTGGAATGTGGATGACCCTTCAAAACTGCCCCCATTGAACTCTAGACCTCTTTTGGTTACCTATTGAACAAAAGATATCCTGAGGAGTGGCTCTATGGCTGACACAGGTCATGGAGAGGACTCAGCTGTGAGCCATTGAGAGCCAGTGGTCCCAGCAGCTGGAAAAGTGGATTGCTAGGTCCTGAAGGGGAATGTGAGAAGCACCACATCGTCTCCACTCGGGTCAGTTCCCAAACAGCAGAAACAAGGCTCATGCAATTCCAGTGTTTGAATACCAAGACAAGTATGGAGTAGGTGGGACCTTACTGTGTAGCCACTTGATAATTCCTTTTTGTGTTCTTGCATATGTGCGTGTGTGCACATAAATAAGCAAGAGGTCGATGACAGGTGTGTCTTTCAATCGCTTTCCATCTATTTATTATTTTGAGACAAGACCTCTCTCGATGAACTTGATGCTTACTGCCGGGCTGGCTGCCAGTACGTCCCAGGGGTCCCCCTGTCTCTGCCTCTCCAATGCTACCATCCTAGGCAAGCATCAACACATCTGGCTTTTAGGAGGGGACGAGGGATCAGCTCAAGTCCTCGGGCTTGGGTAGCAAGCACTTAACTGAGCCATCTGCCCAGCTCCACTGTTTCAATAGTTAACTTTAGACTCTTGTTTCAAACCCTTCTTTCTAATGTGACTGGAATGTTCATGGCTCTTTCAAACTCCATAAGGTAAATCTAACGTGTCCTATGGAGGGGGATAATGAAACAGAGATTTCAAAGTCATAAATCAGGGTCTACTGTGAGGGCTTTGGTCATGTTTCTGCCTGGAACACAGACTCAGAACCTTGGTGCAGCATAAGAGCTAACTGCCTACAAGTCCCGAAAATCTCGGGCTTCCAGGTAAGAGATGGCTAGAGTATTGAACTCAAAATACCTCTGTCCTTAGTATTTCTCCTCCCAGACTCCTGACTTTCCTAACAGCCTACTCACCGAGTTCCTGGGAGTAAGGTTGGCAGAGGGGCTGACTGAGGCTTCGCATCCCTGATTTAGATCATGGACTCTCTGCACTCATACTTTCCTTCCTTGGCCTGTTTACATCTCTCAATTTTAGATCACTTTGGACACTAATCATCATGTTCTTTCTTTTAGAACAAGAGGCCTCCAAACTCATTCTCTAACATAAAGGCCTCGGAGCTGCTCCATCTGCAGGCCTGTATAGACATTCAGGGATCTTTTGTTTTTGTTTTCAGTTAGTTGGCTTTTAGCCAGGTGGCCCATCTACCTTTGTTTCCTTGCCAGTCCCTGAACCCCCTACAACATTTCTAATGAATCAGATGACTTCCCATTTAGGCTGAGCCATTTGTATTTTTAAAGCAGACATGGCAACTGGTTCCCAAGAGTTAGAGCTGGAAAGCTGGATGAGTTTTGCTTGATTATCATTGTCTTAAAATTGTTATTAACTTATTTTTATATGCATGAGTTCTTTGACTGCATGTATGTCTGGATACCATATGTGTGCCTGGTGCCCATGAAGACCAGAAAAGAATGTCATAGTTCTTGAGACTGGAGTTACTGACAGTTGTGAACTGTCTGTGGGTGCTGAGAATTAAGCCTAGGTCCTATAGAAAGCAGCCTTTGTTCTTTTTTTTTTTTTTTTTTGGTTTTTCGAGACAGGGTTTCTCTTTGTAGTCCTGGCTGTCCTGGAACTCACTTTGTAGACCAGGCTGGCCTCGAACTCAGAAATCCGCCTGCCTCTGCCTCCCAAGTGCTGGGATTAAAGGTGTGTGCCACCTTTGTTCTTAAGCATCGAGCCACCTCTCCTGCCCCTGCTTGTTTTTAAAGTGTAGAGCCAGGAGCTGCTCTTGTAAAGGACCCAGGTTCAATTCCAAGCACCCACATGACAGGTCACAACCTTCTGTAGCTCTAGTTCCAGGGGATCCAGTGACCTCTTCTGGCCTTTAGAGGCACCATGTACACGGATGGTGCATGCAGATGCATGCAGGCAAACACTCCTATACATAAAATAAAAACTCATATATCTTTAAAACTTAAAATCTGGGGATTTCCCCTGTAGTCAAATCTGAATTTCTCCCTTCTCTTAAAAAAAAAAATCAATAATAAGACAGGGGAAAAAAAAAAACAAGAAAAGAGACACTTAAGCCGTGCTCCTGTCTGGCCCCACTCAGCTCAAACTGAACAGCTGCTGTCCCATCTCCCTACTGCTCCCGCACTGGCTAACACCACACTGCTGGCTGCACTCGTTTCCTGCCTGCATCTGGTAGTTTATAACCCTGGGTTAGCTCAGCTCTCCTGCCAGGTAGTGTCAGGCATCCAGTGCAAGCTTTTTGCAGTAAGGAAGGGTTAAAGGTGGGATATGCTTAAGGGAGGAGTGAAAAGGAAAATCAAGCCCAAGGTCTTCAATGCCATCATGTTTCCCGGTGCAGAGAATTAGGCTTTAACGCCTTTGTCAGCTTCACTGGCAATGTGACATCTGTAGAAGATTGCCCTAGGTTCATTTTCTGTGGCTCTGATAAAATGACAAAAAGCAACTTTGGGGAGAGAAGATTTATCTGGTTGACAGGTCCAGGTTCTAATCCATCACTGAGGGAAGTCAAGGCAAGAGCTTAAGCAGCTAGTCACATTACATCTATGTTTAAAAGGAGAGAGAAAATACATGCAGCCTTGCTTTCTTCCTCCATCTCAACTAGCATTCTCTCTCTCACACACGCACACACAGATTTATTTGTTTGTTTATTTATTTATTTATTGAATGTGAGTACACTGTTGCTCTCTTCAAGCACACCAGAAAAGAGCATCAGATCCCATTACAGATCGTTGTGAGCTACCACGTGGTTGCTGGAAACAGGACCTCTGGAAGAGCAATCAATGCTCTTAACCACTGAGCCATGTCTCCAGCCCTATATTCTTCTTTCTTTTGAGAATATTGTTCAGCACGCCCTACATAGGGAATGGTGCTGCCCACAGTGGGCTAGGTCTTCCTATATGAATTAACAACAAAGACAAGCTTTCATAGACATGCCCAAGGGTTAACCTGAAATAATTCCCCATTACTCTGTTTCCAGATAATTCTTGGTTGTGTCAAGTCAACTGTCAACCCTAATCATCACAAATATGTTATGATTTTTGACTGAGATGGTCCAGAGTGAATCAAGAGTTACCTTTTCTCCTTGCTACGTACCTGATGCCAAAGAAGAGATATGGGGGAACGTCATATGTCCTTTCCTTAGGGGCTGTGGGTACTGCCAGGTAAAAAATGTGAGACGAGCCACTAGAGCCTCTGTTTGAGAGGAGCCACAACATCACAATTTCAGAAGCTTTTTCTTTACTGACTGGCAAAGCATGCTCATGGGAACTCATGGGAGCCTGCATCTGATATAACTCTACTTAGCACTCACAGCAGATGAAGAGAACACGGAGAGGAAAGAATAAGAATCAGCCTCTCGGCCAGTCGGTGGTGGCACACCTTTAATGCCAGCACTTGGGAGGCAGAAGCAGGGAGATCTACTGTGAGTTTGAGGCTAGCCTAGTCTATGCAGTAAGTTCCAGGTCAGCCTGGGCTATACCGAGAAACAGAACCTTCCTCTCCAGAGCAGCAGAGGAACTATGGAGATAGATCAAATGATGAACAGATTTTTCTCAGTAGTATATGACATCTTCTCTTACATCCAACTCTCTGAGTTTTAAAAGGAAGATACCTTCATTTGTGTTTGAATATCCTTGTATGTATGTGTGTTTGGAGGCTAGCAGATAACCACCGTTTTTTACTTTTGAACGTTTTATCTTATTTTGAGGCAGCCTTTCACAACCTTTGAACTTGCCAAGTAAGCCAGGTGGTTGGACATCTCTCAGTTGGAGATAACAAGCGTGATCCACCATGCATAACTTTTTAAAAACACAGGTACCGGGGCTAGAACTCAGGTCCTTGTGTTTGCAAGGGGAGCACTTTACTGACTGAGCCACCTTCCCAGCCTGTCTTACTGATTTTAAAACCCCCCAAATCCTTCATCCTGATTGCTAATTTAATCATGCTTGGCAATCAATTACGCTTTCTGGCTTCAATAAATAATAGGCTTAAACTAAAGAATTGTGCTCTGTGTGGGAAGTGTCTTCCTCGCTGAATTGAGGGTACAGCAGCTGAGCCATCCCCAGACTTCATTACACTGAGTACTCACCCTGCCCCACAGAGGGTTGGATCTCTGCCCCCCCTCCCGTCCCCCAACACCCGATGCCTCCTCTTGGCACATTACTTCCGGTAACATATACATTTCTTAATTTAATGGGTTCATTAGTCTGTTACAGCTTTCCCATAGCCAGAGCAGACCTGAACAGTGATGAATGGTTTGTCACAAAAAAATAGCTCAAGGGTAGGTCTTCATAAATGGCAGCCGCACCTTAATCAGGAAGGCCAGAGGGCTGTCAGAGGGAAGGTAAGAGGGAAGGACACTGGGCTCACCAAAGACTTTCTTCCCCTGGGTCTCCTGACTCAGAAACATTAAAAAATCTAATGCGGCTTTATTCTCCATCCTCCTTTAAGCCTTAAACGTCTGTCTTTGGGGCATGGAGTGTAATAGACTAGGGCTTTAGGACCAGTTTCTCTGAGAAGCAGCCGGTGTTCAAGAAGGGCCCTTGACACCATTCTGACTTAATGCTAGACACATCTGCAGCTACTTGGACAAAATTGACATTGTCTGGAGTGCAAAGCAATCGCCTAGCACAGCATTAGGGAGCATTTACTCTTGAGCCGTGCTACCAGACAGCAAATCTTGACCTTTAGGAGTTCAGAGATTAGATTTCGAGGCTGCAGGCGTTGAAGATATTGTTAGGAATTTGTTGCTATTCAAAGCAGATTTCCAGGGTTACCTATGGGTTTAATTCATCGCATCAATCATTTTTTGGAAGGTCCTTTTAAAGCCAAGATAGCTTCAAATAAAAACTAGGATTACTTTCACATTGATTGTCAGTAGTTGGTGAGGAGCACAGGGGACACCCTTGAGATGCTGTTAAAGTTTCTGCGTTGGTTCCTTCTCCACCCCATAGTCTGGGGAACTGGAGAGAAAGGGACATTTCTATGACTGGCATTCAAAGCATCTGCTAAAAGGTGGGCAGAAGAGGATTTGGCTGTTCTCCGGTGTGGGTTTCTCAAGCTCTTTAACACATTCATGCACAGAGGGCACACAGGTTAACTCAAAGTGTATCCTTTAAAGCAAGACCTGTTTAAGCCAACAGAGGTTAAATGGAGGCTTATTTCACTGAGTCTCTCTGCACTGTACCTGGTGTGTGTGTGTGTGTGTGTGTGTGTGTGTGTGTGTGTGTGTGTGTGTGTGTGAATGCACTCACATGCAGGCCTGTCTTCTGCAGAGGTCAGTTTCTCAGTTTTGTCAGCCTTCTTAATCCCAGGGCTGTCTGAAAAAGACTTCACAGGGGTCCTGGAAAGGAAGTATCACACAGTGGCTAGACTCACACAATGAGCTTCTCCTCTGACATCAGACTTTCGCTCTCACCCTATTGACACTGTACACCATGCAATTACTATGAACTTCCCTCAGCACAGTTCCTCAATTTATAGCTGATTAAACACATTGAAGGCTCATCTCCACCATATCTTTCCAACTTACCAAATCTGCTAATTTCTCAAAGAAGGGGTTTGCACTAGATCCTTCTCCCAACACTTTTGATCGTAGGGAGTAACATCAAGACAGGAGGGCAACAGTCGAAGCATCTAGAACCCGGAGAGGGAGGGCATACAATAGAAGGGGAGAGATGCTAACCCACAGTAAAGTAACAGAGACCTTTGACATGATGAACATGTAAGCCACTATGATAAGATGGAGTCCAAATAACAGAAGATACAACTATCATAAAATACATTTTAGAAAGATCTTTCTCTAAAAGCATCAATATTTAAAAGCCCCATTGCTGGAAAGAAGCTTTGTTATGAAGAAAAAAAAAAAACCCATAGGCTCTGGGGAGGGCATTGCTCAGTACTATCTGATTAAGTGAGGTTCAGTACTATCTGATTAAGTGAGGTTCTTTTGCAGCAGTTACTGTTGATGTTTCAACGCTTTCACACTTTGTCTGGTGCTCTGTAGACCTTCAGTGGGGAATGGAAATGACTCAAATTCTCTTCTTTTCTATCCAAGTAGAAGACAAGGTCCCTGGGCACTCTCCCTATCATCTGCAGATAAACTCCCATGTACCTCATATCCCCATGAGGTAAGTATTCCTGGCCCCTGGGCAGAGAGAAAAGGCTGGTTCTCCCAGTCCCACAGGAATTTGACGGGGCTTCCACAAGCACCACAGTGCTTAGCTGGGGACCTAACTCATCTCTGTCTGACTTGTGTAAAGGTTTACACAAGCACTGGCAGGACAAAAAAACACAGCTCCAACGTGGCTGTGTAAACTGAACCACCAGCAAATCATCTCGAAAGAGTTGCAAAAGAAGGGCAGAACAGATGGTCTGCTCTCAGGCCTCTGGCCCGCTGCTGAGCCTTTCTCTTGCTGCTGACGGGGGGATGGTGCCTCTATCAATAACCACTTCGAACTTGTAGCTCACCACAAACAAATACATGAACGTGCACAAATATGTACATTGTAAAGAATGATTGTGGACCGCCTTTGCTCTTATAGAAATATATTCACACATTCATTGTAAAAGTGCCTGAGTGTTGCTAGCAGGCTTCAAAGCATGGTATGTGCTCATGCTGACTCTTGGTTAAGGACAGCCTTTGTCTAGGGCACACTCTAGGCTAGGCAGTGCTTCTCAGAGGAGCAACCAAGTTTACAGCAGAATAGGAGAGATGGTGATTGAAGCTCTCAGAAGTCAAGGTAAGAGGGCTGATTCTTCACAAGAAATGCGACCCTGCAGCTGCCAAGCCTGAGAAAACTGGACATGGGAAACAGGCTAAGCCCTCATGCTTTGAACACGAGGTGTTAGTGAATGGGCTCTGCGGGGCTCACTTGAAGTCTATAGATTTTTAAAAACCCTTTTTAGTTACAAAGCCATGGTATCTCTATTCCATAAAATTGGGGGGGGGGGACAGTCAGCAAATACAATGAAATGACGTCCTTTCATGGAGTTCAACTAAAGATAACATGAAAAGTAGATCAAGATAGAGACTTCCCCATAGAAAAGTGTGAAAAGAAGAGGAAGAAGAGGAAGAGGAGGAAGAGGAGGAGGAGGAAGAAAAAGGGGGATCGTGCTACAGAGTCTGTTTTGTAAGAGGCATGTTTTCCCTAACATGGCAGAGTGCTTTCCATATTTTATGTAAAGTGAGCCCATTTTATTCTGCGACTCGTGAACGTACTATGCTTCTGTTCATTTTGTTTAATAACTTTCCTACTGTATTACTAATGAAGGTCCCTCAACCACAGAAAGATGAAGGGAACCCCTGTCAAGCTACCATCCAAGACAGCATCCTTGAGCCGGGCGTGGTGGCTCACACCTTTAATCCCACCACTCGGGAGGCAGAGGCAGGTGGATTTCTGAGTTCGAGGCCAGCCTGGTCTACAGAGTGAGTTCCAGAACAGCCAGGGCTACACAGAGAAACCCTATCTCGGAAAAAAAAAAAAAAGACAACATCCTTGAGTCTCATCCCAGATCCTGATGACTTTGAGATACATGAAGGGACAGGCCCTATTGCTTAACTCCAGGCCAGGCTGTAGACCACATGAGACTATGCATGATGACATTCAGAAACAGTTTAATTCCCTGGCAATGGCCAGTGCTATCCCTACTCAGATGAAAACTAAGTTAAGTGGCATAAACAAACAAACAACCTGCCCAGTGTCTGCTCTCTAGGGGAATGTCTTTTTCCTCCTCTGTGTGACTCATGACCCCTGCTTGCTCTGCTCGTTCTTTGTTTTCCTTTTAAAAGGTGTGTACCACACCAGGCCTGGCTGATTGATTGATAGATTGATTGATTTTTATTTTACGGGTTTTAGTGTTAGCCTGAATGTACGCACCATCTGAATCACCTGAATGCAATACCCACAAAGGCCAATGGGGGCACAACATCCCACATCCCAAGGGCTGGACTTGTAGATCACTGTGAGTGTCCCTGTGGATTCTGAGAATAGAGTCTGGAACCTCTGCAACAGCAGTCAGTGCTCTGAACTGCTGAGCTATCTCTCCAGCCCTTTGCTGTACTCACTAATGCTTCCTAGGGAATCGGAGGTGGCTGAGGCTCTGAAGCCGTCATGACTCATCAAAGGTGAGTCACTCCAACAGTGAGTCACCCCAATAGTGAGTTCCAACATTAGGTTTGAACTCCTGGCTTATACCTCACACCTTCACTGGTTACGTTACTAGGAAAGGAGGGGGAAGGAAATAACAAAAAAGTAAGGACAAACGCAGAAACAGACCATAAAGGAGCTATTTATGGTTCGGGCAGCCTCTTCAGCGGCCAGGAGTAGGTAGGTAGGTAGCATCCTCGTTCTGTGCTGTGCAGACCTGAGGCTTGTCTCCACTCCAAGAGCTGGAAGACAAAAACAAGCAATTTTTTAGGCATGAGCACTCGAATGCGCGCGCGCGCGCGCGCGCGCGCGCGCGCACACACACACACACACACACACACACACACACACACACACACACACACACACACACACAGCTTATTGCCAATGCCCCATCCACAGAGAGAAGCAGACACATGGAATAAATCATATTCCTGAACTACTAGGCAAGGTTGGCAGATTGGCAGTCTTTGCAAAATAGCAAACTGGCCTGGCAGCAACCTGTTTTTCACTTGGCCCTCAGACCATTTTGTCCTCTCTCACCTTTATCAAGTGACATGTGTTTATGGGGTGTCTAGCTGGGAATGATGGACCGTCATATCAATGCCACCTGAATGAGAGCAAATGGCTTTCTTGGGCTTGACAAAGAGCTTAGATACCCATTGGGTAAGACACCATAAGACCCCAGACTTTAGCAAAATAATTTTTCAATAGATCAATAAGCCATATGATACTGAGCTTACTAATGAATCAGTCTTGAACTATACCCGTCCCAGCCCATGTCACATGCTATTGTTTGAGGCTATTTTGTTAATCTGGCTCTAACCCAAGTTGGCATGTTCCTCATGTTCCTATTACTCTGTCTCTTCCCAAACTCTGTTTCCTATTGGAAACTTCCATTTTTACCATTTCCACTCAGTATCTCATGATCACCTAAATTTGATACTGGCAGCGCAGGTAATTCCACATGCAAATATGACAATGTCAGCATCTCCCTTGGGAGAGCCTGCCACAGGACCTGAGGGTTGTGAAGGGTAACAGAGAGGAGGAGGGATGTTCACTGAATCATCTACCTGGTCAAGGTCAAGGTCTTGATGACTATGGCAGACGTGTTAATCACAGTTCCACATCCCCAACCTAGGAACTCCAAAATGAGATAAACCAAGATTCTTTTGAAGTTCTCAGCAAACTCGCTGGGTGGCAAAACAGACCCGAGTTGACATATATTTATTTATAGCTTCACATTTATCTTGCTTTATATGAATATTTATACATTTCATTAAAGAAATATTAATACATCTAATTCCAGATGCCACCACATACCCTGTTTGAGTGTTATGTAATTTATGGAAAATGCCCCAGAATACCTTTCTAAAATTCAAACACACTGAATTCTTAAGCAGCATGGTCTCAGATTTCTCTTACCAGAGTGGGTGTGACAAGTCTCCTTTTCCCCTTAACCTGTCTTATTATCTGACCTTAACTGCCATTCACAGAAATGATTTTTTTCCTTCATCTTTCTGGAGAGTCCAAATCAGGTGATTTTCTATATTTCTTTTCTCCTGTTAACCTATATATACTCTAGCTACCAACACACAAAAATGTGCTCTTATCGCATGTATACTATACCCAACACCTTGAGGATTTTTGTAATTAAAAGGTGCTGCTATATATTTTTCTTAAATGCTATGTGTTTTTCATCTCTTTAAAAAACAACCTTACTGAGATGTAATTTTGCATATCCTAGTATTCATTTGTTTGGGGGTATATAAGTCAATGATTTCGCCATAAATTTACAGAGTTGCATGGCCATCGTTAATCTAGCTATTATACATTTCCTTTATTCCTCTCAAAGAAGCCTCAGGTGACACTGTGGTCACTCTTATTTCCACTTCTGTCCACTGCCACTCTCCAGACACACCCAGGCATTGTGAACTCAGTTGTCTTCATGGAGAAACTGAGGTAAGTGTGGCGTGTAAACGATGAGGCTGAGCTTTGGCCCACGTCCTTCTGGAACCCAGACTTCCCCACCTTTCCGAAACTGCCTGAGCCCAGAGTGGTCTGTCACTGGGGAGGTACAGAAGTAAGCATAGCCCCAGTGTGGGTGCTGGAGGATCTGTGACCCACAAACAGATTGTGACCTTTAGGCTCCAGCCAATGGAGAGCTCCTAAGGGGTCAACAAATCCATGAAATACCTCCAGCTAAGCCAGGGACTTATTTTAATGACTAGATAAGAATGATGTGTCATGAACAGACTAATTGCATATAAAAGGAGCGCTTCTGAAGTGGGCAGTGTGTTCCCAGAAGCTCTTTTAAAAGAACCCCCAGAGATGCCGTTTGAGCTGCCATTTGCATTATCAATGAAAAGGTGGTTTGCTAATCAAGGAGGGAGCGTGAGCCTAGTGCTGACTCAAATCCCCCCACATTCCAACATATCAATGGCTAAATTAATGAAATGCTTTCCTAGGTTAATTTCTCTCCTCTTGAAATGCTAAGTTGGTCCTCTGGATGTGATTGTCCTGGCTAGCGAGCAATGTCACCACAGCCCAACAACTGATAAAGTACACATTACACATGAACCATGCGACTTCTGTGCTGTTATTATTATTGATGATAAATACCAACTTCCTTCCTGACTATCCAGAGAAGTCCATTTTCAAAGCCATCCCAGCCATCTGTTCGGCATCACACCCATCTGAGACTCAGTGTCACCTGCATCTCCTGCCTGTCACACGGATGTGCTTTTTAACCGAGCTGAAGATAGCCTCAGGATCAGATCTCCTACCCATCATTCATGATGACATTGGAAAAAAAATAATAACAGGGATTTAGCCCAAGGGTTTTGAACCTTGTAGAACTTTTGGAGTAACATAACTTGGGGTCTGCGGAGTGGGTTCATCGCTCCGGAGAGAGCGGTGCTCCGTGCTGTGAGACTGGACCCTGTGATTGCACAGAGCTCACAGGGTAGGGAAAGCCAGTGATCCTTTTCTGAGCATACTGAGGGGTGATGGAATTATGGAAAGGAAAATTGTCCCAGGAAATGGCTCAGTGGGTAAAGGGCCCGCACTTCATGTGTGAAACCTGAATTCTGATCCCCAGAACCCACATAAAAAGCCAGGCATGGAGCACCACATACCTGCAGTCTCAGCACTAGGGAGGCAGAGACAGGAGGATCCCTAGGTCTCTCTCAGACTAGCCAGATTAGCTAAGCAGCAAGCTCAGGTTCAAGGAGAGACCCTGTACCCAAAATGAAGGCAGAGATAAAGGAAGACATCAATCTCAGACCTCCACATCTATGTGCACACTCACCTGCATGCAGAAATGCACACATAGAAAGATTTTAGCAGGTACACACGCATGCACACATACACACACAACACAGCACAGGGAAATGGTTGAGATTTCTTACCAATTTCTCTGCTCCCTTGAAATTTGAATAACATGGCCTTGTCCAAGGTCAGAGCTAAGAAGCTGGAGACTAGATAATTGAATAGGTTCTAGGCCTTTTTTAAAAATTCAAACTCTGCTCCTACCATTGGCAGATTCCTGAATCAAGGGTCAAGTACAACGCTTGCACTTGAAAACGCAGTCCAGACCATGGGGTTCTTCACCTTGATCTCTGAGGAGCAAGAGTTTTGCAACTAAGCAGTTGTATATAAACTTAGAATGGTTGCATATAGATTTCTCAACCTTCCTAATGCTTCAACCCTTTAATACAGTTCGTCATGTCGTGGTGACCCCCAGCCATAAAATTGTTTTCATTGCTATTTCATAACTGTAATTTTGCTGCTGTTATGAAACATAATGTAAATATCGGATATGCACGACATCAGATATGCGACCCCCAGGCTAAGAACCACGTAGACTCTTATGCATTTAAGCAGTTTCACTAGGAATATTATTCTGCTGAGATAGAACATTCCTGTAGTGTGGGTGGAACTCAGTGAGCTATCTCACACGCAGATCCTTCCAAGGACAAATTAACCCTGTGGAAACTGTCTCTTCTTGACCTCAGGTTATAAAGCAGAGTGTACAGCCAAAAAAAAAAAAAAAAAAGAGGTTTACCAAAATGTTTCATTTGACTTGTGGGATTTCTTTTTTCTTTTTTTATTAGATATTTTCTTTATTTACATTTCAAATGCTATCCCGAAAGTTTCCTATACCCTCCCGCCACCCTGCTCCCCTACCCGCCCACTCCCATTTCTTGGCCCTGGCATTCCCCTGTACGGGGGCATATAAAGTTTGTAAGACCAAGGGGCCTCTCTTCTCAATGATGGCTGACTAGGCCATCTTTTGCTACATATGCAGCTAGAGACACAAGCTCTGGGGGTACTGGTTAGTTCATATTGTTGTTCCACCCAAAGGGTTGTAGACCCCTTCAGCTCCTTGGGTAATTTCTCTAGCTCCTCCATTGGGGGCACTGTGTTCCATCCTATAGATGACTATGAGCATCCCCTTCTGTATTTGCCAGGCACTAGCATTGCCTCACTCGAGATAGTTATATCAGGGTCCTTTCAGCAAAATCTTGCTGGCATATGCATAGTGTCTGGGTTTGGTGGCTGATTATGGGATGGATCCCTGGGTGGGATAGTCTCTGGATGGTCCAAACTTTCGTCTTAGCTCCAATCTTTGTCTCTATAACTCCTTTCATGGTGTTTTGTTCCCTATTCTAAGGAGGAATGAAGTATCCATACTTTGGTCTTCCTTCTTCTTGATTTTCTTGTGTTTTGCAAATTGTATCTTGGGTATTCTAAGTTTCTGGGCTAATATCCACTTATCAGTGAGTGCATATCAAGTGACTTCTTTTGTGATTGGGTTACCTCACTAAGGATGATATCATCCAGATACATCCATTTGCCCAAGAATTTCATAAATTCGTTGTTTTTAATAGCTGAGTAGTACTCCATTGTGTAAATGTACCACATTTTATGTATCCATTCCTCTGTTGAGGGACATCTGGGTTCTTTCCAGCTTCTGGCTATTATAAATAAGGCTGCTGTGAACATAGTGGAGCATGTGTCCATATTACCAGTTGGAACATCTTCTGGGTATATGCCCAGGATAAGTATTGCTGGATCTTCTGGTAGTACTATGTCCACTTTTCTGAGGAACCGACAGACTGACTCCAGAGTGGTTGTACAAGCTTGCAATCCCACCAGCAATGGAGGAGTGTTCCTGTTTCTCCACATCCTCACCAGCATCTGTTGTCATCTGAGTTTTTTATCTTAGCCATTCTGACTGGAGTAAGGTAGAATCACAAGGTTGTTTTGATTTGCATTTCCCTGATGATTAAGGATGTTGAACATTTTTTCAGGTGCTTCTCCGCCCTTCTGTATACCTCACTTGAGAATTTTTTTGTTTAGCTCTGTACCCCATTTTTAATTGGGTTATTTGAATTTCTGGAGTCCAGCTTCTTGAGCTCTTTGTATATATTGGATATTAATCCCCTATCAGATTTAGGATTGGTAAAGATCCTTTCCCAATCTGTTGGTAGCCTTTTTGTCTTATTGACAGTGTCTTTTGCCTTACAGAAGCTTTGCAATTTTATCAGGTCCCATTTGTCAATTCTTGATCTTACAGCACAAGCCATTGCTGTTCTGTTTAGTGTTGCAGCCCCAATCTCTGACCAGCAGAGAGTGGGAATAAACGACACCGACTCCAAAAGCAGGTTCAAAGCAGCTGCAGCTGCTTCTCTCTATTTGGAAGTTTCTCTCAGATTTCCTTCTTCATCGATCATCCCCCAGTCAATCATCAGTGGTCAATCCTCAGTCAATCATTAGTCAATCCTCAGGGACTGCCCACAATTTATCCTCTTTCATTCACTCACGTCATCTCACACCACCCAATCATAGACTCACACGTCCAAGGCAGCATGCAGGATTGGCTGATAGAATGGTATCATGAGATATTGTACTAACCTCTCCAATGAGTTACGGGTGCTGCTTTTACTGCATGGTTGAGACTGAGGTAAACAAGCTAGGTCACGGGGCTTGGCATAGAGCCAGGTGCCATCTTTGACCCATGCGGCCACGCCTGCTCCCCACAGTTTAGAAATTTTTCCCCTGTGCTCATATCTTCGAGGGTTTTCCCCACTTTCTCCTCTATAAATTTCAGAGTCTCTGGTTTTATGTGGAGGTCTTTGATCCACTTAGACTTGAGCTTTGTACAAGGAGATAAGAATGGATCAATTTGCATTCTTCTACATGATAACTGCCAGTTGTGCCAGCACCATTTGTTGAAAATGCTGTCTTTTTTCCACTGGATGGTTTTAGCTCCTTTGTCAAAGATCAAGTGACTATCAGTGTGTGGGTTCATTTCTGGGTCTTCAATTCTATTCCATTGATCTCCCTGTCTGTTGCTGTACCAGTACCATGCAGTTTTTATCACAATTGCTCTGTAGTACAGCTTGAGGTCAGGAATGGTGATTCCACCAGAGGTTCTTTTATTGTTGAGAAGAGTTTTGCTATCCTAGGTTTTTTATAGTTCCAGATGAATTTGCAAATTGCTCTTTCTAACTCAGTGAAGAATTGAGTTGGAATTTTGATGGCGATTGCATTGAATCTGTAGATTGCTTTCAGCAGGATAGCCATTTTGACTCTATTAATCCTGCCAATCCAGACTCATGGGATTTTTAAAAAGCTTAATAGTGGCCAAGTCTAAAATATATTGGAAGATTCCATATTAAAACTATCTTTATTTCTGCTATGTCTTAATGAGTCAAAAGTTCTTCATACAGGATCTATCTTTGCTGGTTATGACATAACTCTCTGGTTCTGTTTTGCTGTCTTTTTAGAAGGGACATACAGATACCAGGTTGCCCCCATTCCAGCTCTTCTTGAGGTCCTAAGCAAGTCTTAGCCCTAGATTCATTGATTCTTCACACACACACACACACACACACACACACACACAAGCAAACAGAAAGCAATTGGTGCTTGTACTGGCTAGTTTTGTGTCAACTTGACACAAGCTGGAGTTATCACAGAGAAAGGAGCTTCAGTTGAGGAAATGCCTTCATGAGAAGCAGCTGTAAGGCATTTTCTCAATTAGTGATCTAGGGGAAGGGCCCCTTGTGGGTGGTACCATCCCTGGACTCTTGGGTTCTATAAGAGAGCAGGCTGAGCAAGCCAGGGGAAGCAAGCCAGTAAAAAACAGCCCTCCATGGCCTCTTCATCAGCTCCTGCTTCCTGACCTGCTTGAGTTCCGGTCCTGACATCTGTTGATGATCAACAGCAATGTGGAAAGTGTAAGCTGCATAAACCCTTTCCTCCCCAACTGCTTCTTGGTCATGATGTTTGTGCACGAATAGGAACCCTGACTAAGACAGTGCTCTTGGAGATTTAGTATAAGAATGTGACAGAACTGTGGTATTTCAGAAAGGAGCAGAGAGGTCAGCAGACACCGCAGCATAGGCTTCCTGATTTATTGCAGAAATGGGATATCTCATGCACTATGTGGCCATGCCCTTTTCTTCCTCATCCCTAGAACAGGCAGAACCCTGGACTCTCATGCTTCTTGGGCATCCATTCACCCCAATATTCTCTATAAACTGAGCGTGAAGATTAGATCAACATACACATGCTTGCACATCCAACCCACATCGCCACCTAGGTTGGAAATAGTCGATTTGACAGGACCTAAAATCACCCGCAGAGACAAGCCTCTGGGCATGGCTGTGATGGAGTTTCTAGGTTACATTAATTTAGGCCAGAAGGCACACCCTAAAAGCAGGTGTTTGCCATTGCCTACTTGGATTGGGTGCATGCAAAGGAAGAAGGAAGCTGGAGCAGGAACATCCATCTCCCTTGTGTTCCCCAGTCACTGACACAAGTGACCAACTACTCTCTGTTCCTGCCACCATGCTTTCCCTGTCGGGACGGGCTGTGTGCCCTCAGACTGTAAGTCAACATGATTCCTCTTTGTGCAAGTCAATTCGGTCAGGTGTTATGTCAGCCATGAGTAAGGCTACCAGTTCATCACTCAGCACTTGGCTCCCTTGCCACATCAGAAATTAGGTTGAACCTTGCAAATCCCCTTACAGAACTGGCATCCAAATTAGTTTTAAGAAAGAAAGAAGAAAGAAAGAAAGAAAGAAGGTTGAACCTTGCAAATCCCCTTACAGAACTGGCATCCAAATTAGTTTTAAGAAAGAAAGAAGAAAGAAAGAAAGAAAGAAAGAAAGAAAGAAAGAAAGAAAGAAAGAAAGAAAGAGGGGAAGGAAGGAAGGAAGGAAGGAAGGAAGGAAGGAAGGAAGGAAGAAAGAAAGAAAGAAAGAAAGAAAGAAAGAAAGAAAGAAAGAAAGAAAGAAAGAGAATCTTCCCTATGGGGGGGAATGGTAAAACATGGGACTCTACTGAGTACAGACAGACCTTCCTGTTGCAGCCTGGACCTTCTGAAAGGTTCCCTGAAGGTGGTGTGTTCCCTCAGGATGGACCTGACCACCCTTTGTCATGATGAACTGTGATGCCTTTTCAAAGAAGGGCTGCGAATGTGAGATCAGATTTCAGCTCGGAGCCCAAGGCTTGCAGTGAAGTGTGAACACGGAGAGGTAACAATAGGGGGTGAGATATGCTAAAAGTGTTGCATATGAATTTACATTCAATCAAAACCCTCCCAGCTATAATTATCACATTTTTGCTAATATTGAGATTCTAGATGTCAGATTTAATATTTGAGTAAACCAATTAAGGAATGTTTCTTCCTCAGCTTTGACAAACAATCTTGCCGAAAGTTTCAAATGTGCTTTTTTTGGTTGCTTTTTTTTTTTCTTCTTTTTCTTTGGTCTGTTGATGTCACTTTGTTTTTGAAACCATATCCTGTAGCCCAGGCTGAGCCCCAAACTCACTGTATTACCAAGGATGACCTTGAACATTTGACCCTCCCTGGAGGGCTGGAATTATAGGCAAACATTGTCATATCTATGTGTCATGGTGCCAGGACTTTCTAAATGCTAGACATGTATTCTGCTGGGGTCAGGGCATGGGGCTGAAATAGGAGTAATTGGCATTGTCTTTGATGAAATTGCCAGAGTCTCACTCACACCTTTTGCTTTAACTTCTCCAGCCTTTCCAATTCCCCAAACCCCCAGCTCTGTTTGCTTTCTTCTAAGCCTTAGAACCCAAGGGTGCAACCCTCAGATGCACCTCTTTAATGTTTGTGCTTTAGTGGATAGGATCACCTCTGCAGATCTCTTCTTTGGCTGTGGTGCATCCAGACTCAAATTGTCCTGTTCAGTAGAGCTGTTGTCACATTAAAATGGAGAAACATTTTGTCATGCGTTACAGAACAAGATGGAATCTCCTCTAAGAAGCTTGGGGATCAGAGTGCAGGAAAAAGATTAATTTCTATGCACCGCATCATTATAGAGGGAGAAGGAGACACGAAGATTGCTGGAGAGGTTTTCTCATCTAATATCAACACAGAGCCTATGTGTAGAGGACTGTGGGCTCAGTTCTCAGATTTGTTTTCACCTTTAAAGTGCTCACATCTAGGTCGTAAGCTTGTTTACACATATTTCAGGTCTCCAAAAGAGCCTCCTTTTCAAAAAGATATCATTTTCCCAGGATTTAGGAACATCTGAAAATATTTTGATTGTTCCTACTCCATAAAAATGCACAGCCACATTTCAGGCTGTATTGAAATAAAAGGGAAAATAACCAACACTCCTTCCCCTCCTAATCCAGCAGCTCTGCAGTTCTTCTTCATCTTGATGTTGTACCTGTCAGAATGTATACATGATCTTCCATTGTCTCTGTTCCCTGATTTGATTAGACGGTTTTCCAGGCCTTTACATAGATTCTATCATACACATATGCCAATTAATTAAGCTTTTTCTATTGATAAGCATTTGGAAAACCTCCTGTTTGTTCTACACACACACACACACACACACACACACACACACACACACTACTGTAAATTGGTAGATAATTATGAAGTCTTCATTAGATGTAGGTAAGCAATTGGTTAGGTTTTTTTTTTTTTTTTTTTTTTTTTTTTTGAGATACAGTTTCACTGTGTAATCCAAGATGGCCTCAAACTCATGACCCTCCAGGCCTCCACCTGCTGAGGACCAGGATTACAGGCGGGTTTAATTAGTGAAATGGACTAATCTGGTTTCTTAGTTTGCTTTTTAAACTTAACACACGTGCTTGTCTCTTTCCTCCTTAGCTCTCCCTCCCTTGAGTTGAGTGAGCAAAGGGTATTGTAAAACACAAAACAAAACAAAACAAACAAACAAACAAAAAACCCTGAGTAAATGATAAATAAAAGTTTTTATAGAACAGACCCAACTTTGGGGATTAAACTCTTTGAGTGTGAGGCCCCCAATACCCTGACTTTGTTCCTGTCTCTTTATCCTCGCATGAAATAATAACCACCAGTCACAGATGTCCAGGAAAAACACTACAGTTTTGGAAGTGTTCCCTCACCTAATCTATGCACCCCAGAGTCTCCAAGACACAACAGCTATGACTCTACCCTGTAGCTACTCACTCAGACAGGAGTGTGTCCACATCAGCAGCTGCCACAGGCCGTAGGGCACTGGATTTTGTACCATGAGCCTACTTTGTGCCAGGTGAAACTAACTTCTGAAAAGGGACAATGTCACTTGACTGGACCAAAATAGTCGCCCCTTATTAATAACCACCGGGGATGTCTTCCTTTGTTTTCCTTTTCAGCTGAACTGCTTCCCCTGCCTCTGTGGGTGGAGAGGTACCTGCTCTACACACCGTTGGGAGGCAAATCCACCGTACTACACTGAAGTCCCTTTTGGCTTAGAGTTCCTGATGCTGTGGCTCAGGGGGAGTCAGGTGACTCAGCAGGAGTCAGGTGACTCAGCAAAACCGAATCAGCAAATCTTCCAGCTGAGATTTCCTTTGCTAATAACTTTATTTTGGATTTCTGACCAAATGGCACCTATAAAGGTGAGTAGATGCATCTGGATAGATAGAATTGCAAAATTGGTTTAGCCAGAGATATAAAATAATCTTATGCATGGCCACTGGTGTTCCTAAAAATGAGAGAGGAGAGGGGGTAGCTGGGACCAACCCATTTGGAATGGTGCTGTATAGCTTTTGCGGAGATCGGCACAGCCAGCTACTGGTAATCTAGCATCTTATGCTATACATGGAGAGTAATATCTGGTCCCTCTGATAAATTATTAGACATGCACTGTAGGGTTGTTGGGTCCCCGCTTCCACCTTGCCGCAGGACACAGCTGCTCAGGGAGACAGGACTCCAGAGTTTTGACCTCGCTTGCCCCACCCTGTTGCTGGGCAGGTGTTGGGCTGTGGGGAGTCGTAGGACACTGCTCCAGGGGTGGGAAAGCACAGTCTGAGGTCCCTGAGCTGACTTGGGGGTCCCCAAGTCTGCAAGGAGGCCGGGGCCATCTGGTTCTCAGGCTGTGACTGGGCTGGGAGCTCAGAGAGGCCTTCTCCATGGCCCCCATAGCAGATCCTAGTGAAAAGAGGCAGTCCATGGTTTTAAGGCATTTATTGCCTTGGTAGAAAGTGGATGTGTAAAACCCCACCTCTCAGGGCAGGCCTGAGATTAAATACTTTCTCAGAGAGGAGTGTTTGGGAGGGAGAGTTTATTGTCTAAGTCCTCCAGTGATTTAGGTACCTCATTAAAATGGAGATCTGTCTTGAGCCTATGTAACCACAGATCATATCCTCTACCTGTGGAGGGGTTTGGAGTGTTGCCCTTACATGACTGATGGCCACAAAGCTATGGAGGGCTGTGACCTCATGCCAGAAGCCCGGTGCTCTGGAATCAGATGAACCGCCTATTGTCCCTTAAGAGTCACAGGGGTTTCCAAGCCTTACTTAGCTCAACCAGGAACCAGGCTGCCTTTCACAGTCCTACAATGGACAGCAAATGTACTCAATAAGCTCTGGATCGTTGAGTCAGGAGCAAAAGTAAAAGAATTTAATCAAAACATGTCTTTTCCTCACACTCTCAAAATTAAAATGCAGCCTAATTCATCATAATTTCAGCCAAAGTATGACTTAGGCTGTGTCTTCTCTTGCCATTTCTTCATAGGAAGCCACCCATCTCCTCCTCCACTCTACTTTCTGAAGATAATGATGCCATTCACCATGCTTGTGGTTCACAGGTACTTTCAAATGGATAAACACACCCACCCCCACATCATGGGGTCTTCTGGGGACTTTGTGCTATATCCCTGTTGTGCAGATGGAGAAACTGAGATTCAGATGATAACTTAGATGTCTTTCCCTTCCTTAATTCATGTGACATGGAAGATCTGGAGTGAGGCTCTAGAGCTCCAACTGCCCAGAATGCTTTCTTCTTCACCTTAGGAATGCTAATGAATCCAACCTGTGGCCCATGGACCACATACATCCCAAGGGCCCAATACATTTGTAGATGCCAATGGTATGTCATAATGTTAAAAGGTATGTCCATGTCTTGTGTGTTGCTTTCACTGCCTATTGTATCAAAAATATTGGTTTATAGCTCCTCTGCTGGAATGGTGAATTTAACTTGACACAACCTAGAATCAATGAAGGATTGTTTAGATGAGGTTGGCCTGTAGCCCTGTCTGTGGGGGATAGTCTTGATTATGTTAACTAATGTACAAAGACAAAGTCCACTGTGGGCATCACCATTCCCTACGGGCATGGGGGCCCTGAACTGTACAAGAGTGAGAAATTGAGCTGAACATAAGCATATAAGCAAGTGAGCATGGGCACATTCATTTCTCACTGCTCTTAGCTGTAGATGCAATGTGAATGGATGTCTTAGCTTCCTACTGCTTTCTCTGCAATTGACCAAAACCTGGAATTGTGAGCTGAAATAAACCTCTTTCTTCCTTAAATTGCTTTTTGTCATGGTATTTCATCTCAGCATCAAAAACAAAGCCAGGACACATATGGGTCTGTATGATACCACAGGAACAAAGGAGAAAAAACAAAACAGTACACCACCAAACTTCCTTTGCTCCGCACTTTACCTAGTGAACGTTTGCCTTCACTCAGCCCTTCTGCTGGGAAGTGGCTGCCCTTCGCAGGGCAGAGGACACAGCTGTCCACATGGAGAGGTTTTACAGAAGCATCTGAAGGGTCCCTGTGCTCCAGGTCCTTCTGTATCCAAGGACCGCGGTCTAAAAGTCCCTGTTCTTTTGGTCTCCCACTCTCTGAATCTCACTGAGAACACAAACATCCTTGAACAGGTGACATTGATTTCATCTGTGCTAAGGTGCCACCAATTCACTCAATTCCCCTTCACACAGAGACCCCTGGCACAGCTGGGGAAGAGTCCTGCATAGAACTAGAGGGGCAGACGGTGAAGAGAGGCGCTTAAATCAACACAGGTGTGTCCGGAAAGATCTCAGGCAGCAGTTCTTGAAACTGAGAGCCCAGAAGTCCAGACTCCAGCACATGGCCACCCAGGGGGTCATGAGTACCAGCCCCACCTCTGTGGTTAGCGAAAGAACCTTGCTAGGAAGAAGAGACCTGGGCTTCCTGGAATCTAAGCTCAGGTCTCCTAGTGGCCAGCCTTATCTGGGCTGCATTAGCAGGCATAGGAGCAGTGGTTGTAGACAGCGCCAACATGGTCCCTGGGTGAACTCCCAAGCTGTCTGGTTATGGAAGCCAGGAGTAGAAATTGTTTTGCTCTTGCTAAAGCCTCATGTTGCTCCTGGCATGATGACTGATGCAATGGAAATGGGTACAGAGAGAGGTACTTTTCAGGGAAGAGCTCCTGGTAATTGCCTTAAACTGATAAAGATTTGGGATTAAGGTTTAGGGATCTGCAGCCTCTGGTCCTTTTGTGGGTTGCTGTTCATAGGCAGAGAAATGTGGAGTCTGTCATGTTGGGCTTGAGGCAGCAACATCCAGGGAAGAACTGCCTCCCTGCCTGCCTGTGGTCTTCTAGGTGTATGTTCCAGTCCCCTTCAGCTTTCTGGAAGATTTTCTAGCCAATTTAATAATTATATTGTGCCAGTTTTAATGCCCAAACAAAGTAATTTGAGTCCAGTGCTGTGTGAGAGGCACATATGACTCCAAAATGAAAGGGAAGCACCTTTGGGAACTTGTCTTCCATCCTCAATCTCCAAAAATGAGAAAGGACTTCAGTCCTGTCATGTGAATCAGGTCCTCATACTTGCCCGAGATGCTCCCCGATCTTCTGAGCCATCTCTCCAGTTCTTAAAAATTCCTTTCCACAGACTCTGCATCTATCAGAGAGAATCTGGAGAGATGACATGGTTAAATCTTTGCATAAGCAACTGCAGACCCTAGAAGATGTAGCATCTGTAGACATACCAACCCTTTGTCTGACACTGCAGCTACTCCTGGCTCTGAACTGTTTACTCCAGAGTACCTACCAAGTATGATGCTTTACATAAGAAATGTCCCCCAGAGGCCCATGCATTTGAACACTTGGCCCCTGGATGGTGGTGCTGTTTGGGGGAGTTTATGGATATGGAGTCTTGCTGGAGGAAATACATCACTGAGGGACAGGCTCTGAGTAGCCTCTCCCTACTTTCTGCTACTCTCTGCTTTCTCTGTGTATCTGTAGATGAGAGCTCGCATTTTCCCACTCCACTACCTGCTGCCATGCCTCCAGACTCTCACTCTCTCTCAGGGACTGTAATCCAAAATATGCTCTTTCCCCCCCCCCCAATAAGACTCATTTGCTCATAGTGTTTTATCACAGCAATAGAAAAGTAATGAATGCACTCAGTTGTAAAAGGGCAAGAAAATACTTCGGTTCCCTAAACCATCAGAGTTCTCTGTAGAACCGCAAGCTGGAGGGGTGGTGCTAGTGATGAAGAGGGAGGGTCCTGATCCTCTTCTGCGAGTGGTTGGGGTGCATCGTCATGCAATCTCACCACCGGACAGGGTGCTTGAAATGGAATGTGCTAGAGAAAGCTAGGAAGCACGGGCTGTAATTACTAAGTGAATCTGTGCTTCTGTCCAAGACACTCAGGTGATTCTAGAAACATTCTTTACAGTCCAGGAATTTCAGTTCGGTGTTTTCCTCGAGCCATGCAAAAGATAGTCTGGATAAGACTCCCTGGGCACCTGAAGGGCTCATCCTAGAGATGGAATGAGTTAACGGGTAGGAGAGAAACACATGGTCAGCCAGTGTCTGCTGCTGCCTGTGCGGGTCACCCTGACTGCTTCAGCTCCCCAAGAAGGAAACTGAGGCTCAGGGAAGCACGGCCTTCTCGACATATCACAGAACGCTGGTGTTGGAGCTGAGACTGGACTCTCAAGAGACCCTGGCGATTCCCACACATTGCTCATTAAGTCCTCTCTTAGGTGCAGACTCCAGCTGGGGACACGAAGCCCAGCAGGAGCTTCTTGGAGAGAACAACCTATACATATCACAGATGACACCTGGCTGGGGCCTGTAGGTGATTCCCCAGTGATGCAAGTAGTTTTGAAATTGCCAGTGAATACTCTGAATAGTTGGCATTCCTGACACCAGTTGTAACAAATTATTTTTAAATGCTTCAAAGTGTGTAAGACATCTGTGGGGTGCAATTCATCACCTATTCAAACATGCTTTAAAGAGATGAGTGTACATACTGGCAACCCTTTGCCACCCACTCCTTCTAGGTACCATCTTTAGGATGCTTTCTGCAGAAGCACAATAGACTCCTCCAGCATCTGTTTCATTTTTCTAGATCCTCTTGAAAGGATGGATAGCAGAATACGTCAGGACAGTGAGGGCCGCATCCATCTCCTCCTCTTCCAAGTTCCTTCCTTCCCCCCTTTTCCTTCCTTCCCCTTTCCCATCCCCCCTGCCTTTTCTCTTTCCCTTTCCCCTTTCCCTCCCCCACTCTTCTACCTTCCCTTCTGCACACACCCCAGCATTCCTACCTTTCTCCTTTCCTTTCTCTTCCAACTTAGTTAAAATAAATGAAAATCAAAAATAATAAACAGATGATCAGAAGTTAAATTAAGTACCATGTGAATCACTGCATACAAACTGACTTCAGCCACTGCAAGGACCTGAGAAAGGTACGATACCAGCATTGCCCTGGTGGCATGACCCCATATGATGAGGGTAAGCCTTTCTAGGCCTTGCCTATCAGAAACTCAGCCCTACACCAACACTGCCCAGGTGGTGCCTGTGTTGAGATAGATTGACTTGAATTTCGCAAGCGATTTTCATGGCTTTCCTTCCTTATAACCCCCCCCCCCGCCCCCGCTCCTGGATAACATCGTTTGGTATAGTGAGTCACACCAGGAAGTCCGTGAGTCCTTCTTGGAGGTAGAGATGCTGGTTACTTTTTGTCAAGTGACACAAACTGGAGTCAGCCTGCAAGAGGGAACATCATTCGAGAGATTGCCTCCATCAAATTGGTCTGTGAACGTGTCTGTGAGGCATTCTCTTGATTGCTGGTTGATGTGGGATAGCCCAGCCCACTATGGGTGGTGCCATTCCTAGGCAGGTGGCCCTCAGCTGTAAAACAAAGATAGTTGAACAAGCCAAGGGAAAAGCAATTCCAGTAAGAAATTCCTTCTTATCTGGTAGTGCTACCTCTGCTCCTGCTTGAGTTCCCTCGGTGATGGATTATGAACTGCAAGGGTAAGCCAATCCAACCCTTTCCTGCACAAGTTGGTTTTGGTTAGAGTTCTTTGTTCATTTGTTTTAATTTGTATGGGTATTTTGCCTGTATGTATGTCTGTGTACCATATTTATGTCCTGTGTGTATTCTTGGTGTCTCCAGAGGCCAAAAGAGGATGTCAGGACCTCTTGGAGCTAAAGTTATAGACAGTTTAAAGCTGCCTTGTGGTTGCTGGGAATCAAACCTGAGTCCTCTGGAAAAGCAGTCAGCACTCTTAACCACTGAGCCATCTCTCCAGTCAGACTCTTACCACAGCAACAGAAAAGCAAACTAGGGCAATATGGGTAGAATTTTAATCATGAAAAGAATCAAATATTTATAAAAAATCTAGGCAGAGAAGCTTTGAAAAGAAGAAAATCCAAAAACCTAGAAAAAAACCAAAAATTCCTGTTTTGTTTCTAAGAGCAAATTCATGTTTAAAGCATAATTTAACAACAACTTCCCATTTAAAACATAGTCATGACAGCCTTAATATTTCTGTCACCCAGCATTTTAAAGATGCTTCTAGATGCAAGGGATCTGGGTCTCTGCAAACTGGAGAGAACAGACTCTGATCCCTCAGAATTTAATCTGAAAGGGGCTATGAGGCCACCACCCTAGTCCTGCATATGAAGAAAACCAAGGCCTGAGGAGAGGGGAAAGAATTTGTGAACATCCACACAGCTCTTTAGGACTGTGTTGTAACCAGAACCCGGGCCTTTTTCTATTCTGAAGGAATGGAAAACTTTGAAGGCACAATTCAGAGCATTATAACAACCCTCCATCAAACTGATTCTGTGATCTGTACTAGGCCTGATCAGAGATGCTGAGAAGGTAGTTATACAGTTTGCCCTTCTAAGATTCTGGCTGGAGCAAATGTGGTCATAGTAGCCAGAGTTATTAGAGGGAGTGGCTTTTCTTTTCATGATCAGACTCCAGCTGAACCTCCAAAGAAAAAGGGCTTGGGGGGGTAGGGAGGCTCAATTTGGGAGATAATGACCAACTTTTGATAGGAAGAGGAAGGAAACCAAAGCGGAAGGAAACCAACAGCAAGAGTTAAAATGTAGAGCAAACACCCAGCCTGGTGGCTGCGGTCCCCTTTCCAGCCTCACAAATGATCACCGGTAGAGAACAGCAACACTGGGACCACATTCATAGTCAGTCAGCACCCGGCAGGGTGTGGGAGACACTGCACTGAAGGAACCTTGGATGAGGGAAAAAAAAAAAAAAAACACTCGTAAATACTTTGGCAAGATGGAATTTCTAACACATTGTGTGCCTGGGGCTTGCAGGTGGGCTTTTGCGATCTTTCCTCGGGGTTTGGCAGCACCACAGTGACTCTCTGTGGGCCTTTATTGATGTATCCATTAGAAAGTGACATGATTTGCTTGCTAAGTTTCTGTTTAATTTGCATCTTAATGTCCTATCATTAGGGTTTAAATACAGGCATAGGGGATTGAGCGATTTAGAAAGTCCCTCTGGGGATTGGTAACTCGGAACTCTGAACACACAGCACAGAAGGCAGAGGCTCGGAAGACATCTGAGCCAGTTGTGGTCTGAGGGGAGCTTGCTGGATGTAGCATCTTAAAGGAAGTACTTGGCAGCCTCTGATGACGTCACAGGTCTGAGGTCAGGGCGAGCGCTCAACGGTCTGGGCTCAGTTGGACATGTTAGCCTCTTTGTATTTTGGGATCCCAAGACCACATCCTCTGCTTCTAGTCCACTTACTGAGTGAGGGCTGCCGTGGCCACCTAGCATATGTGTGGGTTTCTGAGAATCCAAACTCGAGTTCTTAGCTCACAGAGCAAGTGCTTTAACCACTGGGCTATCTTGTCGGCCATGTTGTATACATTTACAAAGCAAAATGGTAACCACTAAAACCCATGTCTTTCTTTCAGTTCCATGAATTTGTATGTGTCCCATGTCATGTTCAGCATGAGATTGTTCTTTACCCTCAGGAGGTCTCTGATCTGGTGACACATGGCAAAGATCTGGACACAATGGTCTCTCATTTCAGGTGCTCATGATAGGCAATGCTAATCAATGACAAAGGTTTTTAAATGCATTCCTTTTCATTGATTGATTCTCTCTCTCTCTCTCTCTCTCTCTCTCTCTCTGTGTGTGTGTGTGTGTGTGTGTGTGTGTGTGTGCATCTAGACCACACATACTTGCAGAGGTCAGGACTTGTTTGTGGGAGCCAGTTCTCTATTTCAACCATGTGAGTTTCAGGATGAAACTCATTGTCAGTCTTAGAAATGGGCACCTTTAGCAACTGAGCCATCTCATTGGTACCTATAATAGAAGTCTTGATGCTTCTAAACTTGGCCTCAGAATCTTGCACCCACATGGGGCACCTTTACAACTATCTGTCACTCCAGTCTTGGGGGACTCTGATGCCCTTTTCAGAACTCCTTAGGTACCTGTATTTATATTTGCAAGGGGGGGGGGTGAGAGAAAGGGAGAGAAGGAGAGAGGGAGAATGGGAGAGGGAGAGTAGTGTACACACACACACACACACACACACACTAAAACCAAAAATAATCTTTTCCTTTAAAAAAAATAATAAAAAGCCTGTTCTCCTACAGCTGGAGTGCTGAACCGGGGAGATCACCCTGGAACTTCCAGTGTTTCTCTTAAGGAAGGAATCATTGGAACAAAGAGCAGACCTGTGTAATGGTGAGAGGAATTCCAGAGGAGTGTGAACCTCTGGAGTGAGACACGCCTAATACATGCCCACTCTTCTCACGCCAGTTCGAGTTGTACAGGACAGATTGATTGTCTTTGGTTCCAATCTACTCAGAGTCCTGGCCTTCCTTTCCTTCCTAGGAGAATCAATGTTTAAGGGTAGACTCACTAACAGGTTGTCCATGTTCCTGCAGATGACCCCACACCCAGGCATACATGGGCAGCCTGAAATGGCTTTAGTATTTTGGTGTGTGTGTGTGTGTGTGTGTGTGTGTGTGTGTGTGTGTGTGTGTGTGTTTAGAAAATAAAAGGAGCATGAAGTTGGGAAGTAGATGTAGAAGGAGATCTAGGGGCCTTTGCAACAGCGGAATGAGTGGATATGATTATATTTCATTGTATACAACTATGAAATTCTCAATAACAAAGAAAAAGCCTAAAATGAATTTTAGTAAATACTGACTCTAGCTACTGCTTGGTGATAGAATTTTGGTGACTTTATTTATTAATCATTTTATTAGTTTACATTTCAAGTGATATCCCCCTTCCTGGTTACCCCTCCACAACCTGCCCCATCCCATTCCTCCTCTCCCCCCTCCTTTTTGCCTCTATGAGGGTGCTCCTCCACCTACTCACTCACTCCTGCCTCACTGCTCTAGCATCCCCCTATGCTGGGGCATCAACAAATTGCAGGATGGGCAAGTACTTTCTATGTCAGATTAAAAAAAAAAACAGTGAAGTCCTAAGGAGAGGGTGGTCAGCCTGAAGCACTCCATGTGTCTAACAGTTTCTTGACTTGTCTGCGTTTATTCTCATTTTGGAGTTTTATCCCACACTTGGCATCACAGAGCTGTCATGAGCTGAAAGTTCAGGGGTACAGGTTTCGTGAGACATCTCTAATGGAGTTTTATATTTTTGGATAGGGGTAATTATACATTCCTGCTTAGAAGGCCGCGGTGATATATGTGTTTATCTTTGAAAACTATGTGGAGAATCCTGCCATGGCAATCATCCCAGGCATTCTCCTTCTTGCTCACTAACACAAGATTTATGTTTCCATTCACAGAGCATGGCAAGGCTAATAAGTTAGACTCGCTGACAACCCTTCAATAAGGGAACTATTTTTCTGCACTTAACAGTCCTTTTTTGATATTAATAAGCTTACTTAGTGTTAATCATCTAGTCATAGGCAAAGTCACTCCCTAAAGCCCAGTAGGAAAGCCCTAAGGAAAACCAACCATATTGAAAATGCTTTTCAGCTTACACTTACATCTTTGAAGGCAACTTGCAAACTTCTTAGGGCCCTTTGCTTGGTATGCTTGTACAGAGCTACCGAAGGGGTGAAGGGTCTAGAACCCTCAAGTCATTTTCCAGGGAAAAATAGCAAGCATTTTAGGACCTCTCAAGATGCTTGTCAAAATATTAAAATGCACCTTACCATCAATTGTAAATGATAATTTTAATATAGTTTTAAAACTTGCATCAGTGCCCTGCCATTTAAAACACTAAAAATATTTTCTTAACACTTGTTTTCTATTGTGAATGTGTGTGCGTGTGCGTGTGTATGCGTGGTAGGGTCACATGGGTACAATGCACACAGAGACATAAGAGGACATCAGATCCCCTGGAGCTGAAGTTATAGCCATTTGTGAGCTGTCTGACCAGCATGCAGGGAACTGAACACAGGTCCTCTGGAAAGCCAATAAGTACTTTTAACTGATGAACCATCTTTCCAGCCCCCCGCCCCAAACACTAGAGATGTTAAAAATTAAAGTACTTTGTCTATTCATAAATAAATTTAAAAGTAATTTAAACACTCCTTGCCTTCTTACCACTGTGTAACACAAGGTTAGAGCCTGGCCTGAAGCAGGCATCTTTCTATGCCCTGATGTGCCATGCAGCTATCCCCAGGGAATTAATTGGTCCAGGGTCTCCCCGATGCCTGACTCTCCCTTCTGTAAGTGGTATATTTGCATATAAACTACACACAGCCTCCTATATACATTTTTTTAAATCTCTGTATTACTTGAAATTCCTGATACAATGTAAAGAGTTAATATACAGTATTGGAGGAAAATGAAAAAAAAAAAGAAACACTCTGTACATGTTACATGCTGATATAATCCCTAACCTCCAAACATTTCTAGTTTTCATGTGAGTTGGCTCTGCCCACAGGGCATCCCTTCTAAACTGGGATGAGCTTCAGGCATTTTGTCCTTAACACTTTGTGTAGTGTGAACTATTCCCTAAGACTCTTTTAAGGTGAGCTAAAGTTTCCAACACTTTGAGAAAATAAATGACAATTTGAGATGTTTTGTAACCTTCCTCTAATCATTTAAAACTCTGTCTTACTCTCTGAGGTGTGCTTTGATCATGCTCCATCAGACCTGGTGGGGGCTACACACATTACCACACTTGAAATGTTTTCTGGTTGGTTTCTCATTCAGAGAGAGCATTCAGATGTGTGTTTTGAAGTTTCTAAATTATTACGTTTCCCCCTTGCTCTCCTTTTTAATGTAATTGCATTTGGGCCACAGAAAATGAATATTTTAGGCATTGTTTATGATCACGTATGAATTCAGTGTTGAGTATCCTAAGCAAGTGCAGCCAGTATGATCCGAAGAACAGTCCAAAGATGTCTGTGCCCTAATGCCAGGGACATGTGAGAAAGTTACAGGGCACAGGAAAAGGATTTGTAAGTGTACTTAAGAATATAGACTGTGGGGGCTTGAGTGGTGGCTCCGTTGTTGAGGGTACACGCAGCTCTCCCAGAGAGTCCCAGTTCACTTCTATCACTCTGACAGCTCATAACTCCAGCAGCACCTGCAATTTCAGCTGCAAGGGATCTGACACCCTGGTTTCCTCCAGCATCTTCTGACATCCTCCAGCATCCTCTGACATCCTCCAGCATCCTCTGACATCCTCCAGCATCCTCAAGCATCCTCTGACATCCTCCAGCATCCTCAAGCATCCTCTGACATCCTCCAGCATCATCAAGCATCCTCTGACATCCTCCAGCATCCCCCAGCACCTGCACTCATGTGCACATACCCATACACAGACACATATGTATACATAATCAAGTATAAACATTTTTTTAAATGCGGACTGTGGAATGGGGATACCATCTCAGATTACCCAGTGGGTCCAATCTAAACACATAAGCACATAGAAATGAACTGGCCTACTGTGGATCAAAAATATTACAGAAGACCAGGGGTGTGAGAAGCATTTGACTGTGGTCCATGAGGCAGGAGTGTGAGGTGGCCCCTAAGAGCAATTGTAGGGCACCCTACAGCACACCACTAGAACTTTAGTCCTATTGACATTAGTGTAACACCCTGTGCCTTAGAAACAGTAGAAATGGGGCTGGTGAGATGGCTCAGCGGGTAAGAGCACCCGACTGCTCTTCCAAAGGTGATAAGTTCAAATCCCAGCATCCACATGGTGGCTCACAACGAGATCTGGCGCCCTATTCTGAAGACAGCTACAGTGTACTTACATATAATAAATAAAATAAATCTTTAAAAAAAAAAGAAACAGTAGAAATGAAACCGAGCCAAATTTTAGGAACAAGACAGACAAAGTTTTGCGAGGGTGTGATTCAAAACTGGCAGGCTTCCACTCCAGCTGTGGAGAAACAGCTGTGGGCAAGAGGGAATCAGTCAAAAAGAAGCAATAAGCCTTTATTCTTGGGATTATCTTTTTGTTTTGATTTTTTTTTTAACTGAGGACTTGCTGAATAGCCTAGACTGTCCTGGAACTTGATCTGTAGACAAGGCTGACCTTGAATTTACAGATATCTACCTACCTCTGCCTCCTGAGTGCTGGGATTAAAGGTGTGAGGCACCATCAGCTGGCTTGCATTTTTTTTTGTTTTTTGGTTGGTTTGGTTTGGTTTGGTTTGGTTTTATGGGAGGTTTAGTGATTGTCTGTTAATAGTGGGCACAGTTCTAAAAGATGTTTTCCTCCTTGTGCTCAAGCACACTGGCCTTGCATTTGGTGGGCTAATGTGTGGTCAACTTCTCCAGCCCCTCAACAGGACCTTCCCCAGACTATGCTAATTTTAGGTGAAAAGTCTGAACAAAAGCCCCCAATCCCTGAACAGGAAAACCCACCAATCCCTGATCTTCCCCAAGCTCAAGACTTGAAATTCCACCAATCCTCACCCTGGAACTCTCTTACCCTAGAAAGCTACCCCCAACTCCCAAGAACTCTTATACAAGCACTAAACTTTGTCTAATTCCCTGCTTCTTTCTGCTCCCTCCCAAGAACACAGGAAGTCACTCCTGGATTCATCCCTCCACACCTTGGACCCTCCAATAAATCTCTTTCATGAGCTTTGCTGCCTGGTGTGACTCTAACAGAAGAAGACAAGAAGCAATGAGATGAAGGGAAGAAGTGAAGAGAAGGAGAGAGGCTGAAGCTCCCGAGTTCCTCAGCCTAGCTGGAGATACCCTCCTCTGGGAGCTGCTACACCTCTGCAGAGGAGGCTTCCTCTCAGACATGTGTGGTTCCTGGGTTCCCTCTCTCCATTTCAGCCAGACTAGCCAGCCAAAGATCCTGGCTAAACCCACACACCTGTCTCAGGCCTCGGCCCTGCAGTTGGCGGCATCTCACCATCATGCCCAGACATGTACACAGGTGTTTGCGATCCAAACTCTGGCCCTTGTGCTTGTACAAGCACCTGACTCACTGAATCATCTTCCCAGCCCCCTTATTTGGTTTTATTAATACCCATTATCTACCTTTTTTTTTCTGAGACAGGGTTTCTCTGTGTTGCCCTGGCTATCCTGGAACTCACTCTGTAGACCAGGCTGGCCTCAAACTCTGAAATCTGCCTGCCTCTGCCTCCCAAGTGCTGGGATGAAAGGCATGCGCCACTACTGCCCGACTATCTACTTTTATCTTTACACTATACACTAGTTTTATTAACGTTTGTGCTTGTTGTTTTTTTAAAAAAATTTTCTCCTCAAATATAAGACTTTCATTTAGGATCACGTGTATGTGTGCCTCTGCGCGTATGCACACACACCCGTGCATGTTCACATGTGTACCCATTGTTTGTACCCACACTGGCCATGTAAAGCATGCATGTGCAGAGGCCAGAGGACAGCCTCGGGCACTGTCCTTCTAGTGCTGTCCACTCCTTATTCCCATTCACTTATGTATTTATTTATTCTTAGATGGTGTCAGGGTCTCTGTTGGACTGGAACTTGCCAGCTACACCAGAATGACCGGCTGGTGAGCCCCAGGGATGCTCTTGTCTCCATCTCTCCAGGACTGGGATTCCAAGCACGTGCCGCAGTACTCAGCATTTTGATATGGGTTCAGGAGAGTCAACCTTGGGCCCCTGTGCTCACAAGGCAGGCTGTCTGTCCCACTGAGCTGTCTCTCCAGCTCCCTTCTTACGACTTACCACATATTCTTCCTGTCCTATTCTCTCTAATATTTCTGTTCTCTGCTTCACTGCCACACAGTGAGGAGTCCCTTTAGGTGCTTCTTTTCAGCAGCTTCTTCTTTTGTGGTATTTATTTTATCCATCAGATTTTTATTTATTGGTTGCTATATTTTAGTTCCATGCTTTGCCTTAGTTCCTTTCCAAACCGACTTAATTGCCTTTAGGAGTCTGTGTGCCTTTCTTATACCAAACATTAAAAAACCAATTCATTCTACTTGCTTCCTGGAGGCCATTACCTGGTCCCCACTCCTCCATCGCCTCTGTCATTGTCATTTATTGAGTGTCACTTCTGTCATCTTACTGTGAACTCGGACTTCATGGGAACTCTGAGATATCTAAGTATGCTCCTCTAGAGAGTTTAAATATTTGCCGTATTACCATTTAAAAATGAAAGTGTTGGGCTTGGCCTGATCTAGAATATTCTGCTAGTGTCCTTTGAATTGAAACTCTGTGTCATGGCTGATTGGGGGGCTACACAGGATCTGTTTGCTCTGTGCCCATTCTCAAGATCATGACTGGCAAGTTTCCATTTCTCTCTGCTGGAGGTGCATTGACTTCTGGCCCATTGTCTCCCTAATGATGCAACTTCTTGTAGTCCTGGATTCATGCAGGTTGTCTCCTATTACCCATCCCGGGTGGGCTCTGAGCTCTGCCCCGTGTTTCTTCTTTCTATACAATAGTCCAAATGGATGTTCAATGTCACTAAAATTCATCAGAGGCTCCCTAGACGAAAAGCTGACTTCTCGCCCAATGAATTCCCACCCACACTGTATTTTTTGACATCCAAGAACCCTCATTTCATTTTCAGCTTAATAAAACATCTCTGAAAAGACTCTTTGTAATCTACCCAGGGAGAGATATTTAGGGATTCCATTCTACCATCTTATTAGAAAGAAAATTCCTACAAACACTAATGATATTCATTCGCCTACTGAGGATTTGGCGCTAAGCGCATGCCACACGATGAATAATGAAGCCCGATCCCTGTTCTCAAGAGACTGTATGGCAGCAGCCAGCTATCTGGGGTTTCTTGTTGGAGTTCTCAACATTATACATATTCCATTTATGTGAGGAAATACAATCCAACCAATATCCTTTCAACAATCATTTAACAGGAGTGTATAAATGGAGCTGCAGAGGTGATTCAGTTGGTCTACTGCTTGCCTGACATGTAGAAAGCCCTGGGTAGGATCTCCAGTACCACATAAACAGTGTGATGCCACATGCCTGCAGTCTCTGAACTCAGGAGGTGGAGGCAGGATGATCAGGGTGTTATTGGCTACACAACATGTTTGAGGCCATTCTGAGATATATGAGAGTCTGTCTCAAAAAAAAAAAGTACACAAATATTGGTTGACTAAATATTTAAACTAAATGTTAATTGCTTAATGAGACAAGTTAGTATCTGTTGTGTTATGCATGAATTTTCTTTTCCTGAGTCTGATGCTGTACAAGAAGCAGAGAGGAGCCTTACCTAAGCGAGCTCACTGGAGCTGGGCTTGCAAGCCCCATAGTCCTGCTTCCGTGTTTCTTTTGCCTGTGCGTCTGCAACATCCTGCTGTGTAAGGATACGGGAGAGGCACCATACATAGCCGATGCTGAACCGTCAGGCTGCCTCTCATATACATCATATGCAGGAAGGGCTCTTTCAAGTGCCTCCCTAATCACTTCCTGATCCTATCTGACACGCTCTGCTGTGTGAAGGCAAATGCTGGTGACAGCCTGAAACAGTGTGGTGGGGGCAGGGCTGGGAAGTGAGCACGTACCAGCATGATCAGTCTGTTCCATGATTTCTATAAGCTCCTTTTTACGGGGGAAGACTTTAAATTTAGTTTTCAGGATTCTGGGAGACTGGCATTGTCAGATAGACGTGGTGAATAACCGCTTTGCCTTAATATCAACCAGCTCTAGTAATGTTTCCAGATTTATTTTTATTTTTAGATTGGGGGTGGGCGTGCCTGTATAAGCCAGAGGTGTAGGAGTGGAATAGCTGCATTTGTGAGTTGCACATGAGTGCAGGGGACTAGACTCAGGTCTTCTGCAAGAGCGCTGAGTGGTCTTAAACCTTGGTGCCGTCTCTCCAGCCCCTTGATACTTCCTATCTCTATAAAGCTATGTGAAACCATCCTGTAGTTGATGGGAAACTAGGTATGGACACAGTGTGAAATACTTCTGCACTGAAATAGGGGGTTCTGCATTTATCTCACACATAATTATCTATTTAAACTTCATGGGTCAATTTATTAGCACCTTATTCATCAGGGTGTAACCTTTATTAGTCTTTATTGCCACAAGAAATTATATCCTACACAAATACAATAGAGATGTAAATGTTCTGGAGGATGGGCCAATAGCATCTGCCTTTCCAGTAATGGACCTTGACCAGCAGAAGGTTTGATAAGTATAAAATATGACTGCTCCCTGCTAATTTGGTTCCTTTTTAATGACTGATAATCCTTGTCGATTTAGTGTGATCGTCACAATCCAGCACCATCTCCTACCCCAGATGTGATAGTAACAGGAGCCATTAAACTTGTCTGCATAATAAAATTAGTCAGGGAAGCTCCTTACATTGTCTCTAGGCATTCAGATTTCTGCAACAGTACTGTGGTTCATCCAAGTACAAAAGTCTGTCTTTAGCTCAGCCCAGTCCACAGCTCTCCTGATGCTAAGCCGAGGTCTGATGATGCCGGAGTTAAGAAATCTGAATCCTAAACATTTGTCATATATAAATAGGGGCTGTAGATTTTGAGCTAGGGGATGGTTTGGTCATTGATTTGCCTAACAAAGCTTTACACAGCCCCAAAGCTTAAATACATAATCAGTCTTTCGAGGCCACAATTTGAAACGGGAGAAGCCTCTCTTCGGTTCGCAGATTTATCATTCCGTCAGAAGGCTGCTGCATTAAAGAAGTCGGAATTGCTTGTCGTCTTTGGAAATAATTTAAATGTACGATCTGATCCCACCGCCCCCTTGTGGGGATTTATGGGGCTCCGGGAAGAGGCAGAGATGAGGACTTCATCACTATGTAAAGGCAGCGAGATAAATAAGTGTATCTGCCTCCTCACCCTTCCCATTTCCCAGGCTTATGCCGGATCAAGTTCAGATGCCTTCCTGCTGAAGCAGCATGGAGACCCCTGAGAACCAGTTCCCTAGAGCCTTCTAGGAAAAGGGGGAGGGGACTTGGTTCCAGCGAAGAATCTGATTTTTCAGCAGGAGTTAAATAGCTGCCCCCCCCTCCCATTTTAACAGCCTCGGAGTTTGTATTCTTAACGTTCAAAGGTTGACAGGAAAGTGGGAGAGTCATTCAAGGAACAGGCAGCTTCAGCTTCTCCGGCCCAGCTGGGTGATTATTATACTAAGGCAATGGCAAAGGTTTTGCTTGCTTGCTTGCTTGCTTGCTTGCTTGCTTGCTTGCTTGCTTGCTTGCTTGCTTTTTTGGTTTGATTTAGGTTTTGTTGTTGTTTTGTTTGTTGTTTGATTGGTTTGTTTGCTCCATGTGTTTGGCTTGGTTTGTGAAACTCTCTGGAGTCTTTAGAGCTTGGGCTCTTAGAAACAAGAGGACTTGGGTCAGTGGGATGGCTTCGCTTCATAAGGCACTCGCTTCGAGGCCTGATGACCTTTGTTGGAGCTCCAGGACCCATACGGTTGAAAAGAGAGAGCTGAACTTAAGGAAATTGTCCTTGACCTCTATGCATGCTGTAGAATGTGTATCTGTGTCACACACACACACACACACACACACACACACACACACACACACTTGAATACAGACTGTCACAAAGCAGATAAATAAAATACGATCTTAAAATGTTTAAAAACAACAGGACTTGCTTGTCACTGGACTGGGAACAAGCAGCCTTGTAAACCAGCAATTCATGATTCAAAGTAATTAATTAAAAGCAAATAAACAGAAAACATATAAATGTATATTAGCATTTCTCCTCAGCGGGGCTTCTCTGTTTGATCAGAAAATATTAAGCAAACCAGGACATGGTCTGTTTCAGGAAAGGCTGTAGATCTGGCAACCCATTAGCAAGCGCAATTCTTCCCCTCAGGGATTCATCCTCCTTGTCTCTATCTTTGTGTCTTCAGTGTTGTCATCCCCGAGGCAGAGCCCCGCGATCAGTGGCTACTGCCAGCCTGCTCTAGGAAGCCTGGTCTTTTGAAGGTCCTGTTGGAGTGACCCAAGAGCAGCCTGCCCCTACCCATCACAGTGATAAAGACAGCAGCTGCTTCTGTGAAGCCCGAGGAAGACTTGTTTTCAATGTCATAGTGACCTGCCGGGCTGCCTTCACTTCCAAGCAATAGGTCTTTCAGCCGGACTTCTTGTGATGGAGGTCGTCACAGAAGCTGGGATTTTCTGGAAACAGCTTCATTCTCCCTTCTTGATGCCTACAGCTGTTTCCCACCCTCCTGTCCGCCCCTGTCCAGATCACAGATCTCTTTTAGGGATTGTTGCTCTCACATCTCCAACTTCTGGCGTAGTGCCTGCCTGGCTATGATTTAGCATCCACTGCATATTTGTTGAATAAGCCATTGCTTCCTCTGGCCTCACTTCCTACCTAAAAAAAAAACCTTAAAATCTGAGTTAAGCCCTCCAGAAACTCCTCTCAGATGACTTCCCATACAGCACCTAGGTACTTCCTAGCTGTTGCTTAGGGGGAAAAAAAAAACCTGTTTAAAATGTTTTCTTCTTACTGGTGTTTTGTATTGCAACTCCAAGGTTTAGGAGAAAGGTAGCTATCTCACTTCTAACCAAACTGCAGAACTCTGAAAAAAAAATCCATTGGGACTTGGAAGCACCCCATGATAATATGGTATTTTAGACCTATATTCTTACATAATAACTGTTTATGCCTAGGCCAGCATCTCTCATATAGTATATATGTACTTACTGATAAATGGGTTGATGGTGGGAAATATGATGAAAGGTACCATGAATGTTGGCCACTATTGCTTTTTGTATCATCTGTCCATTTGTCTACCCATTTCTCTATCATCTCATCTAAGCTGTCTATCCAACCTCTGCCTGCTGGTGCCTCATTTGTCATTTCTCAAATTAACTCCATCCTTCCAGTCATGGATGATCAATCATCCAACCCATGACGAGGCAAGTCCGTAGTCAAAGTGATCAGTCAGGGTCATCAGGGTCTCTGGACATTGACTCAGTATTAGAAAGTGAAGGTCAAAGTAATAAGATACACAAGAAGGGGCAGCATATCAGGTGACCTGGAGTGCCCATGAGGGTGCACGTGCAAGCCAAACTATTGAAGAAGCAGAAATTATAAATAAGCAAATGGAGCCAGTCAGAGTAACAGGAAAGAGTCGACAATGCTATAAAAAGAAGGCCCGCTGCCAAAGCCACCAGAAACAGATCTCAGAGAATCTCATCAGCTCCAGGTCCAGTCCATGCCATATATTGTGTCTCTTTATCAAAACTCTGCACCCACCAGGATGCTAACTACCCAAACACAGAAATGTTAGTAAAAACGTGGGGAGACTGAATGAACCCCCAGCATACTGTTCCTGAGGAGGTAAACTCTGAATGATATATAATCAAAGAGTCAAACATGGAATTACCCCATGATCCAGCAATGCATTTTGGGAAATATACCCAAAAGAAGCAAGAGCATTAACTGGAAGAAATATTGATAGCAGCATTATCCACTGTAGCAAAGGGTTAGCTACCCAAGAGTCTACTGGTAGACAAATATATAAATAAAAATGTGATTTGTATGTACTGTGATAGTTTTAGTCCCTATCAACTTGATAGGGTTCACTTAGGAGATAAATATCCAAGTGTATATGTGAGGGATTGTGTTAGTTGAACTAGGAAGTCACACACTAAAAGTGGGAGGCACCAGTTCCTGGCCTTTAGTCCTGGAATGCATATAAAGAGAAAACAAGCTGAGCACAAGTATTCCTTGCTCTCTGCTTTTAAAAGTGTGTGTGCACGCATATGTGCATGCGTACTTGAATAGAGTGCCCTCAAAGGCCAGAAGAGGGTGTTGAATCTCCTGGAGCTGGAGTCACAGGTGGTTGTGAGTTGGCCAGTGTGGGTACTGAGCAAACTGGGCTCCTCTGCAAGAGTGGAGGCTCTCAATGGCTGAGCCATCTCCCCAGCTTCTCTCTCTGCTTCTTAACTGTGGCCGTGATGTGACCCAACTGCTGCAAGAACTGCTGCTTTAAATTCCCCAAGAACTATGAGCCAAGGTAAACCATTTCCTCTCTTAAACTGTTCTTGTCATGGGATTTTATCACAGCAACAAACGTGGATAAGTCTGGGGGAATATCATACAAAGTGAGATAAGCCAGCGGGGTGGGAACAAATACTGTGTAATCCCATTTCTAGGAGGTACTGGAGTAGTCAGTCTTGTTTGTTTGTTTGTTTCTCTGTTTTATGTGTATGGATGTTTAGTCTGAATGAGTCTCCTTGCAGCACTTATGTCTGTGAAGGCCAAAAGAGGGCGTTGGCTCCCCTGGAACTAGAGTTACAGATGGTTGTCAGCCACCTTGTTGGTGCTGGGAATTGAACCCAGGTCCTCTGGAAAAGCAGCCAGTGCTCTTGACTATGGAGTCATCTCTCCAGCCCCAGGAGCAGTTAGATTCTTGAGGATGAGAAGAAAAGAGTCTGGAGCTGAGGGAGAGAGAGAACATAAAGAATTTAAGGGATCAGGAAAACAGTTAGGGAAAATGAAAGGCCCTGGACAGGTATGATGATGACACAAGTCCAAAAACTCAAGTGTGATGAAGATCCCTGCACTCTACACACAAGTATTTAAAGTCATTGGGGTATAGTGGTCCGTGCTGTAATTTCAGCATGCAGGAGGTAAGGCCAGTTTCAGCTAATAGCAGAACCAAGACAGCCTGGGCTATGTAAGATTTTTTTTTTCTATGTAAGATCTTGCCTCAGACATTTTTTAAGGTAGGCTAAGGGCATTGTTCAGTGGTAGAGCACTTGTCTAGCGTGTCTGTCTCTTTTCCACAATCATCATTTATTCTGTCTCAAATCCTCTGTTCCTTTCTTGCATTCAGTCCCAACACTGGCCCTCCCCTGTCCACAATGGGCCTCTCGACTTTCTTTCCCCCCCCCCATCCCACCCCTGAGCATAGGATTCTTTAATCCAGCCAGGGACAAAATTAACATTGAATCTATTTTGCGCCTTGAAGAATCAGTCACAAAATACTTTATGTCACTGACTGGTTGACCTAAAAGATTTAAAGAATACTTGAAAACTAAGGTAGCCACCATTATTTGTTGTGATACAGGAAAAAAAAAAACCTGTCTACTTCTACATACAAATTCTCATAAAATTTGGAAGTACGTCTATACTTATTTTCTATACTTTTAGCTTCTGAAAAGAAAAAAAAATCTTAATCTACATTCTTTTTAAACTAACAAGACTAATGAATTTTCTTGTAGCTTTTAGAGGTTTGCTCCAACAGCTCTGAGAGCCCTGACTTGTAACCTTGAGATTATAAATATTTGTTAGCAAAAAACCACATTTATCAGAATGTTTGTTGTGCAGAATTAGATCTGTTCGCTTAAAAGTTGCAAATTCTGTTTGCTCACCAAACCTGTGTAATTAGCCACTGAACAAGACCTCATTCATTTAACCACCATTAATTCAACAAGTATAAATGGCTGTGCAGATTTTGTTTTTTAGTTAAGGCCACTTTAAAAGGAATTTGTCCTTGCAAAACTTACTTTGAAAGTAAAAATTAAAAAAGAGATTCTAGGGCTGTAGAGATGACTCAGTGGTCAAGAGAATTTGAGGCTCTTGCAGAAGACCCCACATTGGTTCCCAGCAGTTGTGCTGCCTAGCTCATGACCACATGAAACCCCAGCTTTAGGAGATCTGACACCCTCTTCTGGCCTCCAGGGGAGCCTGCTTACACTTGCACACAACCATACACAGATGTACACATAATCATATGACTTTAAAAAAATAAAATAAGTAGTTTTTATTCTAAGTGACTTTGGTAGCAAGCCTTTTAAACAGTTTCCAAAACTCTGCTTCTTGGTTTCTTACGCTGGTTCATACCCTCCCCTTGAGTCTGACCTGGGTCTAATGACTTACTGAATAAATACAAAAAGTTATATATTGACTGAAGTTTTTGATATGTCCACATGACTTGGCTATATAGTCTCCAGTGTCTCGGTTAAATACTAATATGAGGTGTTCCTGTGCAGATCTTTCTCAAATGTGACTGAAGTCCCCTAGTCAGTTGTACCAGAGACGATGCAGTTTGATAAGGTGGATAAGCTTCAAGTAGCTGGAAGTTAGATACCACTGAGGCTTCCCTGAAGAAGGGCAATTCTGCCTATAAAGTGCAGCTCACCTGAAAAATCTAGCCTACCCTTTCTGATGGCTAGCCCTGCAGATCTTCATACTACTGGTTGAGCCTTGAAATAGTCTTGGCCTCAGCCAATGCCTTGAGTACATTCTGGTAAAAGGGGGGTAAGGCAGAAGACCTGGTTACTCCACAGTCAGAACTGTGGAGTAAAGTACTGTCAATTGTCTGACAGCCACAAAGCTTTGGGATAATTTTGTTATGCTACAGAGCACAGGACTATTGAGCACACGGTTGTATATAGAGTAACTATTCAAATGACGAGTTTCTCAACTGGAGCCACCCTTCTCTCCTCCCCGAAGGTAACCGTGGCAACTGTAGACTATTTCAGGAAACCCTCAGACATCAGGACCAAGTTCTGAGAATTCTCTGCTGAGGTTCGAGGGTCATCAAAAGACTGTTTGAGGATTGTTAGTGGTTCATCCTTTCAGGGTGTCCTTAGTAATGCTCACAAATGAAAGCCCCTACTGGATGTATGCAGAACTTCACAATCTAGCTAATAATGCCTGTGCATTCTTCCCTTTGTAGGCAGAGATAGGTTATAAATTCAAGGTCAGAAAAAAGGATGGTGAACTCCTCCTTCACTTCTGGTCTCCTGAGAGGAATACATTTCCCCATCCTTGGATTTTTATTTCTTTATTTTGTGTATGTGATTATTCTGTAGCTGTACAGATGGTTGTGAGCCTTCATGTGGTTGTTGGGAATTGAATTTTTAGGACTGCTGCTCGCTCTGGTCAACCCCACTCGCTCCCATCATCTCTGCTGGCTCAGTCCCTGCTAGCTCCAGCCCAAAGATTTATTTATTATTACACAAAAGAACACTGTAGCTGACTTCAGATACACCAGAAGAGGGCATCAGATCTCATTACGGGTGGTTGTGAGCCACCATGTGGCTGCTGGGATTTGAACTCAGGACCTTCGGAAGAGCAGTCAGTGCTCTTACCCGCTGAACCATCTCACCAGCCCTTCCCCTCCCTTTGTTGCACACTCGGCCATGTGCTTTGCTGCATAACAAGAAGCAAGTCTTATTTGGGTCTGGTCAATCAGTTATTTGTTCTTGGGCCAATGGGGTATCAGTAGACTTGATGCAATAGATGAGTTGACACTACTCTGCCAATCAGATGTGTGTTTTAATTACTCTTCTTGTATTGCTGTGAAGAAACACCTGATGAAAGAAACTTAAGGAAGGGAAGGGCTATTTGGGCTCGGAGTTGGAGAGTACTTGTCCATCACTGCCAAGACTGTCTAGCAGCAGGGGACTGAGGAGGCTGCTCATGCTACATCCCCAGTAAGGAATGGAAGAGACCTGGCTGCTGCTACTTTGCTCCCTTCCTCCTTTTTGTTCAGCCCAACCAATAGGACAGTGCTGTGAAATTTTATGACAGAGTCAAGAAGCCCCTTCAGTGATACGCCCAGAGATCCTATCATGTTGGTAATCAGTATTATCCATAGCAAAATGTTAGAAGACTTGACACAGGATTTGAAACTACCTTTCATTATCTTACCTTGGAGAACTTATTTAATCAGGAAAGATGAGATTAGCCACAGAACAAAATCCAAACAACCAGGGGGGGAAAATGTTGTGGGAAGATTTTCTCTTATCATTTGTTTGTTTGTTCTTAAATTTTTGTTTCTCTAATTATATGTGTGATTGTGTGAGTACCTGTGTGTATTTATATGTACCTTGGGTGTATGTCACCTGTGGAGGCCAGAAAAGGATGTTAGATCCTCTGGAATTGGAGTTACAAACAGTTGTGAGCCCCCTTGTGAGTGCTAGGAACTGAACTCAGTCCTGTGTGAGAACAGCATAGCTCTTTTTTTTTTTTTTTCTAAAGATTTATTTATTATTATATCTTTGTAGCTGTCTTCAGAAACACCAGAAGAGGGCGTCAGATCTCATTACAGATGGTTGTGAGCCACCATGTGGTTGCTGGGATTTGAACTCATGACCTTCAGAAGAGCAGTCAGTGCTCTTAACCACTGAGCCATCTCTCCAGCCCCCTGAGCTGTTTCTCCAGCTCCCCTCCTCTTCCTCTTTCCTTCTCTCCCTCCTTTCCCCCTCCCTCCCTCTCCTCTCTCTCTGATAGATAGATAGATAGATAGATAGATAGATAGATAGATAGATAGATAGAACATGTTCAATGGTGGCCTTGCAAGGTACCAGAGAAACTCCTAGCAGATAAACAGGAAGCAGTACAAAGAAGCCCCATGATCCGCCTGGGCTGCACACTCAACATCAAGGACCCTCTCTCTACAGATGTGCCCAAAGAAGTTTAACAGGCAGCTTAACAGATGTCCAAAGCTGCAGATCAGAGGGGATATAAAACAGTTAAAGCTGCTCCAAGGCACAATGTGTCACCATCTAACAGTTACAAGCATCTCTGACCGCACTGAGGAGGAACATGCGCAGGCCGGTGCTCCTGGCTGTCCGCATGCCAGGAAGATTATAAAACCGCCACGCTGTGATATGTAGCCCTCCTGCCGGGGAAGCAACGATTAAGCTGAGTATTTACGGCACCTATTCAGACAGGAACGGCCTGCGAGGAGTGCTACCTGTCTTCTGGTTGGATAAATTAGTTGTGAGTGTCACAAGATTAGAGCTGCCTATTGTTCTGTCTGTTGAAGGTGGGAAGGGACGAAAGCCCCCCATCTGCCCTTGTAATGTTCAGTGGGAAATGCGGGAGGCGGCCTCTTTTCCTGCGCTAATGGTAAAACAAGATCTCGACTGGCTATATTAGAGTTTGGGGCATCGTTAAAAAGACAACACACAGCAAAGGAGGAAAAGAGCATGCTTATTTATAGCAGGAGGGTGTGTGTATGAAAGGGAAGGGAGGCAAAACCAGGAACCTGGGAGAATCAAGTGTGAGAGGCAGGCAAGGTGAGCTCCCGAAGTCACTGCATAAATTGGTACCATAATCAGAGCAGAAATGCTTGCCAGTCAATGCAAAAAATGATCCTCCATTTTCTCAACTCCTCTCAAAATATTTTCTATATAAATTGTTTTGCCCTCACATTTCCATGATCTATGGAGCTATGAACCCTAAATTAGTGTTAACAGGAATTGACAAGCTCTGTACTAAAAACGATCAGCCAGGCAGCCCGCCCTACGGGCTTAATTATGGAAGGATAGTATGGAAGGAGCAGAAAACCCTCTTTCAAAATTTTACCACATGCAATATAAATAAAAGATTATCTCATCCACTCATAACCTCACAGATCAAACGGAGGATGGGAAGGTGACTTTGCTGGCTTCCGTAATTATTTATCGTGCCTGAACAGTTGTGTTGTGTTTTGACAAATTCAAGATTCTTAATTTTTTGTTGTTGTGGGGCAGAATCAGCAGTCATCCTATTCTGTGAGTCTCAGGCATAGGTTCAGGAAACGACTTGAAGTAAAATCAATGGAGCCGGCCAGGTTCCCTACACACGGGATATAATAGTGGGGACTGAATCCTTAGCAGATATCTGTTGGTGTCTGTTATGAGGCTTTACAGGGGCTTGTGTGTGTGTGCATGTTTGTGTGTGTACATGATCCTGTGTGTGTATGTTCATGTGTGTGCATGTTCATGTGTGTGCATGCTTGAGTGTGTATATATGCTTGAGTGTATGCATGTTTGTGTGTATGCATATTTGTGTGTATGCATGTGTGTATATATACATGCTCCTGAGTGTTCATGCTCCTATGTGTACATGTTCCTGTGTGTGCATGTTCATGTATGTGCATGTATGTGGAGGCCAGAAGCTGATGTTTATATTTTCTTTGAGACAGGATCTCTCACTGAAGTTGGAGCTTACTGATTTGCTAGGCTGGCTCATTAGTGAACTCCAGAAAATACCTGTCCCCTCCTCCACGCTATATATCCAAAGCCATATTTTTAAAATGGAGAAAAAAATTTATTTAGAAATGTGGTCCATACATGTAGCATATGCCTGTAATCACAGCACTTAGGAGGCAGAAGCAGGAAAATCAGGAGTTGGAAGCCTGCATGGTCTTCATGAGACCCTATCTCAAAAATATAAAACCCAAAATATCTAACTGTGTGTCACATATAATGGCTCAGGAACTCATAGACAATTCGGGCTCGGAGTTCAGTCTCCACTCACTGTGTTGGGCAGTCTGTTGTGTTTGATATGAAATCTCCCTGACAGCCTTGTGTTCTATTTTGAGACACTGGCAGAAACTTTAAGAGGTAGAGCTCATGAAGAGAAAGAAAGTAAACCGTCAGGGGTGGGTTATCCACAGCCACTTTCTGTCTCATCCCCTGCTTTCCGGTTCACCCAAATTGGAACTAAACTGCTTTATCATGCCATCCCCCCGTGGCAAACTAACCCCTAAAAGCACTTGATGGTACATGCTAGCAATTATAGTGAGTGGGTAGCCGAGGCAGCCAAATCCCTGGGGCTTGATAACGAGCCAGCCCAACATACTTGGAAAGTCCTAGGCCAAAGTGCACCACACCTGAGAAATGACATTTGAGGTTGACCTCTGGCTGCCACATGCACATACATACATGTATGTACACACTCAACCGTGCTCATGTACATGTATGTACACCCTCCACACACATGCACACAATGACACGTTGACTAGTTGCCCCAAGAATTAGGTTGCTGCTGCTGCTGTTTCAAAGTCCAGTAAATTGACAAGGATATGTCTCAATTGTGTGTGTGTACACATAGGTACTTGTATGTGGTACACATGTGTGTGCATGTATGCATATTCTATTTAAAAAATGCTAAAGCTGCACTACAGAGTATTTGCTTTGAGTCAGTTTTGCCCTCTGAAGCTTCAAGTGTGTATATGGTTAACCTTTTCCTTCCGCGCCCTTGCCTTTCTCACCCGCTTTAACACTGCTTTCACTATGCTGGGCTTCCCTCCGGTCTGACTCCTACTATTGTTCTCAGTCTCCCCAGTGTGCCTTACAATTTCACTTTCCTTTCTGTGATTGCTTCCATTCCTCCCTTGCTTTTCTCTTGACTTCTGCCAGATCTCACCTCTGCTGTTTCCAGATCTCATCCTGAGCTCTTCCATCTCCTGCTCCTGTGTTTGTTTGTTTGTTTGTTTGTTTGTTTAAGATGTATTTATTGCCGGACGTGGTGGAGCACGACTTTAATCCCAGCACTTGGGAGGTAGAGGCAGGCGGATTTCTGAGTTCGAGGCCAGCCTGGTCTACAAAGTGAGTTCCAGGACAGCCAGGGCTATACAGAGAAACCCTGTCTCAAAAAAAAATGTATTTATTTATTGTTTTTTGTATGTGAGCACAGTGTAGTGTAGCTGTCTTCAGACACACCGGAAGAGGGCATCGGATCCCATTACAGATGGTTGTGGGCCACCATGTCGTTGCTGGGAAGAGCACTCTGTGCTCTTAACCGCTGAGCCACCTCTCCAACCCCTCCTGCTCCTGTTTTTTTGTTGTTGTTTTTTTTTTTCATAGAATCAATCATTCCAATTCTCAATTTGCTTTTTTATGTGTTTGATTTTGTTTGGAGTTAGAGTCTCACTGTATAGCCCTGGCTGGCTTGGAACCCACTGTGTAGACCAGGGTATCCTCAAACTCACATAAATCCACCTGCCTCTGCCTCCTGAGTGGTGGGACTAAAGGCATGTGCCACCATGCCCAACCATCTTTTAAGTTTAAATTTGACAGCAAAATATCTGCTCATATGTCGTGTCTACCCTGTGGAGATATTTTTCTGCTGCTGTTGAACGTTGTCTTTTTTTTTTTTTTTTTTTTCTGGTGCTGATATAGATCGTCTGCTGGTTTCTTGTAGATTTTTCATCTTAGCAACACGAGTCTTCCCAGGACCTACTATTTGCTGAAGTCCATGCTGGGGAAGGCCAAGGCCAGACAGAACTTTCCTTATGTTGCTGAGTTTACAAGTTTGTTTTTCTTGAGTTAATGGTGTTAAGCCAATGTACGTTGTTTTTGGTTTTTTGTTTTTTTTTTTTTTCCAAAGCAAATTTTCTTTTCTCTGCCTCGGGCAGAAACAGATTGCTTCCCAAACATATGACTTGTGTCTGTGGTTTCTTTCCTAGCTTCATTTTCTTCCTTTCTGAGATAAAAACAGGGACAAAGAAGCCTCTCTGGGGGCAGCATGCTGGCCCTCTTCTGCCACTGCTCACAGACTTTAGGTTCTATGCCTCAGGGCACACCTCCCTGGAGAAGTGTGTGTTGTCCCTTTTTAAGGTAAGCGCACAGGGCCATGGCTTTCTGTCTCCCTAATTCCCAGGCAACCTTCCCACTTAGGTTACAGCTATTTTTTCCTTTTGTCAGAAATGGGGTTTAATCTTTTTCTCATTCACTTTTTCTGTTGCTCTTGAGAAAAAATGGGAAAGAACTGCTTTACGTCCCTGTCTGCAAACCTAAATCCCTCTACTCTTGTAAAAGTGACCATTGTTTTTGTGTTTTATAATGTTGACAGCAAATTAGAACATGTATAAAATTATACATAAATTCACCAATTTATATTGTAATTTGTATATGTCTACATTTATTTGTAGTATATTCTTATATAATCTCCCATTTCCTATTTGAGCCCAGATTTTATTTATCCCAGGCTAGCTTCAAACTCACTATGTATCTCAGGATGACCTTGAACTTTGAATTCGCCAGCCTCCATCTCCCAAGAGCTGGGATTACAGATGTGAACCCCCACTCCTGGATTGTAAGGAGTGCTGGGCATGGAATCAAGTTTTCATGCACAATGGACAGACACCTGACTGGCTGAGCTACATCCAAGCCAGCCTGGCTTTCACTTATTAGATAACTACTCAAAGAAGCTCAAAGAATGCTAACAGAGATCAGTGGCATTAAATGGTGCCATAAGAGCCGAGACACAGAGCTTTGGGTCCAGGGGAAAATTTCCTCTTCTAATAAACCTGGGTCAGTATCACATGCTATGTGATGAGCACATATTAAAGAAATGGCTTTAAGGACTAATACCTGATAGAAATATATAATAAGCACAAACCTGGATAACATTATAATTTAATAGTAGAATATTTATTTTATGTGCATAGAGTTTTACCTACATGGATTTATATATACATCCTGTGTGTGTAATGCCTGTGGAGGTCAGAAGAGGACATTGGATCCTCAGGAACTGGAGTTAGATAGAGATAGTGGTGAATCACCATATGGGTGCTGGGAATCAAACTCCGGTCCTCTACAAATGCAGCCTGGAGATGCTGAGCCATCTCTCCAGCCCACTAATACTATTTACAAATAGTATAATATTTGTAAGCTGCTTCAATTTATTTATTATTTCATTTGATCTTCCAAACGACTCATTGAAGAGGATGTTGTAAATCCTTTGTATAACTGTGGAACACAAGACTCAGAGTGGGAATGTGTCCTCTTAAAAGGCCGCACAGCTGAATGGCAAACCTTAGTCCCCGAGATTCAAGAAGTAACAATGTCCCCTGGTAGAACATGTAGCCAAACGAAAGAAAATCCCACTGTTGAGAAGCTGCTGAGCCACAGAACTGTCCTAATTAAAATACCTTAGCCCTCTTCTCTTTGTAGTTTTTTAAAAAGGTATTTATAATGAATGTTTTCCTGCAGGTAAGCAAACATATCACATGTGTGCACTGCCAGCAGAAGCCAGAAGAAGACATCTAATTCCCCTGGAACTGGAGTGACAGACAGTTGTTAGTCATCATCCGGGTGCTCAGAATCAAACCCAGATCCTCTAAGTCTTCTCGCCAGCCCCACCCCTGCATTCTTCATATTTTAAAAACAAAAGTAGAAATCTCTTTTTTAAAAAATCTAAAGCAATCTCTTGGTACTGGTTATATAACACAAAATAAAATAGAGGTTCATACATACTTCTGTCTGTTTGGTCAGTGTACCAGTTTGGGTAACTGAACCTTAAGGGTTTTCTCAGTAGGATCTGGGAAAACAGACTTCATTAGCTTTGGTGCTTGCCTGCGCGTGCGCGTTTGTGTGTGTGTGTGTGTGTGTGTGTGTGTGTGTGTTTATATACACACAATGTATATTTATATAGAGATATTTAGTTAATGTGTGTGCATGACTGTGTGTGTGTATGTGTGTAGGTGCAAGTGCAAGCTAGCATACATGTGTGTGAGGCTGGAGAACAGCTTCGGGTGTCATTCTCAGGAATGTGGTTCTCTTTGTCCTCTTGAGAGAGGGTCTCACTGGCCTGGAGCACATCAAGTGGACTAGCCTGGCTGGCAGGACTTGAATCCGCTTGTCTCTGCCCCCTCAGCACCAAGATTGGAAGTACATGCCAGCATGCTCAGCTTTCATTCCCATGGATTTAGGGGATTGAACTTGAGTCCTCATGCTTCCAAAACAAGCATCTTAGCAACCGAACCATCTCACCAGCCCCCATCTAAGGTACCTACTTTGAGATGATCAGTGGCTTGGTGTTGAGCCAATTACTATTAGAGAGTACATCACATAGCCATCAATTAGCTTGTCAGGATAGCTTCATTCTTTTGAAATAAACTGCCTCTTCCATAACTCATTCTGATGCTTGGTGGTCAGATGCTATGCAATCAAATAATTGAGACTTCTATAATATTAAATGTAGTAGCATTGTTACAGCCAAGTTCATGACATTTGACTGATTTATTGGTGTGTGTGTGTGTGTATGTGTGTGTGTGTGTGTGTGTGTGTGTGTGTGTGTGTGTGTGCACGTGGGTACATGTGTATGTGCTCACAAGCTAGGGAAGGCAAGGGGTGATTGTGATACAGTTAGCTGTACACAAAACATTTTAAAGACACCTAAATAACTTGTGAGTTGGGTTTCATGTAACCATTGTAACCAACCCCTTTCATAAACCCCTGAATTACCGCCATTAAAATAGGCTGAACTGATAGAACCGAAAGAACTTCCAACATAGGTCTGTGGTGGGCTCTTTTTCCATAAACATTCTATCCTTAAATATTTAAATTTTATGGGTCTTTTTTTTTTTTTGCCTGCATATGTGCCTATGCCCAGGTGCACATAGAACCCACGGATCTGCAACTAGAGTTTCAAACAGTTGTGAGGTGTCATGTAGGTGCTAGGGATCGAACCAGGACCCTCCGAACTGAGCTATCTTCAACCCCTATGGATATATTTTTAAATGTTATTAAAATGTTGATTTTATAAATTCTAAGCTTTGGAAGGTAATCTCTCCTTTAAACTAGCACCATGTAAAAAAAATATTCAATAGATGTGGCTAAAAGATAAATCAAAGCCAAATTATCAGAAGAAAGAGTAAAGCAGAAAGAAAAACGAGGGAAGGAAGCAGATATGACTGGAAAATATGGATACTTAGAATTCCATCTGAAACTAAAAGTTAAGAGGGGGAGGTATGTGCATGCATACATGCATACATACATATATACATGCATGCATGCATATATACATACACAACATATATATGAAATCATTATCCTGCCTTCTGCACCTAATTCTACAGGCCCTAAAATGCTTTAATTAAAACTTAACTGTGGTACTTAGTTAATTCAGCTGACAGCCTACCATGGGGAATATTCTGGCAGTTAATTATATACATTGACAGTTTTTATATGGCGGGTATAAATTTATAGTGATACAGCTATAAAAAAAAAAAAACTCTCACCCTAGCAACCAAATTTTTGTTCCTCTGAAGGTCCAGATTAATCTTAATCAGTTGTAGGAAACGTAATTGGGCAGGTTTGATTACTGACTTCCTGACATACTTCATGGGGCTCGTCGTTCTTAGGAATTGTTTTTTTGTTTTGTTTTTGTTCACTGCTGGAACACAATCAGCAAAAAGACCAGTATTTCTAAAACAGATGCATTAGCCAATAAATTACAATTCTCTCCCTATGCCTCTGCCTCTGTCTCTTTCTCATCTCTCTCCCTCACCCCTCTCTTCACACATACACACACACACACACACACACACACACACACACTCTTTAAAGTAAGATGTCTATATACCTTCAAGGTTTGTTCAATCTCATTCCTATTTATCTTAAAAATCATACTATACAGGGTCACACAGGGGCATTTCTGTTCAGTCCTGTGATGTCCTTTGCTCCCCACCCCCCATCACATCACCACTACCACCCCCATTCTGTCACATCGCCCCCCCAACACATTACCACCCCTCTCCCTCCTTCCCTCAGGTCCCCTTTGTTCTCTAAGCAGTCTCGGTTCTACTTGCATACCGACTATACATATATGATTTTACATATCCATAAAGTCTAGGGCCCACAAATGAAAGAAAAGATGTACATTTCTCTGAGGCCGATTTAATCCCCATCATGTCATTCTCTCCAGTTTCATCTTTTTTTCCTGTGAAAAAGAAAAAAAAACCTTTATGACTGAAAAAAATCCATTGTATATACAAATATATTTCTTTGTCAATTTCATACCCGTGATAAATGGCTACCCTGAACAGAAGATGTTACTAGGTTAAATATATTATAGCAACCCATACCAAAAGTATTTATGGTCTAATTGATGTGTCAAAGTGTTAATAATATAAAGTAACCAGAGAAGAATCAAGGTACAGGGAGGCTGGACAGATGGCTCAGTGGATACAACACTTGCTCCTGAAGTTGGAGGGCTGGAGTTTCCAACACCAAGCCTGGGGGTTGCGCTGTTCTCCTGTAATCCCAGTGGCAAAGACAGGAATCTCAGGGCAAACTGGCTAGCCAGACCAGGAGAACTGGCAACCTCTGAGTTTAGTAAAAACACCTTGCCTTGGTAAAGAAAGAGGAAAGCATTTGAGGAAGACATGTAATGTCAACCTCAGGATGCTAAGTGCACCTACACACATGTGAACGAACATGCATATGTACTTGAGTGTGTGCCACACATACAAGTTGTGGTGGTTTGAATGAAAATGGCTCCAGTAGATAGGCTCATAGGGAGTGGTACTATTAGAAGATGTGGCCCTGTTAGGAATCATGTCACTGGGGTGGGCTTTGAGGCCTCAGATGCTCAAGCTAAGCCTAATATCTGTCTTCCTCCGGCCTGCTGATCCAGATGTAGAAATCTCAGTTACCTCTCTAGCACCATGTCTGCCTGTGTGCCACCCGAGATGACAATGAGCTGAGCTGTAAGCCAGCCATAATTAGATGTTTTCCTTTATAAGAGTTGCTGTGGTCATGGTGTCCCTTCACAGCAATAGAAACCCTAAGACACATGCATATGCCTAAATAAATAAATAAATAAATATTGAGTTTTAATTGTACTGGGCTTTGGAAGCAGTGGTCTGGGAATGTGGATTTTAAGAGGCAGTGAGGCTGTAGGGATATGGGAAATGAGATGTGAGACTGTGGTGTGGTATGAGAAGGCCTGTGAAAGACGTAGACACTCAGGGCTAGAGAATACTTGACACAGATAGCCACCCTACATGGGAGGCGGGGGTGATATCACTCCCAATATGATGTTCCATTTCTATGTTCTGAAGAACCTCCACTATACTTTTTAAAACACAAGTACTCATGGATTCCCCATCCTACATTTTTATTTTTATTATTTTATTTTATTTTATTTTATTTTATTTTATTTTATTGCTAGTGGCCATTTTTCCTGGATGAAGGTGATTTCTCACTTATGGGTTTGTTTTTATTTCTCTGGTATTTGGTGATACTGAGTACTCAATATGTGATCGTTGTGCAGTTTCCATGGTAAAAGGTTATGGTTGTGACTAGCAAGATGGCTCTGAGGTTAAAGGCATTTGTTCTTGCAGAAGACCCAGGTTCAATTCCCAGGATCCACATGGCAGCTCACACTGTCTATAACTCCAGTCCCAGAGGAAGCCCTCTTCTGACTTCATGGATATCAGGCATGCATGTGGTACACAGACATACATGTGAGCAAAGGTTCATTACAAAAAAACAAAATACTGTCTGAGACAAGCTTTAAAAGGCAAGAGTTTGTCAAGAGGAAGAAGTCAGGAAGAGCACAGAAGTCAAAGTACTTTTAAATACTAAGAAGTTACATTTTCCCATAAAGTATTGGGGACATGACAGTTGGTCAGTAACAAGGGTGTGTCTCTAGCAACACTGTAAATGCCTCTGATGTTCCCTAATCTCAGAAACTAAGCAAGGTCAAGACTGGTGAGCTCCTGAATAGGAACAAGAGAAGGAGATGAAAGGGGTGGAGCTTAGCCTCTGCTTGGTAAATCTGAAGGTCCCTCTGCTTGCTGTTGGGATGAAATACCCCAGAAGAAGAGATTCTCAGGAGGGAAGGTTTGTTTTGGCTAATTATTCTAAGGAATGCAGTCCACCATAGTGGGGAAGACATGGTAAACAGGACCGTGGGGCCCCTGATCACATCTCACCCAGTCAGGAAGGGGAGTGTGGTGACTGCTAGAGCTCAGCTCACCCCCTTTTCACTCAAGTGGGGTACCAGTCCTTGGAATGGTGCCGCTCGCTTTCAGGATGGGTCTTCCCACCTCAGGTAACCTAGAACCCCCTCACACACATGCCCAGAAGCCTGTCTGCTACTTGATCCTAGATCCTGTCAAACGGATGTTTCATGTTAGTCATCACAGGGAAGGGTGGAGAAGGTCCAGAGAAGGACTGCGTTAGAGATGGGGTGTTATAGATGACAGAGCCAGAATGAAGGAAAGGTGGGGGTGCTGGTCAGATGATCACCTGGCCACTGTATGAAGGGAGTCTGTGGATTTATGTATGTCATAAATACACACGCCAGTATGCATTCATTACTGGTCCTGAGCACTTGCTCAGGAAGGCTTAGCCAAACGCAGATTATAAATGGTTACTTTCTCCAGAGTTAAAGAAACTATCTTCTGTCTTCATCTACTTCGTGTAGTCTGGGGTTCTCAAACAAATCCAGAGGTGTTTGTGGACCCTGAGAGTGGGCTCAGACCTGGGCAGGTAGCTTTTCTATGCCTCCTCCCAAGCTGCCCTCACCATCAGAAACTCAAGTCACCTACAGGGATGGGTATCCTATAGTTGACCAAGCAGATATGTCTGCAGCCTTGAGGAAGAGGAAAAAGAAGACTGCCATCTTCCACTGCCCAGTGAGTTCTGTCCATCTGCCCTTCTCAAGGAATCAAGTGTAAATAAAGGACCATAACCAAGTTTGCCAGTAACATCTATTAATCAAGGAAGTAAATATCTTTCTTCCTTTCTTTCTACTCTGGAGCCTTCAATAATGTAGAAGGAAAAATGGTGACAGAAGGTCAGTTTACCTCTAGGCCTGTGACACTTCATCAATACAGTATTGACAATTCAGTTAAGGTGAAATATAAGGGCATTATTTAGCTGTTAGGAACTAGTAAATATATTATTTACTATATTGCCTGCAATCAATCATAGCCAAGCCATTGAGACAGGAGCTCCCTGAAAATTCTCCTGCAAAGATCTAAAAATAATCTCTCTCTCTCTCACTCACTCCCTCTCTCCCCCTCCCTCTTTCTCTTCCTTTCTTCTTCTCTAGCCTCTATCTCCCTCATCTCCTTCTTTATCACAATCTCTCTCTACCTTTATCTCTCTCAATCTCTTTATCTCTGAATGTCCGTCATTTGATCTTTCTTTCTTCTCTTCTCATCCCTCCTCACCCTCCTCCCTCCCTCCCTCTTTCCCTCCCTCCCTCCCATTTCTTCTTTTCCCTCAGTCTCTCACCTTTCTCCTATGACTCTCTCTTCACTCCCCCTCTCCTTTCCTTTCTTCCCTTTTTTTCTCTTCCCTCTCCCTTCTCTCTGTACACATAAGTCTCAAATAATCGTATTTTTGGTTGATAAATGTAGGGATTTATTAGCAGGAAATGAAAACTGATAGGTATTTAACATTTAATGTAAAATAATCTACTATAACATAAAAAACTCAAAATAATACTAACTGTCTTAATTGTCCCTGATAATTAAACTGTCACGATGGCCATTAGAAAGATAGGTGGACATAGTGAGTTATTGACAGAAGTTTTTCAAATAGAGTGGCATAATTTTAAAATCTAAATTTAATTTAAATCAAAGGTATTTTCCTCTCCCACTCTCTTTGTCTCCTATTTCTTCTCTCCCCCTTCCTCACTCCCCCTTCCTCACTTAATTAATATATAGTGACAGAACATAGATTAGTTATTGGGGGATATGTTTTTGAGTCTGTGTGTGTGGTGTTCGTCTTAAATCAGATAGCTAATTAACTGGATAGATTCAAGGTTGTTGTTTTCTTTTAAGTTTAACCCCACCACAGCTAGCATCCTGTTTCCATTATTTTAATTTAAAAGGGGCAATGGGAACTGGAGGGGTGGCTTAGAGGTTAAGAGCTTTTCCAGAAGACCTGGATTTGGTTCTCAGCTCCCACACTTGGCAACTCACAACTGCCTATAACTCTAGCTTCAGGGAATCTGACACCCTCTTCTGAACTCCACAAGTACTTGAAGATATACATACATGCATGCATACATACATACATACATACACATATGCATGCACACACATATGTATGCATACATACATATACATGCATGCAAAGATCCAATACTTTCTATTCACTTTATTGATCTGTTATTGAGATTAAAAATCCGTTTGTAAGAACTTACATATAGGAGACTTTCCTTTTTCCTAATTATCAAGATGCTTCTGCTGCACTTGCTGGGGCAGTTGAAACAGCAAGATTACACTAGTCATGGGACTTAGTTCCATACCATGGAGTGAGCAAGAGGCATTCCCCACCACAATGTCGTCACAGGGAATGGGATGTAGGTCTCCGTTCTAATGCTGTGGCCACAGATAGCTCCAAGCAAGAACTTTCCGTGGGAGCATTAGAACTCAGAAACAGGAAGCACAAAGTGTTGGCTCGAAGTGGAAGTGTAGTGTTCCCATTTAAGCCTGACGCCAACAAGAAATTATCATCAAGACAGTCACGGAGCTCAGTTTACATATCAGGTGCCAGGCCGTTTCATGGGACAGAAGCTTTCTGCCCAGGCAGTCCCTCATAGGTGATCATTGATACAAATGGTTTTCCATGAACCACTGTGACACAGAACTTACAGATTGACAGGTGGCCCCTAGCTGTCCATCAATAGCCACTAATGTATCACATTGCCACCTGCCATCAGGAGAGCTTTTTACCACCATGAGATCACTTGTCATTGCTGTACAGAAGGCACTCAGCTGGATCTGCTTGTAATACACAGACTCAACTGTGTAATTTCAACTCCACTATAGCACTAAATGCCAGAAGAGCAGGGTACTTGTGGCAGAGAAGAAAGAGAACGTGGCAACTATCATTACCTCCCTAAACTTCAACAACTTGAAAGAGCCCTCTTCCCAAGAGGTTCAGATCCCCCAATTTCACACGGTGTAATGGCAGCCAGCTCTGCAGAACACACACAGGCACTTGTCTGCTGATGAGATGTCTTTCCAACATCACTGAACAGGTGGGGATGATCCCACGGCATCAGCTCCAGACCAAGCTTTAGGTCATCAGCCTCATAGTCAATTTGAGCCTGAAGCAGTTAGTTGTCCTTATACACCATTTAGAAACTTACTAAAAGTCAGTTCAAAGTATAGACTCTTCAAGACAAATGTGCACGCACACACACACACACACACACACACACACACATGTTGCATGGTTGCTATTGTTGGTTTCTTAAAAATTCCCCCAAGTCTTGATTCTCAGCCAATGTGCTATTGGGAAATAGAAGTTTGAGGGTGGACCTAGCTGGAGGAAGTTGGGACATGGGACACATTCTTGAAGGGGATATCAGTACCCTGTCAGTACCCTGTCGGTACCCTGTCGGTACCCTGTCGGTACCCTGTCAGTACCCTGTCTGTCAGTACCCTGTCAGTACCCTGTCAGTACCCTGTCTGTCAGTACCCTGTCAGTACCCTGTCGGTACCCTGTCCCATTCTGTGATGGTTAGTATTTAGCTGCCAACTTACCACAAGCTAAGATCACCTGACAAGAGCCTAGGCTGAAGAACTGTCTAGAACAGGTTGGCCTGTGAGCTTGACTGTAGGGGGCTATCTTATATATTATTAATTAATATAGGAAATCTCAGATCATTGTGGATGGCACTACTCCCTAGGCAGGGTGCCCTGAACAATATAAGCAAATAAAAGGCTTTCTGGGAGCTGTCAACTAGACAAGCACAAGGATGTGTTTATTCTCTTTGCTCTTGATTGTGACCTGTTGTGACTAGCTGTTTGAGACCTTGCCTTGTCTTCCCTTTGGCACTGGTCTGTCACCTGGAATTGTAAATCAAATAAATCCCTTCTCATCCAGATTGTGTTTTATTAGTGTATTTTACCATAATAACAGAAAATTATACTACCTCTGTGTATCTTTCTTTTGACTCCCTGGCTATCTATGAGCTGAATGGCTTTCTCTACCAGACTACTACAGAGTCCCTGCATGATGAACTGTCCTGCCATAGGGTCAAAGCAATAGGGCCAAATGACCTTGAACTGAACCTCTAAAACCATGAGTCTTAATGAAGCTTCCCTCGTTATAAGCTGTTTGTTTCAGCAAATGAAAGCCAAATAATGCAAGGATGCAGTCTCGGTGAAACTAAGCTTCAGAGGTCCATGCACAGAGCCCTTTAAGCTGCTGGCCAGCTCCCTCTGCCCTTGTGCCTCTGTGCTCCATTCTCATGGCTGCTTCAGGCCTTATTAATAGTCTAGGCAGCCTTATTCTGCTAAACCCAAAATCAACCTTATATGCTTAGTGTGTGTGTGTGTGTGTGTGTGTGTGTGTGTGTGTGTGTGTGTGTGTTAGTTAAGGTTTCCATTGCTATAAAGAGACTCTATGGCCAAGGCAACTTTTATAAAAGACAACATTTAATTGGGGCTACCTTGCAGGTTCAGAGATTCAGTCCATTATCATCATGGTGGGAAGCATGGCAGCATCCAGGCAGGCCTGGTGCTGGAGGAGCTGAGAGTTCTACATCTTGATCCAAAGGAAACCAGGAGCAGACTGTCTCCCACACGGCTAGGAGGAAGGGCTCAAAGCTCTACCACACAGTGACACTTTTCCAGTCAGATCTCCGCTCAGACGAAAGTTCATGAACCCAGCAGATAGAGCATCCTTGTCATTTTCACTGCATACACACATGGGGGGTTGAATACGTATGGCTCCACAGACTCATGTGTTTGAATGCTTGGCCATAGGGAGTGGCACTATTAGGACGTGTGGCTTTGTAGGAGTGGATGTGGCCTTGTTGGAGGAATTGTGACACTGTGGGGGTGGGGTATGAGGTCTCCTATGTTTTTTTTTTTTCTTTTTTAGATCTTTTCTTTATTTGCATTTCAAGTGTTATCCCCTTTCCTGGTTTCCCCTCCAAAAATCCCCTAAACCATCCCTCCTCCCCCTGTTCACCAATCCACCCACTCCCACTTCCCTGTCCTGGCATTCCTCTACACTGGGGCATCAAGCCTTCACAGGACCAAGGGCCTCTCCTCCCATTGATGTCCAACAAGGCCATCCTCTGGTACATATGTGGCTGGAGCCATGGGTCCCTCCATGTGTACTCTTTGGTTGGTGGGAGCTCTGGGGGTACTGGTTAGTTCATATTGTTGTTCCTCCTATAAGCTGCAAACCCCTTCAGCTCCTTCGGTCCTTTCTCTAACTCCTCCACTGGGGACCCCATACTCAATCCAATGGTTGGCTGCGAGCATCCCTCTCTGTATTTGTCAGGCTCTGGGAGAGCCTCTCAGGAGACAGCTATATCAGGCTCCTGTCAGCAAGTGCTTGTTGGCATCCACAATAGTGTCTGGGTTTGGTAAATATATATGGGATGGATCTCCAGGTAGAGCACTCTCTGGATGGCCTCACCTTCAGTCTCTGCTCCACACATTGTCTCTGTATCTCCTCCCATGAGTATTTTGTTCTCCCTTCTAAGAAGAACCGAAGTATCCACACTTTGGTCTTCCTTCTTCTTGAGCTTCATGTGGTCTATGAATTGTATCTTGAGAATTCCTAGCTTCTGGGCTAATATCCACTTATCAGTGAGTACATACCATGTGTGTTCTTTTGCGATTAGGTTACCTCACTCAGGATGACATTTTCTAGTTCCATCCATTTGCCTAAGAGTTTCATGAATTCATTGTTTTTAAGCCAGGCCCTGTGTGACACACAGTCTCCTGCTGCGGCAGATCAAGATGTAGAACTAGCAGCTCATTCTCCAGTACCATGTCTTCCTGCACACTGCCATGCTCCTCACCAATACGATAATGAACTAAATCTCTGAAACTGTAAGCCAGCCCCAAGTAAATGTTTTCCTATATAAGTGTTGCCATGGTCATGGTCTCTCTTCACAGCAATAAAACCCAAACCAAAACAACACATATGTTCAAGGGGCTAGAGAAATGGCTCAATGCTTTAGAACATATACTGCCCTTGTAGAGGACCTGATTCAGTTCCCAGCACCCACACTGCAGCTTACCACTGCCTATAACTCGAGCTCCAGAGGATCTGATACTCTCTTCTGGCTACCTCAGGCACTTACACACACACACATACACAAACACACATACACACACACCTAAAAACAATAAAATAAATAGTTTAGAAAAGAATGTCTGTTTAAGACAAACCTTGTCTGGCCTGAGTTCCTCTTCTAGGGATTCCTGTCTAGCTCTTTAATGGTGTGGAAAAGCCGCCTAGTCTCGTGCTTGGGAAAAAAACAAAGCCACCTACAGTAAGAAATTAAGAGCAAGATTACATAAGGCTTTACAAAAAATAATAGTATTCTAGCTGCATTTTTCAACCGAGCCATAAAATCATTTCCCAAGCCAGGAGGATCATTATCTCCATTTCACAGGTGGAGAACTGGGAATTACAGAGAGGTTAATGGCTCTGTCTAGGAGCACACAGCACGCTCTCATCAGAAAGTGCCAGAAATACAGGTAGAGTGCAAGGCTCACACTGCTCGGAGACAACCCGAACTTTCCTGAACAAGTTAGACTTGGCCTAATTGGCATTCAATTTTAAAAAATGTCTTTCATTAAAAATATAATTTGAAGAACTGGGTAATTGATTCACATTTGATTAAGGCGGATTCTGTTGGATTAACATGATTAATAGATAAAATTATAATCAAACAGAAAGCAGTGCAAAAGGTGTTAAGCCACGGATCACATTCAGACTCTGTATTTTAAGATGGATGTGCTGGGGCTTGATTTGTATTAGAAATATCCATCTCATTGTCCAGCTCACACTGTCCAGTTATCACTGGGGAGGAGTTAGGATGAGGCCTATGTCCAGGATTAAAAGAAATATTGGGAGGAGGTTTTATTTCTCATCGAAGGGAACCTTGACCATCTTCTTTCTGATGCTCCCCAAGTCAATTGGTTCAAGCTGGGTGGTAAATTTCTCAAATTGATAAGGAAGTAGGCCACAGTGGTTATCCAGGCTCAGACCTGCACACAGTTAACACCACATTCAACTTCCAGGAACCCGAACAGGGATATTACCGTTCACAGTGTTGTCTACAGATGCAAAACCTCGCTCCTCCAATAGCAACATGGGGATTTCCCCTACCAGCTAACTGAGGTGAGACAATTCCTACACTAGCCACATCCTAGCAGGCAACCCAGAGGCTAAAACAAAAACTAGCACATTTGAGAATTTGATATCCAGTCGTAAATTCCTGTCTACCAGAGATAAGAGATGGGGAGTGTGAATGGAGGTGGTGACGTGAGTGGAGGTGGTGATGTGAGTGGAGGTGGTGATGTGAATGGAGATGGGTGTGAAGAATAACTTCATTCTCACCACCAAGACACTCTTGCTTTCAGAGAACTGACTGGGTAGTGACAGCTTTCTTCCCTAAACATCCATGTCCGTATAATTGAAGCAAGAAAGAGGTCCAAGAAAATCCTTAATCATTTTCGGTCTTTGTCAATGTCCCCAAACCAAGTTACATGACATACAACATAACAGAAGCCCTGTGTCCCTGCAAATCAACCCCGGGGCAGCCTCTTGCCAGCACCCCAGGTAGGTTGGTCCTCAGATTTCACCGCTACAGTTCTACTCTATCCGTATGTATGATCAAATGCTCTGAGTAAATATCTGAGAAGCAGAACTGAGTGGGAGTCTTGCAAGGGTGTTACCTCTTTTTTTTTTGCATACAAAATACAGACTGTTTAAAGGTGGATTATATTTTGTGTTGGCAAGGGTTTTTATTAAAGTACAAGTTGTAAGGTAACTGGGTAGCATGCACCAAAGCAGCCATGTATGTGCATATCCTGTGGAGTTATTTCACCTGTGTCTATGCACAGTAAGATCAATTCAAAACTTCGACTGCAGCAATATTTGTAACTGTATTTAAAAATAGCAGAAGCAATCTAATGTTTCCCTAACAAGAAAGAGTCCAATAACTCACAGTACAAGTACATCATGGAATATGAATCCAAGAAGGCTCAGTGATTCCTGCCCATAACCCTAGTACTTTGAGAGGCTGAGACAGGAGGATTGCTGTGAGTTCAAAGCCAATCTTGGCTACATGATGAGATGTTATTTCAATTTTTAAAAATCATTAAAGGGCTGTAGATATTGTTCAGCAATTAAGAGCACTGGCTACTCTTGCAAAGACCCTGGTTCGGTTCCCCACATCCACACAGTGATTCAGAGCTCCCCTTAACTCTAGTTTCAGGGTATCCAACTGCTGCTTCTGGCCTCTGAAAGTATTGAACATATACAATGTCCCCATAAACCTACAGGCAAAGTACTTATACACATAAAATAAATAAATTCTTGAAAATAAATAATTCAAAGGGACTAGAGCCAACCATATTGCAGGGAGTAATTTTTAGTGAAGTTTTTTTTTTAAGTGATAGAAATAGAGGTTTATATAAGATACTCATTTAAATAATGTAGTATGTTTATGCATTTTAATGGATTTTTAAAAACTAGAATGAGCCGGGCGTGGTGGCACACGCCTTTAATCCCAGCACTTGGGAGACAGAGGCAGGCGGATCTCTGAGTTCGAGGCCAGCCTGGTCTTCAAAGTGAGTTCCAGGATTGCCAGGGCTGTACAGAGAAACCCTGTCTCAAAACAAAACAAACAAAAAACAAAAAACAAACAAACAAAAAACCTAGAATGGACATACCACCAGATATCATTGGACTGGTCTCCGATGAAGAGAAAGGACTGGTCATAAAGCATGCTAGTTTGCTTGCTTGCTTGCTTTGTTTCTTTCTTAGAAAAAGTGGATATGGGAACCTGTGTGCAGTGCTAGTCCTTGCATCTCTCTGAGAAGATAAAGAACTTGTCACTCAAGCCTGACAACCCAAGTTCAATTCTTAGAAACCATGTAGGTATAAGGAGGGAGCTGTCTCTGTAGATTTGTCCTCTGGCCTCCACGTGCATGCTGTGGCATGTTCTATCTATCTATCTATCTATCTATCTATCTATCTATCTATCTATCATCTATCTATCTCTATTCACACACACACCCCAATAATAATCTTTTTTTTTTCTTAAGCCACACATGATGACACATGCTTGTAATTCTGTCACTGGGGAGGCAGAGACAGGTGGGTCCCTGGGGCTCACTGGCCAGCCAGCCTAGCCTGCTTGGCAAATTTCAGCCCTGGGAGAGACATTGTCTCAAGATAAAGTGGATGGCATTCCTGAAGAGCAATACCTGGCTGCTCTGCTCTGGCCTTTACACACACACACACACACACACACACACACACACACACACACACACACACTGAGAAAGAATTTCTTCTTTAAAGTCTCCTATAGTTTTAGCTCAGATGTGATTGCCAAGATTTGTTCCCTTCTCTTGAAATTGCTCTCTTGGCTGATTGTCCTGCCTGCTTGTAAATCCAGACCCCATTGCAATTTGCCCTGACACAGTTGGGCCCAAATAGATGGGTGAAAGAAAACATTCAAATTCTCTTTTACTCAGATCTGGAAGCCATTGGGAAATAATGTGTTTCCTGTAACGTTGGGAAGCATCACTCTGCTAGCGAGCTCCATCTGTATCTTAATCGCCACACATAGCCCTGAGTTTCTCCAGGCACTGCCCCCAAGTCAGAAGTTGCCCTCACAAAGAGCAGCCACTGCCCTGGATTTACTCTGCCTGTCTATTTGAATCAGATGTAATGATAGCAATAATAGCCGCCGCTAACATTTCTGAATGCTTCCCACATCCCAGCACTCTTCTGACCTATCTAAGTGTAAATTAGATATAAACAGCTCAGAAAGCCTCCTGGTACTTGGCATTCCCTCCTCTGGGGTGCTTCTGTGGGAAATAAGTAAGACAGAGGCGATCCTTCACCTCCCAGCCAATGAGCGGTCCAGCATCTACACTGGGACGGTTTTGAAAACAAAACAGGGAAAATAATTACCACAAAAAAAGATAATCCAGAAATATGTCACATGACCTAGAGCAAGAGGACACTGAAATTACAGAACCTCCTCACAAGTAGCCATTGTTGCGCTGAGAGCCATTGGTGCAAGCTCCCTCTCCCTTAGAAGATGCTCAACCTGCACTTCTAGCTGCTAACAACTTATGTATTTGCCATTATCTAATTAGTTTCTTGTTGATGGACAATTGAGCTGCACTTGCCTTTCACCTGTTAAAGTCCTGTAACACTTATAGAATTGGCCTGTGGTCTCTATCCTAGAGGTAGCCCAAGAGCTTCCTATTGCTCTCTGTATCCTTCTCTTTCCTAAGAGCACTGTAGCAACTGACCAAAACATCTTACTAGCTCCCTCACTGGTCAGTTAATAACATCCATGGAATCTTAGAAGCGTGTTTATTTTACATTTGAATAAGAGCCATTATGTTATTTCTTTTTAAACCCTAGTCCTCTGCAAGAACACTACGTGACCTTGACTGCAGAGCCATCTCTGCAGCCCCTTGGAGGTACTTCTTTTTAATTATCCTTTCACGGTTTTGATGGCATGCACCAAGAAGCCCTGACCAAGCCAGGCAACTGTGTTGCCTGTGAATTTCATTCATCCGAAGAGCTAAGTGGGGCCAGGAGTTGTTTAAGACCAGGAACCTTGAGATTCCACCTCACTCCAGTCAGAATAGCTAAGATCAAAAACTCAGGTGACAGCAGATGCTGGCGAGGATATGGAGAAAGAGGAACACTCCTCCATTGCTGGTGGGATTGTAAGCTTGTACAACCACTCTGGAAGTCAGTCTGGAGGTTCCTCAGAAAATTGGACATAGTACTACCAGAAGATCCAGCAATACCACTCCTGGGCATATACCCAGAAGATGTTCCAACTGGTAATAAGGACACATGCTCCACTATGTTCATAGCAGCCTTATTTATAATAGCCAGAAGCTGGAAAGAACCCAGATGTCCCTCAACAGAGGAATGGATACATAAAATGTGGTACATTTACACAATGAAGTACTACTCTGCTATTAAAAACAATGAATTTATGAAATTCTTAGGCAAATGGATGTATCTGGAGGGTTTCATCCTTAGTGAGGTAACCCAATCACAAAAGAAGTCACTTGATATGCACTCACTGATAAGTGGATATTAGCCCAGAAACTTAGAATACCCAAGATACAATTTGCAAAACACAAGAAAATCAAGAAGAAGGAAGACCAAAGTATGGATACTTCATTCCTCCTTAGAATAGGGAACAAAACACCCATGAAAGGAGTTACAGAGACAAAGTTTGGAGCTAAGACGAAAGGATGGACCATCCAGAGACTACCCCACCCAGGGATTCATCCCATAATCAGCCACCAAACCCAGACACTATTGCATATGCCAGCAAGATTTTGCTGAAAGGACCCTGATATAGCTATCTGGAGTGAGTCTATGCCAGTGCCTGGCAAATACAGAAGGGAATGCTCACAGTAATCTATAGGATGGAACACAGGGCCTCCAATGGAGGAGCTAAAGAAATTACCCAAGGGGCTAAAGGGGTCTGCAACCCTATAGGTGGAACAACAATATAAACTAACCAGGACCCCCAGAGCTTGTGTCTCTAGCTGCATATGTAGCAGAAGATGGCATAGTCAGCCATCATTGGGAAGAGAGGCCCCTTGGTCTTGCAAACTTTATATGGCCCAGTACAGGGGAACACCAGGGCCAAGAAGTAGGAGCGGGTGGATAGGGGAGCAGGAAGGGGGTGGGGGGAGGGTATAGGAAACTTTTGGGATAGCATTTGAAATTTAAATAAAGAAAATAATTTTTAAAAGATTAAATCATAATAATAATGAAAGACCAGAAACATCTTTTCTTAGCTTCCAGAGTAATTGATTGTCAAATGGTACTAAGACGTTATCTCTGTCTCTGTTCCTTGAGATGCTCGACCCCCTTATGTCCCTTCCTCCCTTCTCTACTAAATTATCCAATTTTGTTTGTTTCTGGTTTGTGAATGAAGGATAGGTTATGGTGACGACTACAATACTAGAGCTTGAGTTCACGTTCATTTGGTGATAAAGTTAATTGACTAATGAACCACCAGGGACTACTTTCCATTGAATGAAAGATGGAAAGTTCAGTTCTTAGACTTTGTTTAGATTATTTAGCAGATTTTCCATTTTAAGTGTGAATGGAATAAGAATTTCAGGCTCTCCAACAGAGTTGTTACAGCACTATGCTATCTGAACCTGTGAGTTTTCATTGTCTGACTCTAGTATTTTTGTTAATGGCAAAGCCTTGTACACTCAACCACTGCGTCGTATCTTCAGCCCTGCTGTTCCTATCCCTACACTGTAAATAAACCCATAGAAATGAAGTTACAGTTATAGCTCAACAGTTAAGAGCACAGACTGCCCCTACAGAGAACCTAAGTTCAGTTCCAACATCCACATAAGGAGGGTCACACTATCTGGAATTTTAGCCTCAGGGATTTGATGCCCTCTTCTGGACTTTGAGGGCAATGCACACACACAAGGCACATACACACACATATAGACATACAGTTAAAAAATAAAACCAAGTTTTTAACTGAAGGTACACACAATCCTCTCCTATGTGTCAACATGCCTAGAATCCAAAATTTTGTTTAGCTCTCCTAGTATGAAAAGAAATGTCTCCTGCCTCTGGAGGGAGGCCAAGATGGCAGCCACCCACGTGTCAGCTTTAATTCCTCACTTGGATGTGTATCGTGGGTCCACGGGCGAATGCATTTATTCATTTGTGCGAAAGCAGCATATCAGCATTTACTCTGGAAAAATAGAGAGAGAGAGAAAAAAGTCTGTTGAGTCTGTTTGCAACTTGGAAACTTTTATATTGTTTTGAAAAAGAAAACCCACTTGCTACAAAGGTGTGAACATTTTAATGATGCCTGGTCGAAACTGCTAATTTGCTGTCCACGTCTTCTAACCATGCAGCTCGATTTTTCCCTATTAAGTTCTTGTCATGTAAGGCAGGCACTAGCTGTACTCAGAGACCTTTTTTCAGTCCCACCTGTCATAGCCCACAACAGAAGTGCCGATTCTCATGGACTCACTTATTATCTCCGCATGGGGGCCATCACTCATTATATCATTAGCTGATAATGACCAGATGAGTTGATTGAGCTGTAAATGACCACGGTTAGAGACTGCAGCTTTAGCTGATTAGATAAATATGCCACATATTTCATTTTGATCGTATCAATTTCACTATCATTCGACTGAAATGTCTCCTGTCAACCTCAAGCTCTCATTAAGGCATGGTAATTTCCCTGAAATATGACTGTATGCCTGGCTTCTATCAGCCAAAACCAATAGTTACAGAAAAGGAAGGTGATTTTATATTTTAGCAAGAGCTTAGCTCTGTGAGTGCCTCCTGCTCCCCCTGTTCTTCCTTTGTGCGGAGGGATGGCACTGTTACTCACAGCGCAGTGAGGGGCGGGGAGTGCTGCTTTCAGTGAATTTGATTAAAATGTTTGGGACCTCCTCACTCCAGGAGGCCCTGAAAAAAATAACTGCCCTTGGCACCTCACATCTGACACTGCTGGGACTTTCTAGTCCAGTGCCCTGCAAACTGAAACATGAGTCCTCAAGGGATGCGACGACTCCAGAAGACCCAAGAGATTGCATTTCTAATGAGCTCCCAGGCAGATGCAGCATTGCTGGTACCCAGACCACACTGAGTGTGAACACCAGGGGCCAGCAAGTGTGGGTCACTTCTGCTGCTTGTCAAGACAGACCATGGAGGTTAAATGAGGAGAAGCTCAGCTAAATGTTGAATCTTGGCTCCTGGACTATCTATCTACTGTAGAGTGCAGCTGAGCCAGTTATCAGCTAGGTGGACAAAATGACCACAGGGGCTGTTTTGTTACATTTAGGTTATGTGGGTAAGAAAAGAGCCAAAGGGTGAGGCTGTAGCTGTGACAGAACACTTGCTCAGTTACTACCACACAAAGGCCTGGATTCAACCTCAGCAGAGAGAGAGAGAGAGAGAGAGAGAGAGAGAGAGAGAGAGAGAAGGGATGGATGGGGTTGCAGGGAGAAGGAACAGTAAAGGAAAATTTAAAAACAAAAAGTATTTTGTTCAAGTAATGCTATAATCCTTACTGGAATGTGAGATACATCTTCTTTTCCTCTTAAAATTCTGTGTACTTCCCTGGTAAAGAAATGCACCACTGTTCCTCCACAGAAGACAACACTTGGGGGAGTTTCACAAGCCATCTCTAGATGGTGAGTAGGAGCGTGTTCTGGTCTGAAGAGTCACAAACTGACCTAACAATCAAGTTTAGATGTATTATGTCATCAGTGTGGTGGCCAGGGAAGGGGCCCTTTCATAAGTGATCAGTCGTGTGTTGCCTAGACTCTTCCACAAGGAGCACAATTCAGGATTTTTAAAGAGGAAGGTTGCCCTGGTAACATAAGTGCACCAGTATCTTAATAAGTCAGCACTTTCTATTTTAAGTAGTCTCTTAAAGTTGAAGAAAATGGATCTTACTATTCTGGGATGTTGATCTGCAAATGGCGGTTTAGAGAGTCAACTGACTTGCTCAAGTTTGCATATCTAGTGAGTAGTGAAGGTAGAATTTGAACTCTGCTTGCGTGACTTCAAAACTCAGTGGCTTGCTAGCACACAATGTTTCTTCTCTATAAATATCTGTAACAAAAAAACAGTCTTTAGAAATGTGTGTTTTGAGTTGGTGGAAGATTATTAACACACTGACGTTTGTTATTTGACCACAATTCTGCAGCTGTTAAGTGGAGGAGAAAGAATTAAAACCCAGGTGTAATTGATGGTATCCACTGTTCTTAAGGACAAAGAAGGATGTGCAAGTAGCAGGGTATACTTATTATGTTGTCATGGTTTTGGACAGCATTTTACAGAGCTAATATTCTGGCCTCTCGATGTCCCAGGATGGCCATCGATCAGATGATAGCAGCCTATGAGCACTTGCTTGGATTCTAAGTTGTGAAAGTGAAACCCAATGTGATGGTTTGAATATGCTTGGCACTATTAGGAGGTGTGGCTGTGTTGGAGGAAGTGTGTCACTGTGGGGGTAGACAATGAGACCCTCCTCCTAACAATGTGGAAGCCAGTCTGGATACTACCATACTCCATCCTTGATGATAATAGACTGAAACTCTGAACTTGTAAGCCAGCCCCAGTTAAATGTCGTCCTTATAAGAGTTGCCTTGGTCATAAAGTCTGTTCACAGCAGTAAAACCTTAAGACACTCAAGAACTCACAACAATGAGGTGCTGTCCCCAAAACCAAGGTTTGAGGCATCAGATGCCAGGAGCCCTCCACCTTCACTGTTACCCAAAGACCTCTGTGTATTTCTGAAGTATTTCTAATGGTTACATTGCCAGCTATGCCTGGAAATCATTCTCTCTATTTAAAAGCTAGTCAAGGCCTTGAATTGCTTTAGAATCCAATAGGAGTAACAAATAATAAATAGCAATCTGTTAAGAACTTACAATCTATACAATTGAAAATGGTACAGTCCCTCAAGGAGCTTGCACACCAGAACACATGCAAAGACACAGACATTGCTACTTACACAAGATGGAAAGTCCATTCACAAGTCTTGGGAAATTCCTGAAACTCACAAGATTTACAGACATGGTTGTATAAGCAGAAACAGTTGCTGGGGAAGACAAGACTCCTGATCAGTAACTCTGTCTCCAGGTTCTGCAGGAAGCTCCAGAAAGATACAGCATTCATGAGTTATCACCCAGGATGGGTGGAGTTTTTGGTAACTCAGCTGCCTTTGAGATATTCATGCTCCTATAAGTAAGTCTTTACCCATGCTTCTTTATGTAACCCAATAGACTCACTAGTCCTGTAAGGTACACTTAGGGGGAATCATTTCTTTGATTTTTTCATAAGAACCTCCATCTGGCATGAGGAGATGTGTGCTCTTACCTCTTCAAGAGAAGTCACAGAAACAACCCAGGCAGAAACAACCCTGCCTTTTCCGGGCAGGCACTCAAACACATCTTTATATCCAGCACTACCAACTGTGGCATAGCTACACTGGGGGTGGGGGTAAAGAGATCAGTAGGGAAGACAGTATTTCCTTTTTATAAAATGTAAGTCTGTATCTTTAAACGTATGATTTCAAAACAATTACCATTCAAAAATGCTGTGTGTGCCTTCCATTCCTTAGATAGGATATGCAGCTAGCCTAAAGCTCTAATTCTAACTTCACTCGTGAATGCAAATATTTTAATAAGTATAACACACAGAGGCTTGAACTATCAATTATTCCTAGCAGCATATGTAAAATACCTTGTTTATCCGAGAGATCCTACATCAGACTGAAGGAGAGAAAAACATTACCTTAAAAATGCATCTGAGATTCTGCCTTGATCCTCAGCTTTTCTTGCAAATGATTCAAAAGTTGGAGCTACTTAAGGTTTATGAAAGGTAAGCAAAAGCTGTGGGTGAACTTTGATGGTTGGCCACGGCAGATAAAGGCAACACACAAGTTTTCTGTCATAACTGTCCATGCTTTCAACTGGCCAGTAATTTTCTTGTATACTTAAGGGTTACACAGATATCAGCTGAGTTTCTAGTTCCTAAAACATGGTTGAGAAAAATTCACCAGGGCTGGGGAATGTATTGCTCAGTGGTGAAGTGTTTATTTATCATGTGTAAGGTCCTAGCTTAAGAAGGAGGGAGGGAGGGAGGGAGGGAGGGAGGGAGGGAGGTAACAATTTGCTGTTGAATTCAGCCAAAATTACAAATTCTTTGAAAACATCTAGCTACTTGCAAGTAGTTCAAACAAATTAAATAATGTGTTTCCTGCAAGCCAGGTTATCTAAGTGTAGACACAAAGTACTTTGAGAGAAAATGAATGTAACATGCTTAGAATAAAAACTGTACTTAACTAAAATGATGTATTTTCTTAAGTACAAACTCTTTTTCAGATCCATATAATTTTTATGTGCAAGTGTTTGTTTAAATATTTATTTTATCTATATCTGTGTGTGCCAGCCTCTATGTCTGGGTACTGTGCGCAGGAGCCCTTGGAGACCAAAAGAGGGCGTCATATTCTCCTGTAACTGGAGTTACAAATGTTTGTGAGCTACCCTTTTGAGTCCCAGAACCAAACCTCAATCCTCTACCAAAGCAGAACGTGCTCTGAATGGCTAAACCAGCCTTTCTAGTACAAATATTATCTAGCCATCATGAGATTTAGCACAAAAGTGCACAAAAGTTTTACTTCTGTCACTATGAAAGTTTTTAAATTGAATTGGCTCTAAGGAAAATCTGTGACCCCGTTTCTTTTTTTTTTTTTTTTTTTTTTTTTTTTTTTNAAACCTCAATCCTCTACCAAAGCAGAACGTGCTCTGAATGGCTAAACCAGCCTTTCTAGTACAAATATTATCTAGCCATCATGAGATTTAGCACAAAAGTGCACAAAAGTTTTACTTCTGTCACTATGAAAGTTTTTAAATTGAATTGGCTCTAAGGAAAATCTGTGACCCCGTTTCTTTTTTTTTTTTTTTTTTTTTTCTTTTTTTTGGTTTTTCAAGACAAGGTTTCTCTGCTTAGTCCTGGCTGTCCTGGAACTCACTTTGTAGACCAGGCTGGCCTCGAACTCAGATATCCGCCTGCCTTTGCCTCCCCAGTGCTGGGATTAAAGGTGTGCACCACCATGCCCGGCCCCATTTCTTAAACTGTGGGTCACATAAGAGAATGTGGAAATTGAAAAAAACAATAAACAAAAAAGGACAATGGTAAAGGCTTTCTGAATGCCCAGCAATCAAAATTTAATTCAAAATAAAAAGCATAATAAATCCAGGGTGTTCCTGGCAATGTTTGTGCATGTTGAGTCTTGGAACTTCGCTGCCACCATCACTCTGAATGCACATGCGCACTTTGTGTCATGAATACAGTCAGGTCCCACAGTGCCATCAAACACTTTCCAAAGTGCTCTGCTCTGAATGGCACTGTGGGACCATGAATTTTTCTGCTCTTCAAGAAACACTCATTTAATTACAGAAATCAGGGACTTAACACATTTTCCTACTATTATTCTTAAGCATGTAAGTATCAAACTCATAATACCTTTGGAATGGATTGTGATAGAGTGTGTGGTTTTTAGATTTCCTGTTTGAGTGGGTAAAGGCACAGGCTATCAAGCCAATCCCAAATTCAATCCCCAAGACCTGCATTTGTAGACACTGAAAGCTGCCTCCACATAGTTGTCCTCAGACGCTGCCGCCTCGGACTGTGGCGTGCGGCCCCTCCCACCATGCAAAGTAAATGGAAAAACAGAAGAGAAAAGGAATTGTAACTGTGTTTCAATTTAGAAGATAGCTCTGCAGTAGGCTAGCGTCCGCCAGACCCTAGATTCAATCCTTCAACCCCTAGGACTGAAGAAAGAAAGAAAGAAAGAAAGAAAGAAAGAGAGAGAGAGAGAGAGAGAGAGAGAATCTTTGAGTTGATGTTTGTTTTGTTTTGGTTTTTCTTTTTTTTTTTTAGAAATCATTAAATGTTTTTGAAAATTGTTAAATGAATTTTAGCATCAAATGAGGAGTTTTCCAATATTTTCTGTTCTGTCACTTTGTATGCTATGCACTCCTGTGAAACAATGTTGTCAGCATGGGTAATTATTAATCAAAATCCTGATTAACTCCGAAAAAATGTTGAAGATGTTCTACATGCTGCAATATCAAGCATTCAGCCAACATTTAATTCTTTATGTAAAAATAAACAAGCACTTCTATACTCTTAGTATGCAAATTTGTTTTCTTTTACAATCACTGGTAAAAGTGTGTGCATACTAAAGAAGAATATTAAGTAAATTCCTGGGGGCTGAGAGATCACTCAGCAGCTGAGAGCATTTGCTGCTCTTACAGATGACCTGGGTTGGGCAGCATTCATGTCAGGTGGCCCACAGCTGCCTGTAACTCCAGCTTCAAGGGATTCCATACTGATTCCATATCCTCCTCTGGCCTCCACATGCACCTGCACAGAGGTGGAACATGCCACATCTCAATAAAATAAATAAATAAATCCTCAAAAGAAAATGCTACTAATTTAGCATCAAAAGTACTTGATTGTATACCTATTACACACACCTAAATACCAGGATTGCGTAAAAATATCTGGAGGAAAAGAGGGTTGCGAGTGGAAACAGTTTCCGAAGGCTGCTCTGTGGACTGCCTTTGTATGTGCATGGTATCGTCTTATTGTGCTATTTTGATTATCGTGATGTTTCTCAGATGAGTGAGATGCTTTGAGCTCACCCTAATGTAGTTGTTCTTCCCCTGGTGTGCAGTAGGCTCCTCGGACAGTCTGCTCTATAGTTGTCACATGAAGCCTCTGTTACAGCTGACATTTGAATCAGCTACCCCAAACTAGAAGGAGGGGGGCTCCACCAAGGGCTTCTTTCTGTGTGATGTTGTCCTTTATCTGCTGAAGAAAACTGTACTTGCACAATATATACATGGGCACCAACTTTTGAGAAATGTGAACTCCTGGCACATGCTAGGCAAGATCTCTACTACTGAACTATATTCTAAATTAAAACACAGTTAAAATTCCTTTTTTTAAAAAAAAAATATTTACTTTGTGTGGTGGGAGGAGCAGGTGCTTCCTTTTAATTTTCTATCAGCTTGCTTTTCCATTTAAGAAACAACTGTGAGGACTACAGCTGTAGCTCCTATGGCACAGTGCTTATGCAGCATGCATAAAGCCCTAGGCTCAATTCCCAGGAGCATGGGAACTAAGAGTGGGCAGTAGGCATGTCTTATCTTAACTCTAGGAGGTAGAGGCAGGGGAATCAAAAGTTCAAGGTCATTCCATGCTATGAAAAAGGTTCTGGGACACCCTGGGCTGTGACAGACCCTGTAAAAATAAAATCCCACTATGGCATTTATGTGATCCTGTTTAATACTATCAATGAATAATCAAACTGGGATTTATGAAAGGCTCCTAAAGCATGGGATAGTTCACATTCATTCTCTCTGCAAAGCTAGAGCACGGGTTAAAACAAAGTAAAATTGTAATGAATGAAATTGAACCTGCCTATCCATTCTGACTCTTCAGTCTTTCCACAAATACTGACAGAGTACCAAAGTATATGCCAGGTCCTGGGTTTGTGCTTAGTATAAATACCAGGACCACAAGGTATCAAGCTGAGGCATGCGCTCTGAAGGGTGACAACCACCCACTGATACTGAACAACACTAAAACAATGTGACCTAGAGGGAGGGGGCAGGGGCAGGGGCAGGATTCAGGGAAGCCTTTCATAAAAGGATGACCCTTATTCTGAAATCTAACAGGTGACAAGGTGCAGGCGACAGTTCGAGAACAAGCAAGAATGGGCTGGAAGTCGAAACCTTTAGAACGAGTGAGGTAAGGGGGAGGGGCTAAGCTCAAATCAGATGCAGCCATAAAGGATTCAGCAGATGTAGGATAGGTGTCAATACCTTGTTCTTTGTCGTGACAGCAATAGACAGAACGCATTTCGATGTATTTTAAACAATGGAGAATGCTGCTAGATTGGTGTTCTGGTAAAATGGCTCTTCTCCCACTGCAGATAGTAGACTTAAAAGAATGAGGGGGAAATGAGGTGTCTAGACAAGAGGTGAGATGGTCTTGATTTTGATGTTCCAGGATTGGAGAAGAAACATACACAAATGTAAGAGGTAAGTCTATAAAACTGGGAAGTTTGGAAGAAATAATGAGTATAGAAGTTACAGAGAAAGGGAAGCTTGTGAGTGAGTCTGAATTGGATGCTGGCACTAATGAGTTGGGAGATGACACAAGATCGGGTTTGCATCTGGGCCTTGGACACGCTGAATTTGTGGTGCCTTTGAAACAGCCGAGTGGAGGTGTGAGCTGGGTACTTGTGTAGCCCTGCATCTCAGAGACAGTCTGAACTGTAGACTCAAACTTGGGGCTCCTTAGTTAGCTATAGTGGGGAATTCATAGACTGATTTTTTTAAAAAAGAGGCAAAGGAACATGTGTGGACTGCTGTAGACTCAAGTAGGTGGGAAAGAAAGCTAGGAGGAGGCCCCTGGAAATCGTTTCAAGGACAGAAGGATCAGTAGCATCTATTTCTGCAGAGAGATACGCATCACTGAGATGCGTGCACATACACTGGAATTTAAAAACAAGGTAAACAGAGGCAGAGATTCGAACATGCTCAAGCATCCGTGAGAATCATCTACTCAGCAGGGTGAGGCCGCACGCACAAGATGGAGGAGCAGAACCTCATCCCGATTCAGCAGCAGCAACCCAGCAGCCAGACCATTTTGCACTGTGCTGGACAGAGCATCTCTCTGAATTGTATCTCATGAAAATAGCAACAGCACTCCTCCAAGACTCAGGGAACACGGTAGAAGGAGGAGCAAAAAGAGGGCAAGAGCTGGTGTGTTGTCGGACACGATCTTTCCTGCATGACATGGACGCTGCACCCTTGAACTCGCAGCAGCCGTGATTGCCTGCGGGAGACCTGCTCGAGCCAGAACGTGAGTGGCAACGCTGCTCTATGACGCAGGACTGTTAGAAAGATCCCAGTAAAAACAAGAGGCCACTCTAGACTACACAGTGGGATTAAATGCGACACAATCGGCTTTTACTTTTCCACCTTTAGGTTAGCATCTCAAATCCTGCTCCTTGCTAGATGGGTAATTCAGTGAGAGAGCTTCTCTGTGACCGATTGTGGCTTACTGCATTTTCTAGCCGTCAAAAGGGGCCTCCTACAACTTCAATGATAATGCATAGAAACAGGGTCTCAGCATCCAACGTGGGCAGCATGGCTGACCAGCAGCAAGAGATTGTTCTAAACAGAGACCTTTTTAATCCAGCGTATGTATCTAAAAATCACAACCCCTGTGCAAGTGCCTTATCCACCTGTTCAGAAAGTAATGCTAATTCCATAAGATTAAAATGTCACTTTTTCCCTCTCTTAAATCGAATCACCCAGCCTTGGGAGGATTACAGGTTTTGTGGTAATTTTTGAGCCAAAGAAATCATTGAGAAAACTAAGGCAAGAATGCCATCTTGGGGCTTCTGCTGACAACACAGGCTACCTGAGCAGCAGATGCCAAAGGGAGGAGCTTCCAGAGGTTGTCACCACAACAACAGGCAGTCTTCCGGGGCTTTCATCCATCACCCATTTTAACCATCATCCTACAGTTAATCAAAGGCTGATGAGCAGAATACTTCACCAGACTTGGTCTGGTCTCTGTTTATAGTGATCTTCCAGCTGGATCAAGCTCAGCTGTGTCTGCTTCAGAGTATACTATCTAGTCATATTCTAGGTAACAGGATGACTTGAAGTCAGATCCCTTCATTTCCCACCCATCTTTTCTGCATAGTTCAGACGAGACAGAACCACATGGAGTTTTGTTATATTCATGGATATATGGGGTCCAGTAGCTTACAGAAGCAACTCCCAAGATTGGATAGTGACAAGGTTCTTTGGTGGGAATGAGCTTTATTCCCTGATACAACAGCGTTATAATCTGTTCACTTGCACAATTGTCTCCTGGTAACTTTGCTTGGGCCATGAAATATTACAGTTAGAATTTTTCATGAATCTTAATAGCATCTTACCTGCATTTCCTGAAGATGAGTGAAAATTCAGCCAAACTGGCAGGGACTCTTGTAGCCGATAATTTACAATTTTAATTTTTGCATGTTTCCTTTCTTAACTGTTTAAGATGAAATATTGCTTCAACTTGACTAGTTATCTAGATAATCCAGTGCATCCGAGATACAATATAGAACGAGAAAGAAATTTGCAAGATGTAAACACTTTACATTTTGACTTTGATTATAATCACGTCTATGACCATCTCCACCAAACCCAGTATGTCTTTAAATTTGTGTTTATTATTAGTAGAGTGAAGGCACATGCCGCAGTGCACACAGGGAGATCAGAGGAGACTCTGTGTAGTAGGGTTTTTGTTTGTTCTGGTTTGGTTTGGTTTGTTCTGGTTTGGTTTGTTCTGGTTTGGTTTGGTTTGTTCTGGTTTGGTTTGGTTTGGTTTGGTTTGATTTGGTTTTCCTCCATGGATTCTGGTAAAGGCGATTTGCTTGGTTTCTTTTTCTATGATAAAATACCCGTGACAAAAGAAACTTACAGGAGAAAGGTTTTCTTTTTCCTTGTGGTCCAACATTTCTCATGGGGAGAAAGCCAAAGCAAAGGCATGACGCAGCAGGTCACATCATGCATATAGTCAGAAGAGAGACGTGAATGCATGTACTGCAGTGCTCAGCATGTGTAGATGTGTGAGACTATGTTCACATATGAGCAAGTGCCCATGGTGTCCAGAAGACAGCATCAGATCCCCTGGGGGCTGAAGCTACATGGAGTTGTGAGCCACCCAGTTGGTGTTCGACACTGAACTTGTGCCTTTTTAAGAGCATGTGCCTCTAACCACCAAGGAATATCTTCTGAACACTCAGAAACTTAACCTTAAAGTTCAAACCAGAAGAAGCTCTATACAGACTTCTGCTTTCCTATTCCTTTCTCGGAAATCTAAGCCTCACAGACGATCAGTGTGGATTTCAGCTACTTGCTTACCTTTATTGAAGACACAGTACTCAGGGATGGGGATAAAAGCCCAGAAGGTACAGTTCTTGCCTTGCAAGGAGGGCTGGAGTGCAGCCCCCAGAACTCATGTTTAAAATGAAACAAAACTGCGTGTGATGACACACACTACAGTCTTGGTGTCGAGGAGGTAGAGTCAGGCGGATGCTTGGGGTTTGATGACCAGCCAGCCAAACCTACACAGCCTGCTCCTAGCCAGTGAGAAATGTTGTCTCAAAAGTAAATGGTGGACAAGTGCCTAAAGTTGACACTTGAGGTTGATATCTGGCCTCCGTTCTCGCACACACGTGTGCAACTGAATACACATTGAGTGCATAGGTATACACAATATTAAAATTACGGCTTAATTTTAAGCATTAACCATTGCTTTAATATCAAAATAGGCATTTTCATGCATTGTTGTTAGGCATATGCCATATGGGCTCCTTTGTGTTTAGGTAACAAAGTGTTCATGCAGGTATCTTGGTATGAGTCTTCAAAACATCCAACATCTGGGACTTGGGGGAGGGGCTATGCGTCAGCATCCAACATCTGGGACTTGGGGGAGTGGCTATGCGTCAGCACCAAACATCTGGGACTTGGGGGAGGGGCTATGCGTCAGCATCCAACATCTGGGACTTGGGGGAGGGACTATGCGTCAGCATCCAACATCTGGGACTTGGGGGAGTGGCTATGCGTCCGCACCAGATGTCTGGAGACCCCAAAAGGAAACCGTTATATGATTCTGTATACATAACTAATTTGAGGAGAGTGCTATTTTGTGTGACCAATATGCTTAACTGTACATACTGCCCTGAGGTCAGAGGCCTGGGCCTTTGCCAGCCTGCATGTACATGTCTGTCTGTGTGCCCTGCTCCCTTGCTGGTTGATGTGCATGTCTGTGCCCTTCTGTGGCCAAGTGTTTCAACTGACATCATCCTGCCTTGCACTCTGGGTGACATTTGCTCAGAGTGAATCAGCTGTGTCTTATCTGCCTATAGCCCTTCAAATTCTCCTCAACCCTCCAGCCTCTTGTTACCTGCCTCCTTTCCTGGCATGAAAACATGGAGCTCACAGCTTGCAAACTGCTATAATGGTCTCAAGATTGCAGATGTTTAATGCATACCCATCAGGGTATCTGATAGAGCTGTTAGCATGCCCTAACTTTCTGAGTTACGCAGAAAAGAGTACCATGTAGATTCCCCGCCAACATAGCCACAGACAGGAAGCCAAGGCTGGCCATGATGCAGGCTGTTGTGGGGATCCCCATCAGGTGAATATGTGTGGAGCTAGCTGAAGTCAGCAGAGAGCTGCTGCCATAGCTGAGGCTACCCTAAGATGTAAGTCTTATGCTGCCGAAGTGAAGCAGAAGAGGTATTCAATGCATGACGCATGTCACACGGAGCAGGGTCAATAAACATTGTCTCAGTGAGAAGACCTGTTTCCACCTTACTTTTCTGTGCTAGTTGACCAACCCGGACATTTTAGAAGTTACCCCTGTCAAAGGATGAGCTCACCACAGTGACAGAGCTTGCCTCCACCTTGGCCAACCCAGCCCCACCCCCACCCGTGACTCACCGCACACTGGCTCTTTGCATCCCTGGGCAGCTTCTACTTGCCTCTGCATCGATTAAACCTTGATCTCATTTATTATCTCAGGAAATGGTCTCAAGGTCACAGGGCTGGAAATTTAATTATGGTAGCAGTATATTAAGTGGCACATTTAAAGATGCTGAATGGTAGTAATTAATTTTTTGGATGGTGGTCTCGGAGGAACAGGTTTTCTGCACACTGGGTGTTTGGCATCCATCATGGCCATTGAGCTTGGCAGCTGTCTTTTAGCTTTAAACTGCCTCGTTATTCATCTTTTATGACTGGCTTTTAAAAACACTAGGCACTGATATCCTCTTTTTATTGTAATATATGTGTGTGGTGGGAACGGAGCCATACTTCACCTTTGCTATAAAACATGAACCAAAGGTGCCAGCCGCTACCTGAGCTGGCCTCTAAATTGAGACAACAATTACCCTTCACTGACATCTAGTGTCAAAGCATGAGATATAGCCAGAGTACAGAATCCATTGGCCTGGAAAACCTAGACTTCTCCAATGACAAAGCCTCTCTCCAGCCCACGAGGCTCCTGCCCCAGCTTCAAGGAAGGAGGGGAGCCTAGGAATTAACTTGACACTTGACTATTGACTTTGTTGGGTCTCTAGGTTATCTGGACGGGGGAGGGGTACCCCTGTCTGCCAAGGCCTCACAAGGCTTGTGATGTTTAATGAAGGGACAGTCATCAAATGTGTTTGGTTCAAATATTAGGCTTCATGAGGCTGGGTGCCATTTAATAGAGAGGTGGGAAAATATGAATTAAATTAAAGAGATTCATTAAAGAAATTGGCCTGGGGCCCAAGAAGGGTGGTTATCATTCTGGGTTGTCAGAAGTTGGGCTCGTCCAGGAAGATGCTGGTTTTAGTTTCAGGCTTTCATTTCTTACGTTCTATCATGAGATAAGTTTAGACACTGGTCGGCCTTGGTTTGTGGCGAGAAGAACTGGTAGAAAATCTTTTTATTAGATAATTTGTTCTCTTTGGATCCAACAGGGGAGGGCACAAGATGTGCTTACATTGTTTTTACATTGTGTTTTTTTTCTTTTATATTTATTTTTGTCTGGGGTGGGGATAATGGGTGCATACATGCCATGATGAACCCGCCAAAGTCAGAGGGCAACTTGTAAGAGTCAATTTTCTCTTTCAACCATGTGGGTCCCAGAGGGCAAGCCAGGTCATTAGGCCACAGGTGTCTTTGTCTTCTGAGCCATGCCGCTGGCCTGTATGTACAGATTCTAGTTTCTTCCACTTCACATAGGGTCTGTCCTATACCATCTAAGGTTCCTCAACCCAGAAGACTGGGATCCAGGCAAGATAACTTTCTATGGGATGAACAATAGCATCCTTTGGCTGGAGATAGGGCTCTGGCTGTTCTTCCAGAGGTCCTGAGTTCAATTCCCAGCAACCACATGGTGGCTCACAACCATCTGTAATGGGATCTGATGCCCTCTTCTGGTGTGTCTTAAGACAGCTACAGTGTACTCATATAAATTTAAAAAAAAAATCTAAACAGACAATAACATCCTTGTTCATATTCACTAAATATCAGACCCTTTCACCAACCATGATGACTAAAAATGTCACCAGATATCATCAGATGCCTTGGAAACTAAAATTGCCCCCAGCTGAGAAATCTTTTCTATTCTGACTTTAGGAGGTGAACCTCCCTAGAATGGTTATGTCCACATGTGGGTATGTTCTTTAGAGTGCACACTGGTAGTAGGAGTTGCCATCCTGGTTTTCCTAGTAGCTACTCAGTCCTGATTTTGACTATGCCTCTGTTTGATGCTTGGGGTGGTGGCTCTTGGCCTGCTTAGCCATAACTCTTGGCTTTGGCCACATCCTCAGGTCTTTTTTACAGTGTGTGTTCTGTGATCTCCCATCCTTGTTTGGTAGCATTCAATCTGCAGCAGAACCTTCACACCAGGACACATTTGCCAGGCCATCACTCTCTGTGCCTTCACTGGGATTCCATGAAAACAGTGCAGCCGATATCACTGCCTCTCTTCTTGCATTTGTGTTCTTGAAGGGCAGGTCAGTGCCAGATAGATAAGCTGATTCAGAGGATGTGGACAGTGTATTGGTTACTTTTATGTTGCTGTGATTAAAGGCCATGACCAAGAGCAACTTATTAAAGGAGTAGCTTGTTATGGCTTGCAGTTCCAAAGGAAGACTCAATAATGGTGGAGAGGCACAGCAGCAGATGGCTGGGCAGACACAGAGACACACACAGAGACAGGGAGAGTAAGCTGGAAGTGGAGAGGGGCGACAGACTCTCAAAGCCTGTCCCTTGTGACCAATGTCCTTCAGCAAGGCTGCACCATCTCTCCAAATGGTGCCACTAACTGAGGACCAAGTATTCAAATTCGTGAGCCTCTGGGGCTTTTCTAATTCAACCCACTGCGGACTATGAGGAAAACAAGCAGACAACTAGAGAGCAGATGGGAAAGGTGAGATCCTCTGGCCATGGTCAGTGATGGCCTCTCTGAGTGAGTGAAGAGACTGAGAGGAGAACAGCCAGAGGAAGGTGAGCCCGACCTTAGGGTTCCTTGCAATTGCAACAGCCTGCATGTAAGATTATGACACACAGCTGGGCAGTGATGGCACACACCTTTAATCCCAGCACTCGGGAGGCAGAGGCAGGTGGATTTCTGAGTTCAAGGCCAGCCTGGTCTACAGAGTGAGTTCCAGGACAGCCTGGGCTACACAGAGAAACCCTGTCTCACAAAAGAAAAAAAAAAGGGAAATGCCAGTCATAGTGCATTTCTCAAACACACACACACACACACACACACACACACACACACACACACACATAGCTGTCCAGACCCAGATATGCAACATCTCCTGGAATCAGTCCATAGAAGAATCATCTACACTCCCATGTGTACTGTGGCCCTGATCCCAACAGGCACATGTGGAACCAACATGGGTATTGAAGACAGAAGAAATGATGAAGGAGAAATGACACAGGAACCCAGTAGAACCCAGTTCAGCCACACACACACACACACACACACACACACACACACACACACACACGGATGCACATTGTCATTTCTAGCAGTAGAGATAGGAGAGGAGATTGGGATTTGGTTCCATGGTAAAGTGTTTATCTAGTAAGGGAAAAGCCCTGTGTTCAGTTCCTAGCACTGAAAATATAAATAAATAAGTTATTAATAAATAGGATAACATTTCCTTCTGTGGGATAAGCCAGGCTCAGAAAGACTAATCATGTGTAAAATCTAAAATAATTGACCTTATTCCAGTAGAGTAGAGCAGCATAGGCTGGAGTTAAGGTTTACAGCCTGGATGCTCTGTATCACATAGATCTGTATCTATGATCAATAGTAACACAGCAGTGTGTATTTAAAAACAGCTGGAAGACAGAAGTTTGAATGCTCATTGCCTTTGTGACATGATGAATGTTTGAGGTGGTAAATGTGCAGCTTGCTCTGATTCCATTAATATACAATGTATACAACAAATCAAAAGTCTCACATTGCATACCATAAATATGTTCAGTCCCTCCCACAGAAGAAGTTACTTTCCTGTAGAAACTAAAACCTTATAGCATAAACTAAAAACAAGACATTCTCAAAATGGAAAATGGTTAAGAACACTGACTGCTCTTCCAGAGAACCAAAGTTTGATTCCCAGCACATATGTGACATCTCACAACTGTCTGTAACTCTAGCTCCAGGGGATCCAACACCCTTTTCTGGCCTAAGCAGGCACCAAGCACACATGTGGTGTACAGATACACATACAGGCAAAACACCTAGATGTATAAAATAATTTTTAAAATGTTTTAAAATGACATATATATTTACATTCTTCACATAGTTACACACCACGCCGCAAGTTTGCACGCACACACACACACACACACACACACACACACACACACACCTGTCCCCACCCTTTCCCTCTCAGAGCACACCTCCAGAGACAGCTATTCTCCCTTCCAGCATCGTCAAGTCATTGGCTTCCATAAGCTTCATTGAATTTCATTATGTTTTGATTTTTCTGCAAAAGCCACTCAAGTCTTCACAGCAGCAACTTTTCATACATTTCAATAAGCTTCTAGTTACTCACAAAGCTGAAAGGGGAACTGAGTGCTGGAGAGATGGCTCCAGAGCTAGAGGCGCTCACTACCAAGCAAGTCTGGCAACCTGATCCCTGAACGTACCCCAAGGTCAATGGAGACAGCCAACACCACAAAGTTGTCCTCTGACCTCCACATGTGTGCTATGGCATGTGTGCCCCACAACACACAGCATTTACACACACACACACACACACACACACACACACACATACCCTGCTACTGCCACCACCGCCATCATCATCTTCATCATCCTCATCTTTTAAAAAAAAAAATAAAACTGAAAGAGTTCCCCTGGAGACTAAGTGGAACCCACATCACCAAGTACCAACGGACAAATCTATCCCTGGCTGGTTCAGTGACACTGAGAAAGAAAGAAGCACAGGACAGAGTCTCTTTGCCTTGATCCCCACCCTTCCCCCTTTGACATGTGGTCTTGAATATCCCAAGCTGACCCAAATGTCTTACAGCCAGAGATAACCTTAACCCTTGGATCCTCCTCCCTCCACTTCCCTAGTTCTGAGATAACAGGTGTGCCACCAGAGCCAGCCTGTGCCATGCTGAAGATCAAACCCAGAGCTTTGTGCTAGGCAAATACCCTACCAACTGGGCTGCAGCCCCCACTACTGCCTTCTTATTTGCTGAACAAACATTCCTGGCTAAGAGGACAGAATGAAAACACTGGGCTCTGCCAACCCCTTGTTAATCAATGAGGCTACAACAAATCACAGATGAAGCCTGTGACACACCAATTACATTAATAACTGAAGGAATCTACGGGAAGTGGTAATCAGGTGCAGGTCCTGGGGGAGTCACTTCCACAAACCTCCACAAACTAGTAAGGCTTGGACACTTAGCTATTTACTGGTCCAACTGTGAGCTGATGGCTTAGAAGTGAGCTGGTAACTGCAGGGGAAGAAATGCTTCATACCAACACTAGTCTGAACAGAGATTCTAAGATGTATTTGGACAGGACATGCTGTTTGCTTTATGACATCTATAAATAACTGTTCTTCGCACAGCTTAATTATGATAAAGAGCAATGACTCCAAAGTGGGAAACTTTCCTCTATTTCTGCCATGAATGAACTAGATACTTGGCTAAATAACCTGGCCACTTAGTGTCTCAATTTCTTCACCTGCTACACAGATATTATTACACATGACTTCCCATTCCATGGAATGACTGTCTGAAAATATAGAAGAGATAGATAGATAGATAGATAGATAGATAGATAGATAGATAGATAGATAGATGGCAGGCAGGCAGCATATAGATAGAAACATGTATGCTAGATGTATCATGTATGAGATATGTATAGATAGATGATAATACATACATAGATAATTGATGATAGATATATGAACATGATATATAAATAGTTGATAGGTTGAGACAAATGCTAGAAGATGATAGATACAACAGAAATGCATTTTGGCTGACAAAGGAGAAAATGAGTCTATTTTAAAAAAAGAAATCACCTTATACCAGAGATAATGGTGGTCTTACCCTTCCTTCATCAAAGAAATGTCTCTGCAATAGATAGAGACCACCAAAACAAAACAAAACCCATAACTGATCAAACAGCAGAGAGCAAGTGATGGTGCGGTACCCAGTCCCAACTGATACACCCACAATACAACTCCTGAACAGAAGGCTCAAGGATCATAGCGGAAGAGAGAGCACAAGGAAGGAGCATACGAGCCAGAGGACCAGGGAGATTGCTGTGGTGCTGTGTCTGCTAGAAACGTCAGAGTAACTACACCCCTAAAGCCTCGTAAGTGTGGCTGTCTAAACTAGACCAAAAAAAAAAAAAAAAAAAAACATCAGCAGACATACTAGCCCAGAAGAGGAAAATCTCATGGGCCTTGACCCTATATAAAGAACTACAGGCTAACAAGGAATGCTGAGAGTGGGAAAAATAGTCTTCTCCAGGGAAGAGAACCCCAGTTGGTTATCCAATGCCAGTGGTCAGCTCTGGAAACACATACAAGTATATGGAGTGAACAGTATTTATGAGGAGGTGCATACACACACACACAAAGAAAAAGAAGCTACCAAGTTGAGGGGCAATAATGGGAATATGTGGGAGGGGTTGGAGGGAGGAAAGGGAGAGGAAGAAATGTAAATATATTTTTACTTCAAAAAATAGAAATTATATATACATATGTACACACACATACATATGTATATGATACTACCACGTCAATTTATCCAGGAGGTCTTCACACTGTAATGTGGAAGGTTTAGGAAAATGGGGATATTGACAGCTGACAAATGAAGATTATTTACTACAGAAGTATTTGTAAAAGGGAAAGGTTCCATTTACAATGGAGTGATGTTCCTGACAAAGTGACCAAACTCAGTGTCCTTAACAGCAGGATGCCTCGGTAATATATCATGTGTGCAGTTCCCTATGGAATATGCTCGTCCAAAACATGCTAACTTGAATTTCACCAGGCTTCCCGTCTTAATTTTAGTCTTACAGAGAATACAAGGAAGGAGAATAAAGTTCAAAGCACCAGGAGGGATTTCTAATAGGAAGAGTATATAATGGTTTACCTTCAAGTAGTCAACATTATGAGTAAGTGTTTAAAAGCTAGAGAGAGGGGCTGGGAAGATGACTCAGATGCTGAGACCACAGGCTGCTCTTCAGAGGACCTGGGTTTGCTTCCCAGTATCCACGTGGACACCCACAACTATTTGTAATTCCAGTTCCAAGGGATCTTACAACCTCTTCTGGCCTCCACAGGCACTGTACAGACATACATGCAGACACACAAACTCATACACACACTAAAAATAAATCTTTAAAAAGAAAAACTAGACATGTTCCAGACTCAAAGAGACTGCAATGCAAACAAGCACAAATTGGATCTTGTTTTAGAAATAGATAGATAGATAGATAGATAGATAGATAGATAGATAGATATTGCATAATAAGCAGGAAGATCCAAGTTTGATCCCAGCATCTAAAACAAACAAACAAGCTCTGGGTAATGCTGTGCACCTGTGATCCCAGCACAAGAGAAACAGGGACAGGCGAGTCCCTGGAGCCTGGTGGACAGCAGCCTACTCTAGTGGATGAGCTCCAGGCCAGCAGGGGGCGCTGTCTGAAAGGGATGGTGTTCTGAGGATGCTTCACAAGGTTGGCCTCTAGGTTCCACATACAGGCAGACACAAGTGCCTTGAAAAAGGTATCTTCTGGCTGGGAGAATGCAGTATGGACTGCACTTGCCATGGTGCTGTGATATGAATGGCTATTTTAGGCTTGATTGCAGCCTCACAGTTTGTAGAGACTATCCTCAGGAGGTACCTGCTGAATCCTTTAGGAATAAGGCACCAGAAGTCAACAGCTCTCAGACACACAACTTTCAAGAGGTAAAGCTCAAAACAAGCAGCACACACATGCAGGGAAGGAAGGACAGTATGAGACTGGCAGCTGTTGAAGCTAGCTATGCATAGCTGAAGTGTTCCTCACTGTACTGGGTTGGCCTGACGCTGCTTGGATTCTAAGTGTCCTTCACTGTACTGGGTGGGCCTGACGCTGCGGATTCTAATATTATTATTGGGTCCAAATTCTGGTTGTCCCAGAGAGGAGAGAATCTACATTTAGACCCAAATGAGACTGTGTGACCTTGCCCGGAAGTAATTTTTGATTGGTAAATAAAGATGCTGACAGCCAATAGCTGGGCAGACAAGACGTAGGTGAGGTTTAGGGTTCTTGGGCTTGGGGGGTAGGAAGAGAACCACAAAGGGAGAAGAAGGTGAAGGGAGAGAGAGAGAAGGCACCGTGGGTTAGGTGAGTCATGAAAACATGGCCCTGAGGGCTGGCCAATTGGAGCTAAGAGCAGTCCAAATGCAATATAGTAAGTAATAACTTGGGGTTATCGATAGGAAAGTAGATTCTAGTAACATAGAGGGTAGATATCTGCCTAGCGCTTGTGCTGTTTGAGCCTTTTTGTAAACATAAAGGTTGTGTGAATGTTTTTCCAGGAACTGAGTGATAAGGCTGGGTAGAAACCCCAAATCAGCATAAAATAATTTCTACAATACTTCACATAGAAGAGACACCTGGTAGCTTACAAAATTGGTGAAAGGCTGTTCTGGGGTCAGAATTTCAAATGACACACAGCTGGCTAGAGCAGGTCTCACCATTGTTGCCACCCTGACTATGGAGGCTCAGTGTCTTCTCAGAGCCCAGCCCTACTCCTGCCTCAGGAGTTCATCCTTCACACTCTCAGAGTAAGTCTCACTACCTCTGCTCTCCCTGACTCCCCCACCCATAACACCAAAAACGGAAGCCTGTGAGTAGTCATTTCAGAGGGTTGGGCGAGGTAAGCTGAAGTTTCTTGCTTTGTATCTTATAAGTAAGGCTTAATTCTCAGGCCTGGATCCCTGCTGCGAGGCAGGCTGGGAATTGGCATACTGTTTAAAAGGGAGAGGGGGAGGGAGAGGGGGAGGGGAGGAGGAAGGGGAGGGGGAGGGGGAGGGGGAGAGGGAGAGCTAGGTGGTACATGATTTAATCCCAGCATTCCGGAAGCAGAGGCAGGTAAGGCAGGCAAAGCTCTGAGTTCAAGACCACCCTAGTCTACATAGCTAGTCTCAGGACAGTCAGGGCTACACAGAGAAACCCTGCATTGAAAAACAAACAAAACAAAAAATTGTTTGTGTCTATGTGTGGAGTGTGTGTGTGTACCTGTGCATACAAGTACACATGCATGTGGAAGCCAGAGGTAGACATTAGGTGTCTTGTTCATTCATTCTCCTCTCTCTATATATATTATATATTATAATAATACATAATATAATAATATATAATATAATATATACATTGACACAAGGATGATCCCTGAACCCTATGCTCATTGATTGGCTAAACTGGCTGGCCAGCAGGATCCAAGGATCTGCCTCCCTGTTCCCCTCCCCAACTCTTTGATGCTTTCCTTGATGAGGCTAGCAAAAGATGGCCTGGTAGTACTTGGTAAGACAGGTGTCAGCTACTCAGTGAAATAACAGAAGCGGGGCCCACGCTCCTTCCAACCTATATTCTGTATAACTATAGAATATTTCAAGATAAAATGAATTATTGAGTTATATTCTATATATACACATATACAGTTTATGTGTAGCAATTCTTTAATGTTGCTTTCTGAGGACGGAAGTTTATTTACAGAACAACCCTAGCATCTATTGATTTGGGCATATTGGCTTGTTTGATTACAAGGTACTCTCTTAGTTGTTGTCTGTGAAAATGCCTGGAGGCCTTCAGGCAAGCATGTCCATAAATTGAAATATATTGTGATTATTATTGTTCATGATGGTTCACAAATACACTCTCTTTCGTTGGAATACATAATCAAGACATTGCAAGGGGAAATTTGTTAAAGTAATTCATGTTTTATCCATTGAAAATCTAAGAGGGTCACGATGCTTTCCTGGCGGTTGGTGAGAAATGCAAACCCAACTGATCGAATATTAATATCCATTAGCACATTTTATATTGATAAATTCAGGAAAGAACATTCAGTATTCTCTCAGAGACTGCTGAAAAGTGGCTCTGACCCCTTCATCTGTCATCATTATGGGGAAGAGCCCGAGCCCCCAACTTATCATTTGTTTATGACAGTAAACACAACAAAGAAGGTGCCTGTGGTGACAGCACAGCTGCTGGCCCTCTGTTGTGTTCCATGTCCTGCCAGGGACATCACCAAACACTGAGATGTTCAAGCTGCAAACCCAGGAGACGTCCCTAATGCCTTCCTCTACTGCATCCCTGCCCAGCATCCACATCTCTCCAGCACAGTCAATATCTTACTTCCATTTACTTCTCTCCATGTCTGTACGATCACTCGTACCTGAACTATAAGCGTTTCCCTTGCTTGGCAACAGCCTCCAACTGACCTGTCTCAGCCCCACTTCTGCGGTTGTGGAAGGATCAGCCTGTGTGATTCTCTGTACTTGTCTCCCCAGTCCCATTCCAATTTTTTTTTTTAATGATTTCCAACCCCATTCACAATAGAATCCCTTAGTGTGGCCTAAGCACCACTGTGTAATTCCTCTCCTCCTCATTGGCTTCCCAGCCTCACCCTGCATCTTCCTCCCTTGCCTGGTTGTAACTGCCGTGTCTCAGACTCGGTATTTCTTTTGCCCCCAAACCCCACCCTTAATCCTGCACATGGATTGACATTTCTGCTCGGCGTTTGTGCCTTTCCCAGCCATTCTTGAAGCATGCCCTTCACAAAGTACAAAGTAGACCATCACCACCCCACCTCTATGTGTGTGTGTGTGTGTGTGTGTGTGTGTGTCTGTCTGTCTGTCTGTCTGTCTGTCTGTGTTCCCTGCAGAAGGGTGCATGTGTGCATGCTTGTATGGGGGGTGGGGGGTGGCAGAGGACAACCACGGTGCCATTGCTCAGTACCACCCACGATTTTTTGGTTTTGTTTTGAGATAGGGTCTTTCCTTGGCCTGGAGCTTACTAATGGGGCTGAATTTGCTGGTTGGTGAGCTCCAGGATCTGCCTGTCTCTGCCTCCCAGTCATAGGGTTACAGTTACACAACCAACTTTTATGTGAGTTCTGGGCCCTTTCTTGGCTGAGCCCATCCCCAGACCTTCTTTCCCTTCTTAGCTTTCCTCTGCATCCTGCACAGTTTGGAGAAGCATATGTGGTCCTGGGACTGTTCTGCTTGGGTCATTCTCTCTCAATGGACAGCACCACAAGACAGAGGCAGCTGTTTGGTGACAACCTGTGCATCTTCTCCTCATCACTCAGAGGCCACGTGTGCACTGAGTGTGTACTCATCAAACTAAACAATGTATGAGCTGATAGATGCGTGTAAAAGAGCACACTATAGTCATAGAGAAGTGGGAAAGTGAGAAGACCCAGAGCTCACTGGGCTGGACTCACGGGTGGTTTTTTATCATGATTTTTAGGTGTTTTTGTTTAATTTGTGTGTTTGGTTGGTTGGTTTTGCTATTGTTATTGGTTGGTTGGCTGGCTGGGTTTTGTTTTTTTCTTGGAGGTTATAATTCAATTATATTTCTCTCTTCACTTTTATTCTCCCCATAAACTCTTCCTTGATCTCCTTCAAATGCACGGCCTCTTTTTTTAATAAAAAATTGTTATTGCATACATATATGCATATACACATATATCTCTAAATATAACCTGTGCAGTTCATATAATGCTTCCTGAATATGTTTTCAGGACTGACCATCTGACACTGGGCAACCAATTAATTGATAAGCCCATCCAGGTTCCTTTCTTAATGTGTTTTAATTATGTGTCTTTGTGTGGCTGTCACGTGAGTGCTGGTGCCCACAGAGGCCAGAAGAGAATGCCTGATTCCCTGGAGCTGGAATTACAGGAAGTTGTGACCTGCCTGACTGAGAGAAATTCACCATCTTGACTGTTGAGACATCTCTCCAGCCCCTGGCCCCATGAGTTTGACACTGTCTTTAGACTAGGATTTAAAAACAAAGTCTTGAATGTGGGTTGAGCTGTCTTTTCCCTGGATGGGAGGCTGGACTTTTCAATACACATCGAGAGAACTCCAGAGTCATGAAAGGTGTGCCCCAGGGAGCGACAGAACCTAACCTGCAAATCTTACTGAGATCTCAACCCAAACTCAGAGTCCTGTGATGAAAACTCACACTGCCACCTCCTCTGAACTGCACTCAGCTTTCCTAAATGAGATTTTATGGGGACTGATTGTGATTAGATAAATGGGGACTTCACTAATGTATGATCCAATTTTCAATTACATCGCAGGTACAATAATTTACGTCTCTTGTTTGATGGTGTGATATTTATGCGGCAGGCTCTGCATGAGGTATGGTGGCTGTTTACATAATGATCCTGCTTCTCTCTCTGCAGAGATCTGGTTTTCAATTTTCCCTTTTGTGCTGTCAGGTATTGTCCTTCCAAGGTAAACACTGTATATCACAGGATGTGCAGGTGAGGAATGTCAATAAAGTAATAATCTAGATGGGTTTTAATAATTCTTATTTATGCCACTGGATTAGCTAATAGAATAGTTTGCCTTTCATAAAATGTTGGAATAAAAATGTCCCTAAAATTATAGTAAATCTGTGATCTGTTGGCTCCGTGAGAGCACACCATTGAATACCAAAAGTGAACTTTTATCAAATATATTTGACCATTAATAATTTAATATTCATTGTCTGAAGGCATTCCTGAAGCTGGAACAGAGTCAATGGTAAATGTCTCTTTTCTGACCTTTGACACCCAATCTACATGAAACAATGGAGACAACACAGAGGATTTTATGCATCTAACCGCAAACATCATTCCTCTCTTCTGACCAGAGACTTGTCAATCAAATCCTTCCATATAGACAACACTCTTAAAACAAGCTAGGGAGAGAGAAGGAGGAAGAAGATCGGAGTAATAAGTCCTATTCAAGGGTCATGGGCACACAGAACAACACACAGCATAGATTGTCTCCATCCCAGATGGCCCCAACTACCCACAGGGAAGAGCAAGCAGATGTCTATAGGCCTTCATCATGCTTCAGGAAAAGCAGCTCTCTTTTTATCCATTTAAAAGGTGAGGTCACTTGGAAAGGAGACTGGAAGCTAGGTGTTTGGGTACATGCCTCTCAACCTGTCACTCAAGAAACTGGGGCAGAGGATCATGAGTTCCTAGACAGCCTGGGATACACATAAGACTGTGACAGAGAGGGGAGTGGGGGATATTGTATTTTTAATACTTCCAGAATTTAATAGTGCACAAGTACTGTAGTAGAAGTTAGCTCCCTGCCTCTACTGTAGTTGAGGGACCTAGCAATCTCTATTCTATTAACTCCAGGCCAAAACANACTGGGGCAGAGGATCATGAGTTCCTAGACAGCCTGGGATACACATAAGACTGTGACAGAGAGGGGAGTGGGGGATATTGTATTTTTAATACTTCCAGAATTTAATAGTGCACAAGTACTGTAGTAGAAGTTAGCTCCCTGCCTCTACTGTAGTTGAGGGACCTAGCAATCTCTATTCTATTAACTCCAGGCCAAAACACAAGTGTGAGCAATGCTATCATTTCATCTCACAATCTAATTACGCACTTGTCAAACAGCATGCCAGCATCTCAGTTAATGGAACAGGGGAAGAGAACATCCAGGCACAAAACTTGCAGCGTATCAATCGCACTGACCTCACACACAAAGTGCTCACTTTCAGTCTCTGGGGAGAATCCACTCAGCCCTGCCTGTTCCCAGAGTGCAGAGTTTGATCTCACACATTTCTCAAGAATAATCTGTATACAAACCAGTGGTATGCAGATGTAAATAAATCTACACTTTCACTATATTTAAGAAATCTTGAGCCTGCAATATGATTCAACAGGTTAAATGTGCCTGCCGGCAGGGCTGACAACCTGAGTCTGATCACTGGTACCTACAGGGTGGAAGGAGAGAAGTGACTTCAGCAAATTGTCCTCTGACCACACTTACCTCATGGTATGTGTGCTCGCACATGTCACACACACACACACACACACACACACACACACACACACACACACACACGGCAAGGGGGAGAATCCAACTTTAGATGGGAGTATCTCTTATCCTTGATTAGAGGAACTTCAGTTGATACAGAGACCCACAACTGGTCAATGTGCAGAGGATAAGAGACTGCAGAATACTCAGCCCTAAGTGACACCCCTTCCCCCTCCCCCAAAAAACCTCAGACATCTTCAAAGAAGAGAGAGAAGGTACACTTAGGAACACTTGGCAATTGTCGCAGCATGCACAAGGCCTGTGCAAGCTCCAGCCTGACGAAATCTCAGCATACAGGGAAGGTGAGGATGAACTGCCACCGCTCTCAGGAGAGCTATTGGCATTTGATAGTTGCTGGGAAAAGGAGAGGCAGTTTCCTTTGCCAGGGTGGCCCCTGATAGATCAACCATACATTATAGCCAACCTCACTCCCAAAAGTAGTTGAGGAACACAAATTGGAGTTGGTTTTTTTTTAAAGAAGGAAGGAAGGAAGGAAGGAAGGAAGGAAGGAAGGAAGGAAGGAAGGAAGGAAGGAAGGAAGGAAGATGAAGCTGCATAGGTAGGGAGTCGAAAGTAGAGAGGGTGAGTCTAGGAGAAGTTGGAGAAGAGTAAATATGATGAAAATATATTGAATGAAATTCTCAGAGAACTAATGGAAATATTATGAAATAAATATTTATAACTTTGAATGATGTGCTTTCAGTCAGAACATATCCCAGCAGTGAGCAATCCTTCCAATTTCTCTTCTTTTAAGCAAATAAATAAAATCTCAGCAACCAAATATATTACAGTGAGGGACTAGAGATCTCAGTGGCTAAGGATACTGGCTGCTTTTGCAGAGGACCCAGGTTAAATTCCCAGCATCCATACGGTGGCTCATATCTGTAACTCCAGCTCCAGGGGAGCCAACACCTTCTTCTGACTTCCATGGGTACGTGGTACACACCCATACGTGCAGGCATTCAGACACAGAAATAGATCTTTATGAATTACATTATGGTAACCAAGTAAACCAAACCAAGTAAAACCAAAAATTGTGTAGCCCTTAAAATGATGAGGAACCAGACAGATGTTTGTATAGAAAGCGTTCAAACTCCATGCAATGAAAAGTCAAGTACTAGCTATGGGTACAACTCATTTCATTTTTTAAAAAACTAGGAGGAATCACAAACATACAGAATAAAAGCTTTGAAGAAAAACCATACTCTCCAGATAGCAGGGCTGTTCTTTATATTTATATACTTATAAATTATGTATTATCATCTATATTTCCTTCTAATAGTCAGAAAGTTCTAGTAAGAACTTGTATAATAGTGAAATGGGAGGAAGCAACTTCAGAGGGAACCGTGACAAGACAGACACACATGGTCCCTGAGCACAGGTAAACCAGCCACATGGCAGAATGTAGGTTAAAATTATGGGATTATCTAAACTAGTCAGATTATTATCTAGTCAGAACCTAGCTATATGGCCAAGGTATTTTGAGTCTGAATCTTACTTCTGGGAGCACGGGGCTGGAGGAAGAACCAGGGCTTAACTACAAGAGGGATCAGAAGTTTTAGGTAGGTCATCCTCAACTACATAAGAAGTTGGAGGTCAGCCAAAAATATCCTGCCGAAAGAAAGAAAGAAAGAAAGAAAGAAAGGAAGGAAGGAAGGAAGGAAGGAAGGAAGAAAGAAAGAAAGAAAGAAAGAAAGAAAGAAAGAAAGAAAGAAAGAAAGAAAGAGGCAGAGGGAGAGGGAGGGAGGGAGGGAGGGAGGGAGGAAGGAAGGAAGGAAGGAAGGAAGGAAGGAAGGAAGGAAGGAAGGAAGGAAGGAAGGAAGGAAGCTCTAAGTACTTCACACACACATGAGCTCACCATTCTGAGCCTCAGAACTTTACAAATTATTAATATGTACTCCCCATTTTACAGATGAGGAAACTGAGGCACAGAGAGTCTAAGTCCCAATGGGACAGAAGATCCCAGAAGAAGCAGGAGTCTACACTTCTCATTGTTGTCTATGGTAAGCAACTCCTGCCATCACTGGGGGTGATGTGGTACCAACACAGTATAGCCTTGGACCTCAGGAACGACACTTAAAGATACATGATTTTTACCTTTATATGTAGTTTATTGGCAACAAATTTATTTTAATTCTGTGAGCTACCCTGTGGAAGATGGCCTTCCACCTATTATGGAATACTTTGACATGAGTCTGTAAAATTGATTGAGACAGTTTGCCAAAGCAGCTCATCTTAATTAATGACTTACTATAACCTCCAGCTTTATTAGGCGTATATTTCTAGTATATTGGCACATATATTAATGACTGGCCTGTGAATAAACTGACAGTTTTAAAATGATATAAGATAACTTGTTTCTTATAAGGAATTCACTTTTGCCTTGGATGTAGAGTAAGATTACTATTGGTTCAGTAAATTACGACCCCGGTTTTGTTTTGATTCCCCAGCAAGAAACAACTGTATTTCCTTCCATGATGAAACTGCACTTCACATGAGTCTCTTTGGTTAATCTCATGCTCCAACAAGCAAGACTGTTGGCTTCATGGGCAAAAAGTTTCCAAGTAGGGGCTGACAAGATTTCTTAGTGGGTAAAAAAGCCTGCAGTTAAGCCTGAGTTCATGTTAGAAGGAAAGAACCCACTCATGAGGGCTGACCTCTGACCTCTACATGTGTGCCATGTCACCTGTGTACCCACACCTGTTCACATCAAATAAATAAAACGTAATGAAATTCTAATGTTTTTTTCAAGTATTTAATAAGGGATACAGTTTTCTAGATTCGTAATATCCAATAATGGTTTAACCATCCACAGCATTTTCTAATATCTTAAATTATTCTCAGATGCATATACACATATATTTGCATACATAGGTCAGAGAAACTTTATTTTTGGATTCTCTTTAATTTTAACAAAATGGGATATTATGGGGCATATGGGACATTCTAGATTAAGATAGAATATCAGGCTGGAGAGATGGCTCAGCCATTAAAGGCTAGGCTCACAACCAAAACTATAATATAATAAACAATAGGAGCTTTAGGACAGCAAGGTTATCTACTGTCCCGGTTTAGTTTGACTTATGTTGTGTAGAGACACCGATGATAGATAGCATAAACTCGAGGAGACAAGGACTTAGTCGGCTTACAGGCCACAGCTCATTGTGAAAGAAAATAAGGGCAGGAACTCAAGGCAGGAGCCTAGAGGCAGACTCCGAAGCAGAGACCACAGAGGAGGGCTGCCTTCTGGTTAGTTACTCACAGCTGACTCATCAGATTTTTTATATACTATAGGCCCACCTGCCCATGGGTAGCAACCCCCACAGTGGACTTGGGCCCTCACGTAGCACTCATCAATCAAGAAAACGCCCCCATAGACATGCCTACAGACCAATCTGATGCATGTTTCCTCTTCCTAGATGAACCTGGCTTGTGCCAAGTTAACAAAAAACTAAGCACATGTATGTCCCCATTGGAAAGATGTCACATGTTACCGCCTATGTATCTCCCAGGGAAGGTCTGGTTGATGTAGAGACAGTTACAAAAAGGATCAATCTGTGGATTGGAGAGGTGGCTCAATGGCCAAGAGCTAGGAATCCCCTTCCAGAGGAGGAGAGTTAAGCTCCTCGGTGGGCACATGCACTTACGGGCACACAGACACATGCAATGAAGAAGAATAAAATAAATCATTTTCAAGTACTAACTCGCTGTTGAATTCCCTCATTTTCCTGCCCCTTGGCTTCCTTTTTCTAAAGTAAACTTCAAAATCAATGTGATGACTCCATGTAACAGTGAGGGATGTTACAAGGGACAGAGGAGCTTTTTCTGAATTGAACCCACACAGACTGGCCAGTTACAGTTGGCCAAGTCTACTAAGTGATATTTAGGAGTTTTCCCCAACAGTGGAAAATAACTACAGCGTGATTTCCCCCGCAGAGCTGCCAGAGGTGGCTGTCGTGGTGCCATCAGTGGTGAATGGGTAACCATCTCCCGTGCACTGAAATAGGCAGGCACTTTTTTCACCTAGAAACATTTATATTAGGTTTTCATTGCCTGCATAAGGAGCTTCAACTTATAGTTTTGCATTATGTGGTTTCAAGTTACTATATTTCAAAAAAAGGTGATTGTGTTGTGGGTTATTTTTAGATTTATTGTTTTTTATGACTTTACATCAATGTCTCTCAACCTGTGGTTGTAACCCCTTTGGGATTGAATGATCCTTTCGCAGAGGTAAGCTATGACCATTGGAAAACACAGATATTTACATTGCCATTCATAACAGTAGCAGAATTACAGTTATGAAGTCGCAACAAATAATTTTATGGTTGGGGGTCACCACACCAGGAGGTGTGTGTATGTATTAAAGGGCCGAAGCATTAGGAAGGTTGAGATGCACTACTTTAAGTTATGTGCCTATGTGTAGGTGTGTGTGTGTGTGTGTGTGTGTGTGTGTGTGTATTTGAGTGAGTGCCCACAGAGTCCAGAGATGTTGTGATGGTTTGTATATGCTTGGCCCCGGGAGTAGCACTATTTGGAGGTGTGACCTTGTTGGAATAGATGTGGCCTTGATGGAGTAGTTATGTCACTGTGGGCATGATCTTTAATAGTCCTAGCTACCCTGCCTGGACGTCAGTATTCTACTAGCAGTCTTCAGGTCCTCCTGCATTGTGCCTGCCTGGATGCTGCCATGTTCCTGCCTTAATGATAATGGACTGAACTTCTGAACCTGTAAGCCAACCCCAATTAAATGTTGTCATTAAAAAGAGTTGCCTTGGTCATGGTGTCTATTCACAGTAGTAAAACCCTAACTAAGATGGGTATCATATACCTTAGAGCTGGAGTTACAGGCAATTGAGAGGGGGCTGACATGGGTTCTGGGAATAGAATTCAAGCCCTCTTCAAGAGTGGCAAGCACTCTTGGGCTGGAGAGATGGCTCAGTGGGTAAGAGCCCTAACTGCTCTTTCAGGGGTCCTGAGTTCAATTCCCAGCAACCACATGGTGGCTCACAACCATTTGTAATGGGATCTGATGCCCTCTTCTGGTGTGTCTGAAGATAGCTACAGTGTACTCACATACATAAAATAAAGAGTCACAAGCACTCTTAGCCATCAAATTGGGGGATCTGGCGCCCTCTTCTGGATTGCATAGGCACCTGCACTCACGTGCACACACACACACACACACACACACACAATTACATGTAATTAAAAATAGTAATAATAATTTTTTAACTGTATTTCTCACTGTTCTGGAGGTAGAGATATTCAAGGTCAAGAAACTGGTGCCCTCTGCTCCTTGGATACAGTGTTCCAAATGACTCAGAGGGAGCACTTGATCTTCTTTCATTTTAACCACATTCTTATCCATTAGAATGTACTACTCCTGAAATAGGGGGAGACAAGAAAGGAAATTTACTTTAAAAGAATAGTCTCCTGAATGTAAATATCGGACTTAAAATTTTATTATTTGACAACTGAAAAAGCTTACTTACTATGACAGTTTATGACAGAGCGTGTCGTACCTGATGCCATTGGCTAGATTTGTTCATTTAAAAATTACATGAATACCATGAGCAGGGGAAATGGCTCAGCAGGTAATGGCACCTGCCATCCAACCTGGCAACCTGAGCTTGATCCCAAGGAACCACACAGTGAAAGGAGAGAACTGACTTCCAAAAGTGGTTCTCTGACCTCTTTTTCATACACATTATAGTACGCACATGTGCACGCGCGCGCACACACACAAACACATACATAGAATGAGGGAGTAATAAATCTAATTTAAATCTTAAATAAATAGATAACAATATCCAAAACAGTTCTTTAGTGTATTGAGAATTTCCTCTGCTCAGTTACTAATTCACGGGTTCCGTGAATGATAAATGACTCTGAGGAAAATCTGAATTTAAGAAAAAGTATTGACGATGGGAAGGTTGCTGTGCTCTCTGTCTGTGCCATTTCCTTGTTTCCATTCCAAATCTACCTGAGCCTTCAAATCTCAATTTCTCAACTTCCTTGACTCTGGAAACATTCCCTGTGAACACTTACAAGAAAACGGGGTCCAAATTGAAATCCTTCCGCTCGGGTACAACCCTGCAAACAGCCAGCAGGATTTATTTAACCTTCAGCCATCTGCTCGACCAACTTGAAATTATTGATGACACATCAGCGATGATCAAGATGGAGAGGCCAGATGAAGAGGTGCCTCTTTTTTTATTTTTTATTTTTTATTTATTTATTTTTTTTACAAGAGAACCATTGAACTGGTAACAAGACTTGAAATGCCGTGTCAGCTCGGCCCCGCATGGTCACCGAGCTCAGCTGCTGAAGGGAAATAAAACTGTTCAGTTAGGGCCGCCCTCCAATCCGTCACAAGGGTAATGATGTTTGGCTTCAGTCAGGTTGTATGTCAGCAAATATACATCTCCTCGACAGCCCCTAAGAGTGCCTTAAGATCATGCTGATTGTTTTATATAGATAGGGGTAGGGTGCTGATGGATGGTAACCAGAGGCCACTGAAATAAATTTCACCACAATCAGCAGGAAAAACGTAATCTCAAGCCTGGAGAAGGAGAGAGCTGTTCTGATAGAGTATCGTCCTGTTCCGTGTCTCGTACAGGCCACAGGGAGGGAGATATCCTCTGTTCTCAGACCCTTCTTCCCCCTGGATGAGGTCCAAAGGGAGAAGAAGAACAGCAGGTGCAGTCTTGAGGGTCACTAAGGTTGAACAGAGTGTACCCAGCCAGTGACACAGAAATGGGAAGTAGAAGGAAGGAAGGAATGGCTGGGACAGTGAGTTGTTTATGTCTGATTTGGAGTCCAGAGAAAAGGGACTGGAAGCGTCGCTGAAGGCTGTGTGTGATCGCTACTTTTAAATGTCAACTTATCAAACCTGAGAATCACCAGAGAAGAGAGCCTCATTTGAGAATTATGTAGATCGGGTTGATCTATGAGAATGCCCGTGAAAGACTGTCTTGATTGTTAATCAATGTGGAAAGATTTGGCTCATTGTGGGTGGCACCATTCCCTAGGCAGGGGGCTGTTCTTGAATTGTATAGGACAGGAAAAAGCTAGAAGCAAGCCAGCAGTAAGGAAATAGCATGGGTTTTCTCTCTCTCTCTCTCTCTCTCTCTCTCTCTCTCTCTCTCTCTCATTTTGCTCTCACGTGCTCACTCTTTCACTATCGTTCTCTCGCTCACTCAGCTCTTGTCTGTAGATCCGATGCTTTAAGTTCTTGCCTCAGCCTCCCCACAATAACAGACAGTAAACTAGAATTGTAAATCAAATAAATGTTATCCCCAAGGCTGCCTTTTTATCAAGGTATTTGTTGCAGCATCAGAACTAAAATTAGAATAAGAGGTTTGTTTTAACTACCTTCTCCCAAGTCCACATCAGTCAGACTCAGGCCATTGAACATGGCTCCTATCTCCTACTGACCAGATGAAGCCCAGGTCTCAATCCAGTGTTTTCGACACTCAGAGTAAAACCAGTTCATCACTATCTCATCCAAAGGAACTCAGGCAATGGCCTGAAAGTTCCCAGGAGAATGACTGGAAGGTGCCTTCCACGACAGAGTCTGTAACAATCAGAGTGTCTGAGAGATCCCAAAGACAATCCAATTGTCTACAAGAAGTTGCTCTTGGGAGTGAGAAAGGAGGTTCAGCAGGAAAGGGATAATGTGGCACTTGCTGGAGAAATGAGAATTTTCTGTAGGACTCTGTCCTTATCCCCAGGCCAAGAATTAGGCCAACTCCCAAATGGATCTGTGTGCTGACCAGAGCCTCTCAGGGACAGTCCTTAAAGGCCCCAGAAAGCTCAAGGAGGGGGGAAGAAAAAAAAGTATTGTATGCAGTGGTGTGATCCTGGTGCTCAGGGAGCATTGGTTGTAATGGTGTGATCCTGGGACTCAGGGAGCACTGGTTGTAATGGTGTGACCCTAGTGCTCAGGGAGCACTGCTTGCAGTGGTGTGATCCTGGTGCTCAGAGAGCTGAAGTGGGTGAACAACCTCAGGCTCAAGGCCAGCCTAGACTACATAGTGAGCCCCAGGGCAGCCTGGGCTAAAGGTATGGACCAGTCTCAATATAACATAAAAAGGGGGCCAGAGAGAATGCTCGAGAGTTAAGAGCACTTGCTCTTACAGAAGAGCTGAGTTTGGGTCTCAGAACCCCTGTCAGATGACTCATAAATCCCTGTAAGTCCAGATCCTGGGGATTCTATGCTTTCTACTGGCTTCTGTGAGCACCTACACATGTGTGGTATACCTCTACACACACACACACACAAACACACACGCTGAAAATATAAAGAACTCTTTAAGAAAATAAAAGTAGCCTTGACCTGACCTTATGCTGTGTAATGGTGGATATAAGAACAGAAGCCAAGCCATCTTGCAATGAATTCAGCTTATTTAACAAAGTTCTTGGTAGCCAGTTGCTGTGGCACATGAATATCAACTCAGCACTTGAGAGACAGAGCTAAAGGACTGTACAAATTTAAAGCCAGTCTGGTCTACATAGTCAGTTCTGGGCCAGCCAAAGCTACATAGAGAGACCTTGTTTCAAAAAGCAAAGAGTATGCTTGGGGCATGAGAGAGAACTGCAGAGAATGCCTGCTTTGCAAGCACAAGGATCAGCACTTCAGGCCCCAGAGTGGGTATGCATTGCAGGGCTTTGGGGTCCTGCTTGAATCTTAAAAATAATAAGGACACAGATAAATCTATATAGTTTAAAGATGTTGGCCTTTTTGCTAGGGCATTCTCTCAGCAGTTAGATCCCTCATTTAACCAGGCTTCTCTGCCATTGTGTCTTTCCATGAGGCTCTCACTACCCATGCACACATGGGCAGCTGCACACATACATGCATAAAAAGTGAGCACACTTCACCTCCCTGCCTGTTATTTTATCAGACTGGAAAACACCAATACAGATTTCTAAGACATTCTAACATCCAGCTACAGAGGGAATCTATTATTCCCCATTATTGGAAATGGGGAGAAAATAGATGGATAACTCACTGTCTCAATTCAGCAGCCTACATTTTACTAGAATGTTCACATGCAAGTATTCTATCTTTGAGGGTTGCCATAGTCATACATCTCAGTATCTTTGGAGTATAGGCAGCATCTTGAGATTGGGGACATTCAAGCCAACAAAATACCAGTGAAAATATTTACCAGCATCCTTCACGAAGGAACCATGCAGCAAGTTGCTATCCAACTGTTAAGCATTTTAGTTGGCTAATTTTGGCATCTAAGATGAAGCGTGTATTTATATTTTAGTCTGAGTTCTATTTTTATTATGACTTTTTCCCCCTTGAGACATGGTCTCGTGAAGCCTGGGCTTGCCAGTAACTCCTTATGTGGTCGAGAATGACAGAGACCTTCTGATCCACCTGCATCTACCTCCCAAAAGCTAGGATTGCAAAGATGTGTCACCACTGTTGTGATTTATAAAAAGATGAAGAAAGAAGGAATATGTTTGGTGGATGTGAAGTCAGGTATAAGGGAAGAGGGTGCCTCTGCTGGCCCATGCTGAGGCATCCCTTCCTCTTGAGGGACCAGCCACATGAGGTATAGTATAGAATAGAGTTTATTCAAAGCATGGGGAGAGGAAATGAAAGGGTAGTAGGACAGATAAAAGGAGAGAGACACACACACACACACAGAGAGAGAGAGAGAGAGAGAGAGAGAGAGAAAAGAGGCCAGCCATGAGCACTTGGTGAGAGAGGGAGGAGAGGAATGGAGAGAGGGGGAAGGGATGAGAGGACAGAGAGAGAGCAGAAAGCAAGAGAACAAGAGAGAGAAGAGGGCGTGAGCAGCCCTTTTATAGTGAGTCAGGCAACAAAGCCCAGAGAAGCTTCTAACCCGCCCGGGCAGGTTAAGTATGTTGGGGAAAGGTTGGTCACCCGCCAGCTCTCCCTGGTGAAGAGAAGCATAGTGGAAGGTTGGACCACATCAGACACTCCTGGGTGAGCATCTCTTTAGTACTTTTCATTTTACACATATGTAGCAAGCACAAAGTTCAGCTTAGCCTGGGTCCAGAAGACTGATGTGCAAACTGCATGTAAATGGAGTTCAGATTCCTACAGTTTCAGTTGAGTTTAAAGGGTGGCACTCTGAATTGAGAGCTGCAGAAATGGGTGTGCCTTTCACCGGACAACCTCACTCTCGGGAGGAATAAATGGTGAAGGACCATATCAAGATTCAGAAAAAGAAGGTCCCTTACGTGGAAGAAAATAATGTCCATGAATATATTCAGTAGGATAATGCATAACTTTAAAAATGTCCTTGCCAACAATCATTTAATAGCTTGAGATGATAACAATATATTAATAATATTTAGGTGGGCACAGGGTGCAGTTACATAGCAGTATTCTTCATCACATGTATAAGACTCTTTAAGCTTTATCCCTGGAACTGGGTGTACTGGCTAGTTTTGTGTCAACTTGACACAGCTGGAGTTATCACAGAGAAAGGAGCTTCAGTTGGGGAAGTGCCTCCATGAGATCCAGCTGTAAGGCATTTTCTCAATTAGTGATCTAGGGGGAAAGACCCCTTGTGGGTGGGACCATCTCTGGGCTGGCAGTCCTGGGTTCTATAAGAGAGCAGGCTGAGCAAGCCAGGGGAAGCAAGCCAGTAAAGAACATCTCTCCATGGTCTCTGCATCAGCTCCTGCTTCCTGACCTGCTTGAGTTCCAATCCTGACTTCCTTGGTGATAAACAGCAGTATGGAAGTGTAAGCTGAATAAACCCTTTCCTCCCCAACTTGCTTCTTGGTCATGATGTTTTGTCCAGGAATAGAAACCCTGACTAAGACATTGGGGAAGAGGAAAATCAACTTTAACTTTATTTTTTTAATGTTTTCATTTCTGATTTTTTGGAAACAAGACCTTATATATGCCAGTTGGCCTTGAACTCACTATTAAACTCCTGATCCTCCTGTCTCTACCTCTCAAGTGCTGGAATTACAGGCCTGAAACCATGACATCCAGTTTTATGTGATGCTAGAGATGGAAGTCAGGGCTTCTTGTTGGATAAGCATGTTACCAAATGAGCTACATCCAAGCTCCAGAGTTCTTAAAATCCGGACAAGAGTAACCCAGCAGAGTCGGGGTACTGGGATGCAGAGAGGCAGATTGAGCCATGGTGGAAGGGTCTTTGAATCACAGGTTTGGAAAGTAAGGTTGACTGTACTTACAAACTTTTTGTACACTTCAAAATAATTTCAATATTTTAAAATTGGATATTAAACAATATGAAACTAAAGTACAACCTTTTAGATATTGTATATTATAACATGCATGATATATAAAATCAAAGAAAACATCAAAATATGACTATTTGTGAGTAATAAATAATAAGATTTCTATGTTTATCTACATTGTTTTCCAATAGCTTTTCATTATATGTATTTTGTAAGTGTTAACAATGGGCCTGTATTACAGCTGCAGTGCATAAAGTTGGTTTTGCTTTTTGGTGTATGTCCATGTACATTAGCAACTTCCAGCCTTGAAATTATGAGATTATATTATAAAACATAATTGTTTCATCTATAATTCAATTAACCTCCACAATATATAATGTACTTCCATGTCACTGTAAGATGTTCTCCTCATATAAAATATGGAAAATGGGTCATATTTGGGGATATTATTTATCATCTCTGTTACCTATGGCTCATTGATCATTTTCCTACTTTAAAAAAAAAAACACTATTCCGGAATTAAATCAATTCCTTTCCATTTCACAGCAAAGCCTCTACAATCTGGCTGCTCCTCTAATTACTATTTATCTGGATATAAAAATACTAAAGCCTTTTGCTACTGTGGGTTTCTATGGCTTTTTATTGCCCTCCTTAATCTGCTCAGAATCATGTTAAACAATAGTTAGAAATGCTATCAATACTGAGGTGACTAGGAAATTTGCCAAGATGTGCAATATTTCTTGTACCGAAAAGTTTTGCTAAAAGACTCAAGGGGATGGTGATTTGGCTCAGTGGCTAAAGGTGCTTGCTGCACAGGCCTGATGACCTGAGTTCGGTTCCCAAGACCTACCTCTATAGCAGGAGAAAACTAACTCCTGCCAGTTGTCCCCTAACCGCCACACATGTGCTGTGGTATGCATGCACTTCCCCTCCCATACCCACACTCAATAAACAAAAGTAATTTTAAATGTTTAAATGAAAGAACTTGAGGGGACCAAGGAGAGAGCTCAGACTGTAAAGCTTTTGCTCTGCAAGCATGAGGACTAGCGTGTGGATCCCCCTCCCAGCGCCCATGTCCGAGCACTGTAGTAAGTCTACAGTCCTGGTGCTGGGGAGGCAGGGCTAGGAGGATCCCTTGGCTCACTGGCCAGCCAGTCTCACCAAATCAGTGAGGTCTGGGTTAAGCCAAAGATCCTGTCTCAAAAAACAAGGTGAAGAGTGACTGAGGAAGACCCCAGGATGTCAACTTCTGGCCTTTACACAATGGTGCACACTAACATGTACACACAGCAGAAAACAGAGCTGGAGACTTGCTAAATTGTTTTGTCTGAAATGAAAGTGTCTGACAAATCTTAAAAGTGATAAATGCAAGAACTGGTTTGTTTTTGTTTTTGTTTTTGTTTGGTTTGGTTTTGGCCTGTGCATTCATAGCAAGAGTCTTCAAAATGATATTCATGAATCATACCTTAAAACGAGCCTCTTTGGAGGCTGAGGAGATGGCTCAGTGGTTGAGCACTCGCTGTTCTTGCAGAAGTGTTTAATTAGTTCCCAGTACAAATGCAGGGCTCTCATAACCTCCAGTTACTCCAGTTCTAGGGTCTACAATGCCCTCTTCTGGCCTACAGAGGCACTATGCACACAGGGTGCTCAGACAGACAAACAGACATACACATACACCTAAATTTAAAAGTAAAAATAAATAAATAAATAAATAAATAAATAAATAAATAAATAAAACTACAGAAGGAAGGCTCATACATAATCATTATCTCTATTATATGAACACATTGCTCAAGCCATAATCTTGAAGGAAGGACAGATGGTGAATGAAGCTGGTCTCACAAATACTTGGACAGTAACAAATGAAGATCTCTAAACTTAAAGATTACATTTCTATTAAAGGATTGTGTCAGCTTCAAATACAGAAGAATCTATCTGAAAGTGACTTAAATGAAAGCATATTTAGTATGTCACATGAAAAGAGGTTTACGGATAAATAGTGACTGTGGAGAAGGTTGACCCCATAGCTCTGCAATGGCTGCAGTGTCCCAGGCTCTCTTGGTCTTAACACTTGTTGGTCTCTAGTGTGTCATCTGTCATCCTCTGACCTGTTTCCTCATTATGGTAAGGTGGCTGCTGTTGGTCCATCAAGTTGACACACAACTGTGCCCAACAGGAATGTTTGCATATGCGTTTCTTTTTTGCCTGGGGAGGAAATTTTTTTACAGTACTTTACTACGGAACCAGAATTTGAGGTGGCTCAGGCAGTGAAAGTGCTTACTTTACAAGCGTGAGGACCCGGGTTCGATCCCCAGATCCCATGTAAAGAAATTAAGCCTTGGTGGCTGTCCTTGTAAATCTAGCACTGTGAAAGCAGATTCCTGGGGGGAGGGGTGTTCCTAAGGCTCCCTAAGCTGCCAGTCTCGCCTAATTGGGGAATTCACATGATGAGAGATGGTCTCAAAAACAAACAAATAAACAATTTAAATAAATGAATGTGGATGAGTGCCTAGGGTCCAAATGACAGATAAAGTTGTCCTCTGACCTCAACAACACACACACATACATTAGGTTTATTCCTAGGAACTAGAAGCCAATGGCATGTAAAATGAAGGATCAACCCTAGCACCACAGGATAAAAGAAGAACTGAAGCTGACTGAGGTTATCATTAATTCAGTTTATGGAGAACAGGAGTAATCCCAAGCGCCTACAAACTCCAGATGCTCAGACATCCACCACCTCCTAGAAATTCTGATGCAGGAAGCCTTGGGGAGGGCAAGGAAAAATCTGGGCAAGTGCCCAGGTCATTCTGATGGGTCAACGGAATCACCTTCTAGTTTGGATTAAACTGTTATCCTCTTAAAGAGCAGCAGTGTCTTAGGTTCCTTTTGTATCCCACACAGGTTCAAGTGACACTTTAAATGAGTTAGGTCGCTGGGATTGACTCCAAGGATGGGCAAAGAGCTTCCTGATGAAAAAAAAAAAAAACAAAAACAAAAACACAAAAAAAAAACCACTCTCAGCTTGATGCTTGCTGATGGCTCCACTGTTGAAGGTGTCTGACATTGTTAAGGTCACACAGGCACAGAAAACACAGCAGCTGAGTCCAGTAGGGTATCCGATTTGCTCAGAAATAATGCACCACAGACCTCGATGAGTTCCATGCTATGAATAAAACCGCAGAGTGAAAGAACTAGAAACAGTTTCATTCTGCCTTGATGGACCAAGCTAGATTTCTGAGAGTGACAGAAGAGGGAATGGTTATTCTGTAAAGATGGGTATCTATTACTAAGCACCTACCACTGCCAAGAGCTGTTCTAACACCACAGACTGGGAGATGTGCACAGAAAGCCCCTTCTTGTGTTCTAAGGCCTTGGTGAGACTGGAAACAATGAGAAAAATACCATGCTGAACTTTACAGTGTTTCTTGAGGAGAGCAGCTGTGTGCAGGCCTAGCTGGGAGGGAAGAAAGAAATGGGTAGGGGGATTTACGAGGAGACCAGGGTTAGAGGACAGTACAGCAAGAACCCAATTTAAGGAAGACGTAAGAATGGAAAGGAGATGATTAATCACATTTATTAGATTTGTTGGTTTTTACAGGTATACATATACCTGTATGAGTTAGTGTGTACCACATGTATGCAGGTACCTGGGGAGGCAGATGGCATACAATCCCCTGGAACTAGAGTCACTGTTGTTTGTAAGCCACCTGATAGAGTGTAGGGAGCTGAACTCAAGCCCTCAACAGCACAGTACATACTTTTAACCCATAAGTCATCTCTTTAGCCCCAGCTTTTGGTCATTTTAAAGACAACATATGGGACTGGGGAGATGGTTCAGAGGTTAGGAGCTCTTTTGCTGCTGTTGCAAAGAACCTGAGTTCTATTCCCAGCACCTACACTGCCTGTAGTGATTCCAGCTCCAGTGGCTCCAGCACTTGTATAGTCTTGTGATTGTAGATAATTAGCATTTAATTATTTCATATCTTCTTCCTTGTATTTGTGATCAATACGCCTCTATCTGACAGGTCTAATTCTTTTTACTTTATGATTTTTCTCTCTTAAACAATTGTTGAGCAACCATCCCAGCAAGCAATTTCAATTAATTTCTTAATATTATCATACTTAATTCAACCATCAAGTGTTTACCATGCTGAGCAGATGAGGATGAGAGCTGGTTGCCCAAGTAGGAGGATCTAAGTTCGGGTCCCCAGAATTCATATCTAAAGCTGTAAGTGACTATTCATACACCTGTAGTCTCTCAGTAATGTGAGAATCAAGAGAATCATTGGGCTTTCTGGCCACCAGTTTGGCTTGTGGTTCAATGATTAGACCCAGTCCTAAGAGAAAAAGGTGGAGAGTGACAGAGAGGGAGGGGTACCTGGCCTCCTCACATGCTCCTGCACACTGGTGCTTATGTACCAGACACATTTGAATCCCCGATAGCCCCCCTCTCAATCCTTTGCACTGTAAAGGTGGTGCCTTTAAAAGAACAGGCGATAATGTATGCTTTTATGTTTGTCTGTACAAACTGGCTCTAAAGAAACTGATGAAATTAAGTGTCTGTGGAATGGAATATTGCAGGAGACTGGTGACATCAGGGGCCTGCTGGAAAAATAGCCAAGGGTCCGAGGGAGTTTGCTCTATATACTTCTTTTGTGTTCTGAGAATCTTGAAACATTTTTTTTTCTCTTTTAAAGGTTTGGTTGGCCTGTAATTCACTATAGAGATGACACTGCACTGGAACTCACACAGATCTACCTGGATTAAAGGCCCTGGCCACAATAGATCTTTCTCTCACAATGTTATTAACACTTAAAAAAAAAAAAACCTAGAACCCTAACGTTGTGAAAGACCTTGCAAGGTGAGGTTCCCACCAATGTGTTTGTAAGAAATGAGGGCTGGTTATTTTTCTTCTAATTTCACTCTCTCCTGCTCCTGGAAGAGCCAAGGTGTTGAGCTAGGAAGAGGAACAGAAATGGAAGCATGGACATATGTGAGAAGTGAGCTCACTGCCGACCTGCCTCTTCCACAACAACTGAAGCCCGCCTTTTCAAAGCAAACCTTACCTTAGTGAGGCTACCCCCTCAGTGACTTGCCAGGGGCATACTGAGAGTGGAGAATCCAGTAGTGACAGTGGCCACAGGATGTATCCTTGGTCTGCAGAGATCTTTCGGTGCATCTCACAAGATGTCAGGGCTGGATGCTTTGAAATAGGTTATAAAAACCCCACCACTGAGGAGAAGTGGGCATGAAGTCTCACCCCTAAGCATAAGCTGATGGCAGTTGATTCTTGGTAGGAGAAGAAAGATCTATTATCTCCAATGGAGTGCCACCACTGGACACATCAGCCACACTCCAGGGACAACCCCATGTCCAGGCGTAGTTGCCCAACACAGAACAACCTCCATGGTTTTGAGGGGACGGCTTTTTTTTTTTTTTTTTTTTTTTTTTTTTGGTCTGATTAGTTTTTTGTTTTCGGTTTTGTTTTGTTGTTATTGTTGAAGGGGGGAAAAAAGGGACATGAAGTTGAGTGGGTAGAGAGATGAGGACCATCAGGGAGCTGTCAGGGATGGAGAAAGAATAGGATCAAATTATAGTATATGAAAATTTTTTACTAAAAATTAATTGGAAAGAAAAAAGAAACAGTTGTAGTTGCTTATACAGCTGAAAGGGGTCACACTCTCTCTGTTCATGGACATTCAGGGTGCTGAAGGAACACTCTATATCAGACATCCATCTATAGCAGAATTTCTACCGACTGTAGGTCCCAAGGTCATTATTTCCCTTTGCCTTCTACAACACATGATAGTAGATGAGTATTCAAATCCCATAAGTACTATCCCCATGGAGGGTGCTGGGTTAACCAGGAATCATTTATACCACCTAGGAAAAAACACAGGACCAGGTATGATGACCAGAAGGGCTAATTAAGCTATAGATGTCATCTTTGTTTGCCAAATGAGGGGAAAACCTTAAAAAAAAAAAAAGACAGACAACAGACACACACACAGAGAGAGAGAGAGAGAGAGAGAGAGAGAGAGAGAGAGAGAGAGAGAGAGCATAACTCTTCCCCCATCCTAATTTTATCCATCTGGATAAATATAATTTCAGGTTCTAGATGATGGTTTGTTAGCATTTTCTTTCCAGTGTTTGCAGGGCGTTCAGAGTGATTGTAAGGCTCACAACAAACAGGATGGGGCTCTGACTTTCATCAGAGAGTACGTGACTTTTGAGAGTCACATGGGCCAGGAGTGAGCATTTGTGCAAATTAACTCTTCCTGCATTCTGAAGAGGATTGAGGCGACTTTGTCTTAGCTGATTTGCATGCACTAATTGCTGGTTCTGAGTTAATGCAGAGTGATCACCTACATGATCGCATTCATAAATTAATATTTTTACTTTGCATTTACACACAGAAAGAAATAGTATAAATAATTTTAAAGCTGTGACTACACTTACATAATGAAGTGGTTAATTAAAGTAATGAGCTGGTTAATGACAACCCCCCCCTCCAAATTTTTCATAAGACATCCATATAAGGGAGAAAGAAATATCTTGGCTTGGATAATTATCATAATTGCCTCAATATTTGATTTTACTTTTTACATGGATATATGCCCTAAATGTCACTCTGGTTATAAATCTGAATTATTCTTGCTTTTCTTATGAATATATGGATGCCAAAGCTGGATGCCAAGATTAAATGCCAAGGTAACAGAGGTATCACACAGGATGGCGATACCCCCATCCCAGAAGGACTGAGCACAGACTGGTTCAGATAAGCAGGAGGCACTGAACACAGAGAAATAGAGATCTGATTTATAATACAAACTACCCATTGTTGGTAGCAAGGGCCTTCCTTACCACATTCAACCCAGAGTGCACATTCCAGTTTGCAAGGAGCCCATTCATCTAGGGTGCACTAATCCTAGTAGAACCATCCCTTAAGTGAGAGAATAAGGAGACTGGGGAGATGGCTCAGTGGTTACATCACTTACCCTACTTGCATGAGGAACAAAGTTTAGATCTTCAGAATGCATGGAAATACTTGGTGGGCATGATAACTGCATGCAATTCCAGCCTCGGAAAGTTCAGACAGGATTCTCAGAGGAAGCTGGCTAGCAAGACTAGCCATATCTGCAAGCTCTGGTTTGACTGAGAGATATCGACTATGAATAAGGTGATAGAAAGAGAGAGAGATCAAGAATGAATCCAGACATCAACCTTTGGTCTCCACAAGTGTGCACCTCTGCTCCTCCACTCTTTTTTGGTCTCCCTTGGTCATTCATGTTTAAATTGTGTGTGTGTGTGTGTGTGTGTGTGTGTGTGTGTGTGTGTGTGTGTGTGTGTTATGTGTATGGATGTTTTGCCAGCATGTATGTATCTCTCTACCATGTCTGGTGTCCTCGGAATGCAGAGAGGATGTTGAAGCCCTTGGAACTGGGGTTACAGATGGTTGCTAAGAACGGAACCTGGTTTTCTTTAAGAACTAGCAAGTACTCTTAACCACTGAGCCAGCTCTCCAGTCCCGATGTTAAGTCATGAAAATGTATGAGACCACTCAAACACAAGGCTATGGGCATTTTTACTTCTGTATTACATCCCTTAGAATGGTCTCTGCCTACAGACACACATAGGTGCCTATGACGGGTATCTTAGGAAGGTCTGTGGGAACATTCTCCCATTTGTTCCTTCCATAGACAGGAAATGAAGGTGTGGTTGGCTATCCCTTGTTTAGGTTTGGCCAGATCTGAACAAGGTTTCTGAATAAAGAGGGGAAGAGGGTGACTGTAAAGGTGCTCCATCTCTAACTTCAGGGAGAAGAAGGCATTATCCATCTCCTTGTGATTTCACCCAGAAGCACACAGGACTCCCTTGGGATCTAAAAGACACAGCTGAGCAGCATGTGACCAATGAGAGGCGATGTCAGGGTGGGGTGGGGTGGAGCAGTGATAGTAGGAACGGATCAATTCGTCAACACACACAGGACCTTAGAAATGAAAACCGAGAGAATTCCACGTCAGCATGGTGACAGCTCTCCTGTCCGGGAAGATGTGAGCATCTCCACTGACCTGTGCTGCTCGACTGTTTCCCTTTTCCATTCAAGCTGGAGGCGCACGTTTTTCAACGATTAAACACCACTCCCTTTGAGGATAGAGGAATTCGAAGTTCAACTTAACAGTGTTTTCAATAACTACATCCCCATGTTCAATATTTTCTTAAATAATGATGATATACAACAGGCCGTTCTGGAGCATGATAAATGACGGAGTCTAAGTTGTAAGGGCGGCCAGCATTACTTATGATCCTTTCTGTGGCAACAGCCAGTAAAAGGATCATATTTTTAGCATATACATATCACTCTGAAGTCCCTAATGTGCAGAGTCTATTTCTTTAATTTATAGGAATGTGAAAACCATTTAAGAATAGCATTTTATGAGTCTACACTCATCAATATCTGATGCTCTACATTTCTCTTTGAGCCTCTCTCTTTTCCATTGTGATGTCTGAATTGCCTCTATTGTTATATTTTACCTATCTCAATGTCTACTTCTTTTCTCCTGAAAGTGAATTCACAAAGTGAAGGTCAAAATGAGCCTAGAGACCCTTCAGATTTAAGACACACTTTAAGTCATCGCCTATCCTACCAGAAAATCAGTCGTGGCTCTCTCTGATAATAATTGTGTTTACATCTTTTTCATCATTAGATCAGACTTATTAAAGTGACCTTTTAACTAGAATAAAAATAGAAGTTCAAACTAAACTTTAATGTATTGTTACTTTGTTGTTTTTCAAGTGTTAAGTTCTTCATTAATAAATGCTGTCATAACTACATTTCCTTTGTGCCACTTCTTGATTTCCTTAAGAAAAAAAAAACAGTGAAGATTTAAACCTGCATATAATTAAATCTAAGAATGTCTATATGAACATATAAAAATACATATAAGCAGCAGACAGTGCCATATATGGCTCATGAAAAACTATAGATAAAGATGCTTCAATAGCAGGGATCAGAGAGTTATCAGAGATTACTGTAGAGCAGCGTTTCTCAACCTGTGAATTCTGAAAGAATTAAAGGGATGGAAATGGAGAGGAGTCTGAGGAAAATAAGGTCCAGCAACAGGCCCAAAGTAGGATCCAGATCAAAGGGAGGTCTCAAGGCCTGACACTATTACTGAGGCTATGGAGCGCTCACAAAAAGGGACCTATGATGACTGCCCTCTGAAAGACCCAATAAGCAGCTGAAAGAGTCAGATGCAGATATTTGCACCCAACCAATGGACAGAAGCAGCTGACCTCTGTTGTTGAATTAGGGGAAAGCTAAAAGAAGCTGAGGAAAAGGGTGATCCTGTAGGAGGACCAGCAGTCTCAATTAATCTGGACCCCCGAGATCTCTCAAACACTGGACCACCAAACAGACAGCATACACCAGTTGATATGAGGCCCCCAACACACATACAATAGAGGACTTCCAGGTCTGTATTCCTTCAGAGATGATGCACCTAACCCTCAAGAGACTGGAGGCCCCAGGGAGTTTAGAGGTCAGGTGGGGTGAGGGCTGGGGGATGGGGGCATCCATGTGGAGACAGGATGGGGTGGGGTAGGGAGGAAGTGTGGGGTGGAGAGCAGATAGAGGGTGAATCGGGGGTGGTGAGTGGAATAAGGAGTGTAAAAAATAAATAAAAATAAAATAAAATTTAAAAAAAGAAAGAAACTCCTCTGGGGGGGGGCGCATATCAGATATCTTGCATATCATATGTTTACATTATGATTCATAACAGTGGCAAAATTACAGTTATGAAGGAGCAACACAACAAATTTCCAGTCAGGAGTCACCACGACATGAGGAACTGTAAGCCTTGGGTAGGAAGATTGAGACTCGCTTGTGGAAAGGAACACATAACTCATTTCAGGTCATCCCTCATGTGGTCAACTATAATCATGAAGACTTTGTTTCAACTTCTTATGTATTGTCTTAAGTTTCCTGTTGCAGTAAATCTCCAAGCCCAATAAGCCCGAGTAAAGAACACACAACTCAGTTATGGTATTTATAAGCTTCATGCCTAGATGGGGCAGTTACACCACTACACTACTCTATTCCCCAGCTATAAAAGTCCTTGCTACTTGCAGCTACTCCAGGTCATGTGGTTCTGCTCCATCTGTCTCTCTCCTTCCTCTCTTCTCCCTCTCTAAGCTTCCAGCCCCACCTTTCCCTTTCACTGCCCAACCTTTATTTGATCAGTTAAAATGGGAGAAGGTTCACATGAAATCACCTGAGTATGTGATTCCTCTCCTCACAAGGGTTGCCCCTCTTGAGGAAGCAGAATTAACACAAAAAATACAAACAGCACCAGGGCAATCCACAATAATTTCCCTAATAGACATTTTATAACAACGATGAAGAATAATCCAATTTGTAAGGATGTGATCACTGTATTGACATCTACTTAAGCCCACCCCATAAATATCTATAGCTTTGCCTTCTAGTTGAACAGCTGAGAAAAATGAGGAAGAAAGACAGCTTTGTTTTTACAAACACTGAAAATCATCTAAAAAGTTAGCTTACCGTCCATGGCTAAGTGTCTGATTCACATGGAGAAATTGTGTATGTTACTGAATTGGGTGATGCTATCAATTGTATCAGTCATTCAGACTTTCAATTACATACTGTTTTCAGTTCTCGTCTAGTCTTCCAATAAATTTTTCTTCTACAAGTTTAACTTTTTCAAACATAAACTGTGTATTTTCTACTGTAGAATGAAAAAAAAATATTTTTTGAGACAGGGTCTCCTGCATCCCAGCCTGGCTTCAAGCTCTCTACATAGCTAAGGATGGCCTTGCATTTCTGACTTTTGATCCTCCTACCTCCAGTTCCCAAGCACCAGAATGACAGGCATCCTCCAAAATGCCTCGGATAGAATGAATAAAAAACCACCTTGCTCTAATAACCCAAACACGTCTAGTATAGAAACTATTAAATGTGTGACATTTAAAAAAAATAAGTAGATACCAGTTATAGACACTGATTTCACGTTTTCAAATGTTTAGCAGATATTGTGACATCAGGTCCTAGCTAACAGAAACTTAGAACAAAATAGCCCAGTATGCTAATGGACAATAACAACAAAGTAGCCAAGGAGGCCAGAGTGTGTAGGTAACATTCACAGCACCCCATCAGGGAAGATCAGCCTTAAGAAATAAACATTTAACTTGATTTTGTAAGACCCATGGATCTTTGCAGTTACTATTTATCTCCAAATGAAACATAATGGTATTTAAGATAGACAGCTGCTAATCGATGTATTTTATAAGCGCTGCCCAAATACAACAATTCAATTAACTTTTCTCCTGAGTTTACCTCCATTCAGTCTTCCATCTATGGGGGAAACGTGAGCTGTTGACCATTTCCTAGACTGAACATCTGTCTTTAAAACACTGCGCCAGTAACTATTATTTTATTTTGTAAAGTATTTTTTCTTCCCAATTTAGTCTTTCATTTTTTGACATGGTTTAGACAATTTAGGCTTGTGGAAGAAATAAAATAATTTTAAATGTGCAAATGAAATGAATACCCACAACAACAAAAACTGTTCAGTGCATTGGATAATAGAGTTTTAATGTATCTTTGCTGTCGAGTTAGTGTATTTGTGTGATAATTTTATGTGACAGTATAATTAAACTGTAAAACAATTCCCATTGCCTATGTATTTTATCTATTTATCATCATTTATTTCTTTACCTCTTTTGCTGCAATAAATATTATTGTAAGGAGAGTTAAATAAGTTAAACCAATGCAATTACTTTTACAGATTAAAATTAACTTCATATATCAATTTGTGCACATTTATACAAAGTACCTATAACTGGCCTGGTATAAATAAATGCATTTATTGCAGTATATTTATGATGTCACTGTGGTTTCCATGTTTGCCTTCCTTTTGAGTAATGATATATATGTTTAAACTTGACATTTTAACAGTTTTTTCAAACAATTTCATTCATTATCAAATAACCATTTATTACACTGTGGCAATTTCATACCATTTACTGAACCCTTTAGGCACTCCTAAACAATGATTTATCAACCAATATACAGATTTAAATGCTTATCACAGCAAATACAGAAAGCAACATTAAATAGTGACCTGACAAGAGATAACTAAGTTATCTTTTTAAAAATCTCGAGTCATTTTTAGTGGTCACCAGCATACATTTACATACAGCTGATGGAAATTAGGGGAGCTATAGTTGACTGTTAGATTCCTCACGTATCAAGTTGGCTAATTATAAAACAAATATGGATATTAGCCGTATGACCCCAATTGTTGATTTTAGAGGAGAGGAAGGATGTTTGAAACATCTTGGATGCTGGCCTTCTTGGTAGTCTTTTGTACTGTGGCCTCTCCCTAGGAGGGAAAAATATTCCTGTTCAGAAAAGTCATTTCTGGGTAACGACTCAGGGATGATCCAGATGGACTGTGTTGTGTGAGATAAATGACTGCTTAAAATAATCCGATCTGCTCACTGCACACAGGCACGGCCTGACCGCTTCAATCCTCATGAGGTCCAGTCATATCCTCTTCACTGGAGCATCCCACCAAAGGTATGTGGTTGGGAACTTTTATTAGAGTGAGGAAATTAAATTTCTCAACCCAAAGATTCCAAGCCAACAGCAGATGGCATTATCTTTGTGGGATCCCACAGTGAACCCATTGAACAGTCCAGTCCTGAGAGAATACTGAAAGTTTATTTAAAAACAATTAGCAGGGACTGGAAAGGAGGAGGGAAGAAACAAGACAAGCTTTCCAAGTGGGGTCATTTACATAAAACATTAAACCTGATAAAGGTGTCTGTCAGCCTGTGGGAGGGTCTGTATGTCTTCAGTTATTCGAGTCCAGAGTGAATTAATTTGACACTAATTGCAGAAGGATTAAATTTATTCCATCTCTATAGGCTACTCCTTGACTATTAAAATTAAATGAAGATAAAAATGAATTATTCTTTCCTAGCTCAAAAATTAAACACCAAACCAATTTATGAGTGTGTGGGAGAGGACAGGCAACCCGTATCACGGCCTGTGCTCTTCTGTTTTCTAAAATAAAGTGAAATGAGAAGTGTACTTTTAGATTGATTTATTAATCTAACCAAAAGATCCCTTATTTGGGAGACCCCTGGAACACCTTTGGAAATATTGCTTAGTAGAACCTAAAAAATATATAAACATTTTAATTAATACTTTAAAAAATACACAGCAGAGTGCATAATAGTACATTTACTACAGGATGGTTTTAATAATAAAACTAAGCAAAAATTACTAAAGTGAAAAAAGTATACTTCGAGTCATTTCAGCACTGAGGTGAAACAGTAAGAAATAGTCTTATAACCAAACTTCGAAGGGACTCCCCGTTTTCAGAATGGTCCTTAAACTTAAGTGACGATTTCAAGGACAAAAAGCTCCTGAGACTCCCTGAGAATATCTGCTCCCTGGCCTAAGGGGATGGATACAGGGAGAGGAATGGGGAGAATCTATGACTTCCATGATCAGATTGGATGTCTAAAGGATATTTCCTGACTCTGTGTCCATGGCTTTGTCCAATACATTGAACAAACCTGCAAGCCCCAAATATAACATAAATATTCAGATTAAGGTATCTTCCTTTATATGGGACATGGAATTGTATATTAATTTGGATTGTTTGTTACTTGTACCATATCTTTAAATTTTATTTAATTTTTTTTTTACCTATTCAATTTACATCCCGCTCACTGCTGGCCTCCTGGTCACCCCTTCCTACAATCCTTCCCCTATGATCTCTCCCTTTCTCCTCTGAGCAGGTGGGGCTCAGCTGGGTACACCACCACCCCCACTCCCTGGCACATCAAATCTCTGCACGGTTAGGTGCTTCTTCTCCTACTGAGGCCAGACAAGACAGCCTGACTATTAGAACATATCCCATGAACAAGCAACAGCTTTTGGGATAGCCCCTACTCCAGTTGTTCGGGACCCACATGAAGGCCAAGCTAATCATCTACTGCAGATGGGGGGGGGTAGGTCCAGTATGTGTATGTCCTTTGACTGGTGCTTCAGACTCTGAGAGTCCTAAGGGTCCAGGAAAAGATGGAAAAATGGACATACAAGATGTGATTTTTTTTCCAGATGTTTATACTTGAACATCTATATAGCATTTTGTTAATTCCTAAAAGAGAGAGGGAGAGGGGAAGGGAAAGGGAGAGAGATAAATATCATTATCCTACCTTTGACAAAATGCCAAAGTAGATGAAAAAACAAATCATTAGGACCTTATAAATAACAGGGAAGTGAGAAGTGATTGGAAATTACATATCTTGCCCAGTGCCATATGGGGATAGCAAAATAAGGTCTAAAATGTCTTCTATCCCCCCAACAGCTTTTACTTCCGTGTAAGATTATGTGCAAAAACCCTTCTATAAAATAGAATGCATTTTTAACGTGGATCGGTGTCATAAACTAATTAAGGAAAGACTAACAAAGTAATTTCAGGCATTAGCCATCTTACTGGTTTAACCCTCCTCTCCAGAGTCTCTCATGCCCCCAACTAAACACAAGCCGTATACAAATATAACGCATTCAGATAGTCCCCAACCAAACACAAGCCGCATACAAATATAACGCATTCAGATAGTCCCCAACCAAACACAAGCCGCATACAAATATAACGCATTCAGATAGTCCCCAACCAAACACAAGCCGCATACAAATATAACGCATTCAGATAGTCCCCAACTAAACACAAGCCGCATACAAATATAATGCGTTCAGATAGTCCCCAACTAAACACAAGCCGCATACAAATATAACGCATTCAGATAGTCCTGGATCTGCATGGGTGATCTTCTAAAGGCCAAGTCTAGAATTTTAAAAATCAAGGATGTTTTAAATGTTCAAAGGAATCCTGTCACTTCATCTCTTCCCATTCCATAAGTGTGTATGTACATTGTGTCTCTGTCTGTCTGTCTGTCTAAAATATAAAAATCTTTCTTCCTTTTTCCAAACAAGTACAATATGGTACTTTAGAAATTGTACTGGAAGAAAGTGTTTATCTTCATTGTAAGTGAACTATATAAATGAAGAATGTGACAATTTTCATATTTCCTCCTGAGTTGTAGTGAAAGTTATTTAAAAGAGTTGTTAAGAGACTGGAGATATGCCGGGCGGTGGTGGCGCACGCCTTTAATCCCAGCACTCGGGAGGCAGAGGCAGGCTGATTTCTGAGTTCAAGGCCAGCCTGGTCTACAGAGTGAGTTCCAGGACAGCCAGGGCTATACAGAGAAACCCTGTCTCAAAAAAAAAAAACAAAAAAACAAAAACAAGAGACTGGAGATATAATTCAGTTTGCATCGAAAGCATAAGGATCTGTTCAAACCCCCAGGGGTCTCTTATGTGGTATATGTCACTGGTGGTGTGTTTTGAGGGTTTACAGCCCCACATCCAGTTAGTTCTGTCTGCTTTCTGGATGTATTTGAAAATGTGCTCTCTTATTCTGATCTGGCTGCCTGCTGCTGTTGTCTCCCACCATTCCAGACTCTCCCTCTGGAAGTGTAGGCCAGAATAAACTCTTCTTTCAGAGTCTTTGACCATGGTGCTTTACTACAGCAACAGACAGTAACTAATACAGGACATAAAGTATCTTTCGGAGTAAACTTAGAGGCCATTTACCCACTGCAGCAACGAATTGGACGTTGTCTACCCTTAGACCTGCAAAGCATGTTAATGCTTTATTTGACTAAATAAAATAAAATCTCCAATCAATGCAGCAGTTGTTTGTGTATCTTGCAATGTACTTGTTTTCCTGAAGCAGAGGTAGATCACTTTCTAAAGAAGATAAACCTTCTAATGAATACAGTGTTGCAGGTTTGTGTCGATCGATCAGGGCGAGGATTCCTTAAGCAATCCTATAAGCAATCCTGAAACAGTCATCTTTAATTAATCAATTCTCATGCTTGCTAGACCCAGAGTGGAGAAAGCTCTACCTCAGCTGAAATCATCACTGTCCCAACAGCAAACTCCACGTCTTCTCTAGTTTTTTTTTTCCCTTTTGATTTATTTACTTTTTTTTTTTTTTTTGAATGTTCATAGTGCTGCCACACTTCAGACCTTTAAGAAGAGTGTAATCTACCTCCCTCTTCAGGCTAATCCTTATTTCAATCATGAACTGGTTGTGGAAACACCATGTCTCCATACTTATTAGGCGGAGGGATTTTTTTTCTAATTTTTGCAGTGATTCCTGTTTAGGACCAGAGGTCTTGGGTACTGTTTTGAAGTGAAGGGTCAGTGTAATTGAGCTCCAACTAAACGGACCTCTGGCCCACACAGAGGCTATGATAACAAGTTGTTGTATTTTCTCAAACCTTGAGATTTGCTTGCTTATTTGTTTGTTGTGAGACACTATCCGTCTGTGTGGCTTTGGCTGTCCTAGAACTTGCGATGTAGGCTAGGCCGGCCTCAAACTCACAGAGATCTGCCTGCCTCTGCTTCCTGACTGCTGCAATTAATCATCTTAGGATTTGATATGATAAAATTGCAGCTGTCCGTTCTTCGTTTTATCCCCCACGGTGTGAGTGTGAGTGTGTGTGTGTGTGTGTGTGTGTGTGTGTGTGTGTGTGTGTGTACCAGCATGTATACTGACCTCCACGTGCTCACCAATGTGTGCTCACGTGGAGGTCAGAGGAGATGTTGGGATGTCTTCTTGAATTGCTTTCACCTTAGTTTTTGAGGCATGGTCTCTCTTTGAACCTGTGGCTTACATTTGTGGAGGCAGTAGGCCCCCAAGGCCTGCCTGTGCCTGCAGCCCAGATCTGAGGTTACAGGTATAAGCCACCACACCTGGCATTTACTTGGGAGCTGGTGATCCAAACTTTGGCTTCCACACTGCCATGGCAAGCACTTTACCTACTGCTCCGTCGTCCTAGCCCCTTTCTTTTACATTCACAGAAACCTCTTACCAAAAAGGTGAAGATAAACTCTGATTAGCCCCATTATTGGTTGTGATAGGTAATCTAATCTAGTGTTAATCTTTCTTCACTGAATGATGAAAATCCATCTCTCCCATATTCAACAAACATAGACATGTTCAGATTTGAACTCTCATACTTGTATAACCTCAAACCAACCACAACCTTCCTATTCTCGAGTGAGTCAAATTCTTAAAGCCCAGTGTACTAAACCAGTGTACTAAAATACTCCAACAAACAAGCCCAGTATTCCCTAGGAACAGCTACAATCTAACTCCCCAAATCTACAAACTAACTCTCTTTAAAATGTGTATTACTGATTCTTTCCCATACTCTCTGGGGCAGAGAATGGCACACAGGGTGATATGTATAGTCCAATCTGACTTTCTGAAACAGGAGGGCACAAATTCTCTCTGGAACAATTTCTTTGACAAGTTCACAATAGAACGGAAACATTCACCCAAGAAAAACTGCTGCTGGGTTTCATTTTTGGATTTTATAAAGTGAATATGTATGCATATATATATATGTGTGTGTATATATGCATTTCAGACTGACTTATAAATAATTAAATGGATATATAATTATACCCACTTTTATCCTCAGCTTTACCAGCAAAAATATCTTCAATCTATGTAAAAAAGGGTATTTGGGAAGGGGGGTTCCAAATTTTTGAGGGAACTGCTAGTGTATTTTGAATTTATATGCTTCTTATATTAAATACATATTATGCTTCATGAAATGGGAATTATACAAGCAATTTCTAGCATTATTTCAAATACATAGCTCTTCATTGTGTCTTAAATTTTCTGGGCCCAGATTTGAAGCGCAGATCTAGGAGTGACAATGAATAGCATCTATGAGTGAATCCAGACACTACTTCCTGTCAGAGCCAGTCCTCCAGAGGGGCCTTGTTGGCAGAATAAGACATTCCTTCTATTAGAAATAAAGGGACTGCATTCACTTCTAAGATATTGGTAGGGAATGAGGGAATGACTTTTGAAATTTTTCAAAAAAAGGTGCCTGTGTGAAGATCAAAAAACAAACAAACAAACACAACAACAACAAAAAAAAAAACCCAGCATTCACTTCTGAAAGATGACTGCTCTATTGGGAATGTGCCTGGTGTTCAAGCCACGAGGACCTGAGTTCAATCTCTAGCACCAATGTAAACATCTGGGCAGGGTAGCACACAGTGCTAGGAAGGCAGAGATGAGAGGATCCCTGGATTTCACTGGACAACTAGACCAGCTCAATTCATGAGTTCCAGGTCCCAGTGCGAGGCCACTTCTCAGAAACAAGTAGTTGAGATTAAAGCGATAGTTCACTCACTGGTTACGGGGGCTTGTTCTCATAAGAGGCCCCTGGGTTTGGCTCACATGATGGCTCACAATCATCTTTAACTGTAGTCCCAGATCGAACACTCTCTTGTGATCTTTAAAGCACACAGACTTAAATGCAGGCAAAACAACCTGGCACACAAACAAATCTGGAAAAAAAAAATAAGGTAGAGGCTGAGGAAGAACACCTCAAGCTGAGTGCACACACACACACACACACACACACACACACACACACACACGCAGTCACATTGATACACACATGCACACAGACACATAAATGCAGACACAGAGGCATTTACACAGAGACACAGATGACAGACACACAAACACGTTCACACACATGCACGCGCAGAGACATGAGCTCACACAGAGACACACTCACGTGCACTCATTACCCCTGGCCCAAGGAACTTCACCCAACCAGAAGGAATTCCCGGGACTCCTCTGTAGACAGCTGTCTCTGTGAGAAACTTTCTTCCTCTAATGGATAACCCTGACTTTGTCATATGCAAAGCAGGCTGTACAAGATCAGAGAAAGCTATGTGCCGATATTCTTTTTTTAAAAAGTTTATTCTCTTGTTGCAGTTTATGTATATTTTAGAACCCTAGAAAAGGAGCTCCATGGCTTTTGCTCCTGTGTGCTTTCCTTTTGCTTCCTCATGGACCATGAGGCCAGCTAAGGTCGTCAGGATAGTAAAACCTAACCTACGGGATGGGAGCAGATTACTCTGCCATTGCCCTAAGTCTCTGAGCTGCAATCAGATCTCAGGGTGATCCCTCTACACTTGCTTAACCTGCCTGTGAAGTTCACAGTGATGTTCTTAGCTCTGTGATCATCAGTGACCTCAAACCGGCTAACATAATAATGCATCATCAGTGAAGTTAGGAGCCACATGATGGTGGAGAACAGCCTGGTGTTTGCCTCTCTTTGCAGCACTCTTGACACCTGAGAGCATCAGTCAGGATTTTCAGGCACACCAAGATGGCAGCATGGAAAAGACTACTTATTTTTAACAATGTGTATGTGTGTATGAGAGTATGAGTCCGTGCAGGTATGCAGGGAGGCTAGAAGAGGATGCTGTAGCTGTGGAGAGGGAGTTACAGTTAGCTGGGAGCACTTGACCTGGCTGATCGGAACAAAAGCAGTATGCATGCTTAATGCACTAAGCCATCTTTCCAGCCCTTTTCGCCACTCACAAAAGCAATTTCAAGGAGTGCACTGCGTGCTTTTAGAACAGATTCATAACATGTCCCAAGGGTTGAGAAGGACTAATGGTGGGAACAGGAGATCACAAAGCTGAAAGGAACAATCTGAGGAGCTGAGTGCTGTGGAGTGGGAAGTAGAACTCACTCAGACTTCCCTGAAAGGGAAGACAGACAGAAAAGGTTATACCAAGATCACAGGCTGGACAGATGGCTCAGCAGTTAAGAGAACTTGCTTTCTTGCAGATGATCTGGAGTCCGTACCCAGCACCAACATGGCAGCTCACAACCACCTGAAACTCCTCTTCCTGGGTACCTGATACCTTCTTCTGGTCTCTGCAGGAAGCAGGCAAACACACAGCACACAAACATACATGCAGGCAAACAGTCACACACATAAAATAATCTTTTAAAAACCTATTAAATATTTCCTCCAAAGTTTGTAAACACAGGATTGAAATAGTACTTAACATACTTAGATACATTGGTTTAAAGGTATTAGATGTAAGTTAAAGAAAAATATATCAAATATATAATCTGAAAATGTATCTAGTGTACTATTTGAAAATAAGTTAGTCCATTTTTCTGATTTTTTGAACATTTTGAAAAGGTTTTTAACTATGAAATATGGAACTACTTGAATGGTAAATAAAAATTTGGTAGTAAATATAATGTTGAAATTTAAGCACAGGGTGCAATCCCTATACTTGAGAAGTAATGGAAGGAAGGTCAGGAGTTCAAAGCCAGGCTCAGCCGCACTGCAATTGGAGGCTAGCCTGAGATGCACAGGGCCCTGTCTTTAAAACTGTGGAATGAATGAATGAATGAATGAATGAATGAATGTGATGAAATTCAGTTATAAATATGAAAAGGAATTCCTGATATATTTCCAAAACAAAAGAGGAAGGGTAACTCAATGGTAGAGTGCTTGCATGAGGTTCTAAAAATAAATTTAAAGGTTTTTAAACAAACAAACTTATAAACTTAATTATTCGATTAAACTACATCCACTAATTTTTAGAAAGACATGCAATTAATAAAAGTATATTCAAATCTAAAAGCTATTATTCATAATGATAGTCTTTTTGGTTTATCCACAGTTTCTAATGTTTCAACAGTAAATATAAATATGTCATGAAAGGAAAATGTGGCAGAGTATCTTACTCAGAACCAAACATGGAATCAAGTGTGTTCATGTTCGGTTACTAAAATGAGGAAACTCAAGACCACAAAAACCTCACTCTTTGGCATGATTGCAAGCGATTTTCTGCCACCGTGTGGGGAACTCTGCACACTGCAGAACTAGAATACAAATTGGAACTCTGAAAACTCTAACTGAGGAGAAAATGCTTCCTGTAGCCAAGTGGTTTAACTAAAACTTTGTGGATCGGTTTGTCATCTGTTTCTCCTCCAGCAATTAAGAAAATTGCTAGGGGAAATAATACTGCCTAACACAGATGATAACAACATTCCAAGTGCCTGCCTGTGTCAGATACATGTACTGTTCTGGCTCAAAAGCCCTGGGAGGTGGGCATTATTTTTTTCCCTATTTTATAGGTACGCCACAGAGCGCTTAACTCTCTGCCAACAGAGAACAAATCTAAGCTGTATCTCCAAAGTGCTGTGTTTTGGGTCCATTTACAATATTTTTGACCTCATCATTCCTTTTAGAGTAATAGACTTGCCCAAATAGTTACCTACTAGCTTTCTGGACAGGTTGAGCACGTTCAACTACTAAGAGGGATGACCATGCCCTCCAAAATAACAGTCCCTTGAAGCTTCTTCAAAGGACAGCTCATAGACTGAAGCCATTCAAAAATTTGTTAATGGCCCACACAGAAAAGTACAGAAGTTGAGATCTTTTGAGGAATTGTTTTTTTTTTCATTTTTATTGGTTATTTTATTTATTGACATTTCAAATGTTATCCCCCTTCCCAGTTTCCTCTCCACAAGCCCCCATCCCCTCCTCCCTCTTTTTGAGGAATTTTTTACGACTGCCAATTTTAGGACTGTTGACTGTGATAATAGAATATTTTACATTTATTGACTTCACTTTTATTTTCATTTTTTCTACGTCATCAAGATAGGATCCACAAATAATTGGGAAAAGCATGTTTTAAAGCAATAGTTCTAAACTTTCCTAATGCTGGGATCCTTTAGTACAGTTAGTTCCTCATGCTGTGGAGACCCCCAAACACAAAATTACTCCGTTGTAACTTCAGAACAGTAATTTTGCTAGTCATGAATCATAATGAAATTTCCTATGATCTTGGGCAACCCCTGCGAGAAAGGATCCTTTGTAACACCCCCAGGGGGTTGCGACCCACTGGCGAAGACCAGCTATTTTAAAGGGTGAGGGAACGGAGAGTTCAGATAATAGAGTGCTTACCTAGCAGTCAGGAAGCCCTATATTGTCTCTGTCTCTGCCACAATGTGGTAACAATCATGTTGATAATCTCAGCTCTTTGGAGACTGGGTCAGGAAAATTAGTTTTCAAGGTTATTTCAGATACACTGGAAGGAATTCAAGGCCAACCCGGAACACAAGAGAAGAGTCTGGGGAGGAGGGGGTACTTACTATTCTCTCAGAAGCATTACTGGAGAGAAAAGCTATTCACGTCGGAAAACTATCAAAGTAGATGCTTCTAGGACCTGGCTATCGTACCTAAGACATCGGCTATTTTTCACCCCCTTTTCATTCACTCTGTAATATAGTTAATATAATGTCAAGTAAAGGAAAACAGAGAGAAAGGAATAGCCCTTTCAGACAGCGAGGTTAGGTCCCGACAGTAACGTAATGTGCGTGCGCCTTAGAAAGCAGTGCCCACCTCCTCCCTCGCCAGCAGCAAGCCAAAGCCTTAGCTGGCCCGGGACAGAAGGGCTCACGGCTGCGCATGCGCAGAGAGGAACCCCGCGGAGAATTTTTTTTTTTTTTTTTTTTTTAGGAAAACGCCCCGCCCCCGCTTCCTCCCTCGGCCGCGCCCGGCGCCGGTCCGGAGGTGGTCACTTCCGGCGGGGCGTGCGCACTGAATCCGGGTCAGCTGCTGCCGCCCGGACTGCAACTGAGACCGTCCGGGGAAAAGCTGGGCCCCGTCTCCACAGCCGACCAAGGGCAGCGGGCTCTGCCCGACGCCGCTTTCTGCGACCTGGCCGTCAGCCCCACGTCGCCGGCCTGGAGGGGCAAAGAGGACGAGGGGGCCGCGGCTTCCTCCGGGGTGAGCGCGGCTTGGGTAGCGGGCCGGGCTATGGCACAGCCGGAGGGCTGCGGGAGGATCGGCCAGGCCAGGCGGGGGCGGCGGCCGTGGACTGGCGCTTTCGCGTTCCGGGTCCGAGCGCTGCCGGGCCCCGCCCTGCCTCGGACGCTGGTGCCAGGCTCGCGCCCCCTTCCTTTTTCCGTCTGTGGCCCGGGAGCCTGAGGCGGAACCTCCAGGTTCCTGGCTTCCCCTAGCCTCGTTTGTTCCGTGTTCCTAACCGGCGTCAGTCCAGAGAAGAACAAAGAAACTTGGGCGTGTAGTGCACCCCGTAGCCTCGGGGGGATGAGCGCAGACAGCATATACAGACAGCATCCTATAAGTCATCAGGGCTTGAACCTTCCTGAGTGTGATATCCTAGAGTAGGGTGTGTACGTCAATGCCTGATCCTTGGCTGTTCTCTGACACTTAACCTCTTCATTTAAATACCGGCCGGGATACTTTAGATTGCTATATGCATCCGATGCCACTGAAGAATTCTTCCTAGGTCTGTTCACATTCAAGCAGAAACTTATTTGGATCTATATTACGTTACTTCGAAACTTCCTTTGTCCTAAGAACTCTTTGAGGACACAACTTTTGCAGTATTTATCAAGGTATTTCTAGTGCCTTTCATCAGCGATTGCATCTTAGTATTGCTTTCTTTAGCGTCACTTTTAATTAGGATGTTTTCCCTTATACTTGAATTCCCATCTTCAATGAAATGCACGTTTTCTTATGATTTATTAGAATCCTTTAATTGTAGAGTTGTTTGTTTGCTTGTTTGTTTGTTTTAGTGTGTCTGTCATGTGGTGTGGGCAACTGCGGAGGGCATCGGAACCCCTGGAGCTGCTGGCATTATAGGCTGTTGTGGGAACTGAAATAGGCTTCTGTGAAGAGCAGCAAGCATGCTTAACTACTGACCCACTCCTCTGCCCTCACTTGTAGAAACTCTGTAATTCTTTTTTGGTTTTTCGAGACAGGGTTTCTCTGTGTAGCCCCGGCTGTCCTGGAACTCACTCTGTAGACCAGGCTGGCCTCGAACTCAGAAATCTGCCTGCCTCTGCTTCCCAAGTACTGGGATTAAAGGCATGTGCCACCACCGCCCGGCTACCATATTTGGTTTTACAGACAGATTTGTTATGGATCTGGGGATCAGGACATAGGATCTGTCTTTTGCCTCTTGTCTAAGCTAAAGGGCTAATGACTTAACATTCTACCTCACACCTGTTGGGCAGCTGAAGCTCTACTCATCAGTTTTTTTATGGGTAGAGAAATAAAGGTGAAATACTCTTTGGGGCAGTGGTCCTGATTGTTCTCTCTGTAGTGATGAGAGAAGGGGACATCTGAGAACAAAAGGCTATGTTTCTAGATCAAGAGTGGCTTCGGCTGGCAGTAGTCAAGGTCTTACTTAGTTAAGATTACATCCTACGAAGCAAGCAAGCAATATCACAGATAGTCCTGACTTGGCCTTATAACCAGCTTCTAACAAGGAGGCTGTTTGAGATCAGGTGTTAAGAGTTTAGTCTACTTAAAGGTGTCAACACATCTCTAATACCTTCTGCATACTGATAGTTTAATAAATATATCCTTCTAGGTGTTTATCCTATGCTATGTTTTTAACAGTTCTGAGAGAACTTAGCACCATTCTAGTTTGTTGGTTCTGTGTGTGCATGTGTGAACGTTGCTGTGGAAGCATTTTTTTTTTTTCTTGAAAGCCCTATGTAATACGGTAGATAGCTCAGTCTGTAAGGGCACTTGTCTAGAAAGCCTGAACCCCTGAGTTTGACTCCCAGAACCCACATAAACCAGCTGTCATCCCTGCAGTCCTATGGCAAGATGGGAGGAGGAGATAAGAGAAGCTTCTTGAAGTTCCTGGCCAGCTAAGCTGGGAGCATGAAGCAATCGAAGAAAGTAGGAGAGAGATCCTGCCTCAGAATAAAGAGGACAGAGAGACCTGAAAATTATCATTTGACCTCCGCTGTCCTGCCAAAGCACACACCACTAACCTGCCCACCCTCTGTACATGTGTGCGCTTTAAGAAAATAGACTCTTACGGGGGTACAGTCGTACCTTTGGGAACAATGACAAGCAAGAGTGAAGGCTTTGTCCAGGGGTTCCTGTATGCTTAGTCTTGGGGGCATATAGGCTGCTCATAATACATGAAAGTAAATCAAGCAGAACCTCTTGTGCAAGTGCAGGCTTTCTGCCTCTGTTTGGTTTCAGCGAGCACAGAAGTTACTTGCACCTATTCCAGCAGCAGTGTTTAAAGTACATGACAGTACAGTTACCGTGGAAACTGTCACGTCACAGCCAACACAGGTCAAAATAGGATCCTAATACTTAATTCTGTTCGCCTTCCTAAACTGCTGGTGGCTTCCCTGCTTTAGCTGGCTGGATTCACACCTCCCCTCTGAAGTTGTGTAGGGAAAAATTATCATGTTTGATTTTTTTTTTTTAAACCTAACTAGGATCAAAGGCTGTTGATTGCATTATGACTGCCACATATAACTGCCATGAAGAGATGCTAACAAGCTACCCAGTTATCAGATTATTTCTGTGGAAGTATGTTATTCTGCCAAGTAGTGTATTAAAGTACTGTGTCTGTATTCTAACATTTTAAAGTTTTAAAAGCAAAACTGGGAAGGCAGTGGACTTGGGAGTCAGAGGTATCCAGCTTCCCTCCAGAGCAGTGCTGCATATTTCAACGCCTTTCTCACTGTTTCCTGTTCCTACGGCTGCTTGGTGATAAAGTGCTTCCAAGAACAAAACTCAATTGTTGGCTTTGTTTTTATCTACCTAGTCTGCTACCCCCCATTTCTTGGTGAAATGGTGGAGTTAGTCTGTTTCTCTCTGTTCCTTCTTTGTTTAACTGGCCTAGATAATTATCCCTCCCCGCAACTAAAAATCCACGATAATGTATGGAGATGAGTGAACAGCACATGACTGAAAACATTAGAGTGACATTGAGGAAGTTGGCTGCAAGGACTCACGGACTTGGACTTTCCATGTTTGCTTGTACTGCTGAGAATGGGACTCAGGGCCCCAGATGCTGAGCAGGCAATGTCTGAGCCCCAGCCTTGTAACAGGGCCTGACACAAAGGCTCAGGCTGGCCTTGAACATGCAGACTTCCTGCCTCAGCCTCGGAGGTAGCTGGGATTACAGCCCTGTATACAAGGAGCCCCCTTTTTGTTATTTTGTTTTAGTCCTGTTTAAGACAAGGATCTAGCTACATAGCCCAGGCTAGTCTCAATCTCAACAGCAGTCCTCTTGTAGGCCCCAGAGCACTAGGGTTGCAAGCCTGAGCCTCCACGGCAGTTTGGAAGTAGGTTTCAAGTAATACAGCAGCTAAGAGGCATGTCATGAGAGAAATGCTTCTTCTTACAAATAAAGAATAATTTTACCAACAGTAATTTATATTTCATGTATCTATGTTCTTACAAAGTATTCTCATAATATTTTTTAAGGGAACTCATAACTATTTATATAGTTCAAAAGAAGCTTAAGGGGTTGACCCAGGCTTGCCAGTTCTGGTGCACCTCCACTGTGAAGCCCGTGATGTGCTGAGATTAATGTATTGATTACAACTGTTAGTTTCTGCTGTTACTTCTGAGATTTTTTTTTTCTGGTTATTTGAAAAAGATACCCAGACTATTGTGATTCTCCTCCCCCTCCCCCAGCACCCAGCAGAAAGGTGGGACAAGACCATGGCAACTGTTCTGGTTGTTTACCCAGCAAAGAGTTCAGTAACAGAAAGTTGGCACGCTACCTTTTTCCCCCTGTACTAATAAAAAGATTTATTAAAACATTAGGCCTTTGAGACTTTCCTAAGTATAAGTAAGTACTCAAGCTGGGAGGTAGAGAGACTCTAGTCATTGGAGGAATGAATTTAGTTTGCTATATGAAACAATTCAAGGATTTAATTTCCTTTAGTTTGTTTTTAGAATATCATTTGATATGAATGTGAATGGTTTTCAGTTATTAGAAAGGTTTTGGGTTTTTGTTTTTTTGGGGTTTTTGTTTTTTTTTTCGTTGGTTGGTTGTTTTGGTTTTTTGTACATCGTTTTTAAAAATCAAGTATTAGATTAGAGAAGGGCATTCATTGGTGTGCTGTTTCAGTGTGCTGCCCTTTCTCTGTGTCAACCACTTGGAACTTCTACTACTTTGTTTCTGTTGTTATTTATCTGTTTTTGTAGTTCCAGTTATGCTGTGTTGCTGCTCTAAGACAAACTCGAAGCCAGGCATTCCGGCCAGTACCTGTAGTCCCAGGACTCAGGAGGCAGGAACAGAAAGGTCACAAGTTTGAAGACAGTCTAAACTAAAGGGCAAGGGTGTGTCTCGGGGATAGAGAATTGTGTGTCAGTGCTCTGTAGAGACTTGCTCTGTTGGTTACTGAGGTAAGGAGTTGACAGCCAGAGGACCTCTTCTGCGGTGATTTGCCAGCTGCTTTTGTGGTACTGATAGTCATGACTTTTTAAAGATTTTTTTATTTTTTTTATTTTATGTATGAGTGTTTTGTCAACATGCATGCCATACTCTTGAAGGTCAAAAGAAGGGTGTATAGCCCCCCCCGAAACTGCGGTCTCAAGTGGTTGTGAGCCATCTCTCTAGCCTCTCTTCATGACTTATACTGTACCTCAGCTGTCTAATTCTGTCAGACAGAAGGTGAGTCAGTGCAGAAAAACCAAGATTAAACTTTGGGGCATGACTTAAAATAGATAGTTGCATATGTGACAGTATCAGCAGCTGGAGCAGTGAGCTCTACAGGAGAGGCATGGTACAAATGGGAAGTACATCAGAAATCAGTACAATTCCTCCACTGGACAAGCTCCTGAGTAGACTCTAAGTGACCTAGAAGTGGTGAGAAGGAGCTGTAAACACTGCATAGCACTGGACTCTGGTGAGTATGTCTGTCCATGGAACATGCTAGTGAGCCTCTAGACCTACCCCTGTTCAGAGGGCAGAAGGCTGATTTACTATTCTATGAGAGGGGCACCATTTATCTGCAGTAGGTCAAGTTTCATAACCAGACTACCTCCGTGGCTGTTGGCATGGAGATGTGAGCTTCAGTAGAGATTGCTATACCTTTGCAGCAGATGAAGGGCAAAGTGGAAATCAAACTGTTGCTCATCTTTCTTCCTCCCCTTGCTCCCCCAGGACCTTGGCTGCCTGGATTGCCAGGAGCTGGAAGTTGACATTGAGTCTAGGCTGAGGATGGAAGGTGTGGAGCTGAAGGAAGAATGGCAGGATGAAGATTTTCCAATGTGAGCAGTCCTTTTTATTAAACAGATTTGGAACAAAATATCAGAATTTCTTTAATGAAATGTCAGCTCTTGAATGTTGAACTTCTTTAAAAAGAAGGTTACAAGTGATCACTGGGTACTAAGAAATGAAAGTTATCTTCCACCAAATATGTGGCTGGTTATCTTTTCATATTTGTTTTTAATCATTTCAACTTCAGGTTTTTAGGGAGCTGTGCTTTAAGCTAAAGTCTTCGGTTTTGGAGGAATGGGCTGTCAGCTCTCTGCATAAATGAGTAGAGTGCCAGGCATGGTAGTGTCCACTTGTAACCCCAGCACTGTGGAGATGAAGACCAGAGCTCCAGGCCAGCCTGCCAGCTAGCCTGGACTATTTGATTAATCCCAGACTGGTGACAAATGCTGTCTCAAAAGGTAGACAGCCCCTAAGGAACATCTGAGATTATCTCTGACCTCAACACACACACACACACAGGCTTGTTTGTAGAACATATGAAACATAGGTTTAGTCCTTATAACTGACATTTTAGTGGATCTTTGAGTGTCAAAAGAATTGCTTTTAATTTCTGGGTTAACGGGCTTGTCTGTCTTCTAGACCTTTACCAGAAGATGACAGCATTGAAGCAGATACACTAGATGGAACTGATCCAGACAGACAGCCTGGTAAGACTTTGTGGTATCTTTGAGTATATATATATATATATACATATATATATATATATATATATATATATATATATATATATATATATATAGAGAGAGAGAGAGAGAGAGAGAGAGAGAAACCAACAACATTGAGCTTTTTTTTCTTTTTCCTGATAGAGAGGGGGTCAAAGGACAAATTTTGGAATCCTTGAGAAATTTAACTTTATAAAAACACCTTTGGTTTTAGAAAATTTTACAAAGAGCAAAAGACTATTTAATGAGAAATGACTATAAAGTTGGCTTCTGTTGTTTAAAAGGAAATTGGTACATTCTTGATCTCTTGACAAAGAAGCAGTAGTAAATAATTATTTTAAGAAGAGACAGTGAGTGCCATTCTCCAAGTCCAGTCAGACATCTCACAGTACTTATAATTAATTCCCTGGCCCACTGGACTCTGTGGGCACTGCACTCAGGTGCGTATAACCACACAGAGACACACATGTATATACATACTTAAAAATAAATTGGGAATGGAGAGATGGCCTAGCAATTAAGAACACTTGCTGCTCCTGCAGAGAACCCAGGTTCAATTCTTAACATCCACATTGTAGCTCACAGCCATCTGTAACTCCAGTTTCAGAGGCTCTGAGGAACTCTTCTGGCCTCCTTAGGCACTGCACAAAAGTTGTGAACAGACATTTATGCAAGCAAAACACCCATATACATAAAATTAAAACAAATAGAATAAAAATGTATCTTCTTTTAAAAAGTGGCCGCAGTGATCACAACTAGGTTTTATTAATGAATACTTTGGAATTTTCTTTGAAATGTTTTTCTCAAGAGCGAAGTGACTAAAGTGTTTCTCTGTGAAATGGAGCATCTGAGTAGCCCAGTCTTCCTTGTTTCCAATTTCAGGCTCATTAGAGGTTAATGGAAACAAAGTACGGAAGAAACTGATGGCCCCAGACATCAGCCTGACTCTGGATCCTGGTGAAGACTCTCTGTGGTCGGATGATTTGGATGAAACTGGAGAAGTTGACCTGGAAGGTTTAGCCACCCCATCAGAGAACAGTGATGAGTTTGAGTGGGAAGGTAACTCACTCTTTTTATATGAGCTTTTTGAATGAGTGTTTATATTGCATAGTGTTTACCATGAGGTTCTCTTTAGGAGAAGTATGATATGGCCAAATCTTAACATAAAGCCTGCTAAAATCCATTGAAGGATTTTGTTTGAAATATGTTATTTTTTCTGCAGTTCCTAAATTTGTTTCTAAAGTAGAAGATTCTGAAAGTACTTGAAGTTTTCAAGACTAGATTATGAAGGTAGCTTTCTTTTAGCTTAGTTTTGTTTTGTTTTCCCTTACTTGCCCAATATTATATAGTTTTGATTTTTCATAGTTGCTTCCAAAGTATTGCCTAATATTCTAGTATATTCTTGTCAGTCAATCTGGGGGTGGGGGGGAAGAAGTCCTCTAAAGAGACATATAAAAAATATATATATGCTAAAAAACACCCATGGAGCTGGGCATGGTGGCACATCCCTTTAATCCCAGCCCTCCAGAGGCAGAAGCAAGAGGATCTCTTGAATTCCAGGCCAGCCTGGTCTATGTAGTGAGTTCAGTGACATCCAGGACGACATAGATCATGTCACAAATACTAACAATAACTGTCTAAGCACCGGCAGAGGAAGTGCTGAGGGGGCTGTACTTACCAAGCTGCGCCTTGAAGTAGTGAGCGCTTAGCCCCAATCTAACACTGCGATTCTAATTAGTTGGTGTGCAGAGGCATTGTGTGTGTTTTGCTTTGTGTGCTTTCTAGAACTAGGCAGTAGTTGATCGTGATATTTAGACAGATGTTAATAATCTTTTTGTTTCATCTTTAAAGTGAATTTTGCAACAAAACGGTACTTAAAAGAGATAGACAATAGGTAATGAAGAGTGATACTCTGTAGCTTTCCTTCTTTTTTCCCCTTCCCTGTTTTACTGGTTCAATAAGCAGCCCAGTAAGCAATCTTTTATACAGACACTGAAATAGTTTTCTGCCTGTGTGTTTTGTCTCTTCTCTCCTTAATGCCGCTGTAGTCATTTCCTGGAAGGATATTTTCCGTTAACAGCTTTGTCTTGGAAACAACTAACATGCAGTAGGTTTCCCTTCCCCCCATCTTTTTGGTAAGGACTGTCATACTAAAGTTTTGAAAATCATTACTTCATTTTAAATCAACTAACCTGCAATCTGCAAACATAAATTACACGTAATCATTGGAGCTTTGGCTAATGTTAATTTACGTAAATTTTTGCATGTGTTCTTCAGAAGTACATGTCTGCTTTATAAAACTGATCAAAGGGAAAATGATCACTGAGTAGTTAACCACTTTCTATCTTGTATTACAGTGTTTTGTAATTAGTGTATGTGCTAAAACAGTTGGCTCTCACATAGTTAACTAGAAGTAAGCTGTATTAGTAACTCTGATGGACACTGTTGTCCGGAATGAAATCTGGAAAGGCATGCGAGGGAGTAAGGTTTTGATTGCTCCGTCTTTCCTACGCCTGATGGAAATGTTGCACTGTAACTTGGTGCTTTGTTGAATTGGGCGGTAGAAAGTTTAAGTAAACTGATTTTAAAGACATAAATTGGCCTTAAGTAAGAAAAAGCCTTTTGTGGCCTGGCGTGGTGGCACATGCCTTTAATCCCAGCACTCAGGAGGCAGAGGCTGGTGGATTTCTGAGTTCGAGGCCAGCCTGGTCTACAAAGTGAGTTCCAGGACAGCCAGAGCTATACAGAGAAACCCTGTCTCGAAAAAAAAAAAAAAAAAAAAAAAGAACAAGCCTTTTCTTGTTATAAAGGTGATGATGTCAGCTTATATATTGAAAATTCTCTGTAAATAATTGTTTATGGTGGTGTGCACCTATACTCCCAGATGCTTAGAGACTAAAGCAGGATCACCTGAGCCCAGAAGTGTGAGGCGAGCCCAGGGAGCCCCACAGCACACCAAGAAGAAAACAGAAAACACTTGGAGTAATCTCGATAGTAAAGTGGTTAACATACAATTTTGATTGTTATTGTGTAAATAACAGTTTGTGATTCAAAAGCCTTTTATTTTAACAGATGATCTTCCCAAACCCAAAACTACTGAAGTCATTAGGAAAGGCTCAATTACTGAATATACAGCCACAGAAGAAAAGGAAGATGGACGCCGCTGGCGCATGTTCAGGATTGGAGAGCAGGACCACAGAGTGGACATGAAGGCAATCGAGCCCTACAAAAAAGTTATTAGCCATGGAGGTGAGGGCTAGGGCGGGTCCTCTGGATCATCTTTTATTAGCCATGGAGGTGAGGGCTAGGGCAGGTCCTCTGGATCTTCAGATGCAATGTCCAAAATCTAATGCTATCAAAAAATGTGCCTAGAGATAGTAACTTGTTTTGAAAGAAAAAGAAAAATCTCAGACATTTTGATATCAAAGGTTTAATACTTTGTTTTAATTTTTTTTAATGTAGATGTGTGTTTTGCCTGTATGTATGTCTGGACACCACCAATTGGGTATCTCATGTCTCCATGGAGGCCAAAAGAGGGCAGCAAATCTTCTGGAACTGGAGTTAGAAAATGGTTGTGAGCTTCCATTCCATGTGGTTACTGGGAATCAAACTTGAGTCCTCTGGAAGAATAGCCAGTGCTCTTAGCTGCTGAGCAGTCTCTCCAGCCCAAGGATTATAAAGGTTTGAAGTAAAATGATAAAAGGACAACTAATAATTGCTTATATAGGAGCTGGGAAGATGTATCAGCAGTAAGATCACTGGGTGCTCCTCCAGTGGCCCAAGTTCAGTTCCCAGCACCCACATGATAGCTCTCAGCCATCTGCAACTCCAGTTCCATGGGATCCAATACCTTCTTATGGCCTCTATTGGCGCCCACAAATAACTTTTAGACGGTATTTTTACATGTTTACTATAAGTTTTAAAAGTATAATGGTTTCACCTTCCTGTATGTTTACTACTCAAAAGACGTTAGTTTCTTGAACCCTTTGCAAGCATTTACACTTTACTTATCTTAGTTTACTTAACTAATACAGTTAGATGACTTTCAACAAAAGCTTGTATGTCTCTCAGTATATTTAAACATTTACATATATGCACACATAGGTATAATCCACACTCACATAGAACATTTAACTTTGTCCAGGAATCTCTACACCTTTCCAGTGAGTCCATCCTCTCTAATAACCACTGCTCACAATCTAGCCCACAGTCGGCTTTGCCTCTTAAGGAACGCTGTGTGACGGGTCTCAGCGTGCACTCCTCGTCATTCAGCATGCTTCTGAGCAGCTACATCCATGCCATGGCTTAGTTTATTCTCTATCACTGAATATTTCATGGCCCAAATGAACTGTGTGCATCGCTACAGTGTTGAGTGTTGAGTTGTTTACAGTTTGGTATGTGACTGAGATGCTACTGTACTGGCACAAGCCTCCTCTTGGGCTTTGGGAAGCTTGACTTGACTTCAGCTTTTCATTCACAACTCACTTAGCTCACTGGAGCAATGTTTGTTTCATTTTGGAGATACACAAAAATTGTTCATTCCCCCTAGGAGACTTGCAGGTCAGTCAAAAACTGTAAGCTGTCACTCTGTCAGTCTGACCATACAATATAGGAGTTCTCCTAGGTACTGTGCAAAATAGTGTCCACATTTTCCTGCTCAGAGTGCAGTTCACTCTGGATAAAATGTGTTATAGTCTGGCCAGATGAGCTTTTCTTATAAAATTGTTCCTACTTAGTTTGCTTTGCCAGCTGCATCTTTTGGTCAGCCCTATAGTCATTGTACATCTGGAAGCTCTTCAGTCACATATACATAGTTAAAAATGATAATCCTATAGAGTAAAGTTATGCCAAAGACTTTACCTTTCTTTTTTCTTCCCAGGATATTATGGGGATGGTTTAAATGCCATTGTTGTATTTGCTGTCTGTTTCATGCCTGAGAGTGGTCAGCCTAACTATAGATATTTGATGGACAATCTCTTTAAGTAAGTATGGCTTTGGGGGACCGTGTTCAAGACAGTTTCTCTGTGTCTCCTTGGCTGTCCTGGAACTCACTCTGTAGCCCAGACTGGCCTTGAACTCATAGAGATCTGCCTGCCTCAGCCTCCTGAGTGCTAGATTAAAGGCATGAACCACCACTACCCACCTAAGTAACTGTATCTTAACAAGATGTTTGAACAGAATTCTGAACTGATTAGACTCATAATTTATGCAAGTCTCGTAAAAACTAGAAAGAAAGAAGCCAGCTTGATGGTACAGGCTAATAATCAACTATTCAGGAGGTTAAAGGAGAAGGATCACAAGTCGATGGCAAGTCCAAACTATATACAGATCAAAGTTAGGGTCAACCTGGGCAAACTAATGAGACCTTGTGGCAAAATAAAATGTCAAGAAGAACTGGGGATACAGTTCAGTGACTGCTCTGGCCTGGCATGCATGCATATATGTGTATGTGAATATACACACTGTCAGGCAAAAACAGTAACAACATATAGAAGTCTCCCTACTTCTGAGTCCCCAGGTCTTTATTTTTTAGCATTATGGAACTATATTTTCCAACTCAGTAGAAAAAAATTGCATTTTAAAATTAGTATAGATTATCTCATCCAACTTTAGTATTTGGAAACATTGCTTTAAAAGGTAACTGACCATCTCAAAATTATATGACTAAATTACTTATATCCCTGGGACTTGACCTTGTGAGCTGACAAGCCACTCTTTTTCTTGGCTTAGTGAAGTTTTTCATTTTGTACTGTGAAGCTCTCGAGTATACACAGAGAGAAGCCGAGCACGCAGTGCCCAGTCCCACCTGTCCCCTGACCACACACAGTGCCATGCAGGCTGCAGGATTTGTTGTGACTTTGTTTTAAACAGTCCCACCATCCCCTAGTGCTCGTGCTTGCTCTTACTGTGGAAGAAGAGGGGGCTGTGTTCATTCGGGAGCCTGTTCAGTCCTGAACGGTGATGTCTAAGACATATTCTTAATTTGTTTTTATAGATATGTTATTGGCACTTTAGAGCTGTTGGTAGCAGAGAACTACATGATCATTTACTTAAATGGTGCGACAACTCGAAGGAAAATGCCCAGTCTGGGATGGCTCAGGAGATGCTACCAGCAAATTGATAGACGGTGATGTAGACTTGGCTGAGAGATTTTTACAGTAGTTGTACTAGATTAAAATATTCTTTCTGTTGCCATTTAAAGATAACATCAATTTCTTGTCAACTTCTGAATGTTTTTATTTTTTTAAAGATGGCACTGAACAATGTCATGGCGAGTAACTTGAGTCTGCTTTTAGTAAGAATGACTTTAATTCTTCAAAACACACAGGATTGCTCTCCATTCTTCCTTAAACCATTTAGAACACATTTAATATTCATCTTAGAAAAGGTTAGACAATGCCCCTCTGCTGTGTACTGAACTGTGGGGCCAGTGCAGGTGCACAAGTTCTGTGTAGAAGTCAGGAGTCACTAAGCTTACTTCTCAAATGCTGGCCTCTTTGTTTGCTGAGACAGTTTCTAGCTCAGACCTGGAGCTAATAAGCCAGGTACCTAGAGAGTTCCAGCACTGAGATTATATACCTACCACACCATCCTCTTCTTTTTTATCTAGGTTCTGGGGAATGAAACCTGGGTCCCCATGCTTACACTGCAGGCACTGGACCAACTAGGCCATCTCTCAGGTTTCCAGCTGTAGTTTTTCAAAACAAACACTAAATATGTGTTATCTTGAGACTCATTTGTCCACACCAATCAAGCAACTTTAATCTTGCTAATGGTTCAGTGTTGCCTTCGTTGATTCAAGTGGTTTACCCTGACTTGTTAATAGGTTTGTGTTTTTGTTTTTTTTTTTTTTTGCTAGGAAAACATGTTCACTATCTTCTGTGATTTTTTTTTAAATACATACACATATCTAAAAAGAAGCTTTTACTTTATAGTGAAAATATTTAAATTTCAAAGTGTCATTGGGTCTGACTCCTGGGCTCACTCCTTTGGTTTTCTCTGCCCCCGTCCCCCTTACAAGTTAGTGCTTTTCATGATATTAGAAGCAAATGCCAGTTTCTCCCTAGACTTGAACAGAAAAAATGGTTTACTTCCTTTCATGTTCAGTATCAGCTTTCCTTGCTGGATCGGTGTGTATGCTAGGAGGCATTTGAAAGCAGACAAAGTAAGCCATGAACTAGGACAAATTAAATAAATTCTATTTCACAGCATAGGAGGGATGTTTAGAACTCAGAAATGTATTTTCTTGTCTTTAGAATGTTACACTTGAATAAAAATTGTTGATGACTTTTTTCATCTATTTTGTACAAACTTGCATTATACTCATTTATATCTAACTTTTTTGTGCTATAATTTGTAGAAATTTTATATAATTTTTTTTTTTTTTTTTTTTCTTCAGATTAAGGAAAAACCTAAAGTCTCTAATCATTGTGCACCCCTCTTGGTTTATCCGAACACTTCTGGCTGTTACAAGACCATTTATCAGGTAATTTTCTGAGTGTCCTTTTTTAAAAAAAAAAAAAAAGTGTCTTGTATTTAAATATCAGATTTATGAGTCAGAAGTACTGAGATAATTGTTTTGTGTTTCCTCCCCCAGTTCAAAATTCAGTCAGAAAATCAGATACGTCTTTAATTTGGCAGAACTGGCAGAGCTTGTTCCCATGGAGTATGTTGGCATACCAGAGTGCATCAAACAGTACGTCTCCCTGCCTTCCTTCCCTTCCTGTGTGTGGGCAAGAGGAATGCGTTTCCCTCTCATGGTATTCTAGAACACAGGGTTTGTAAGGAACCCCACAGCTTCCCCTCACAGCACCATGTTTACAGAACTGGAGGTGATTGTCACTCATGAGTCCTTCTGTACGTTAAGTGCTGTTTACAGTCCGAGAGATGACTTCCTGAAGAGGCAGTCCTGTAGAGTAACTTTTCTACTTGACATATTACTCTCACATGGAGTGAGTTTATCATATTACTGAAAGAACTCATATTGCTAAAGAAACGAGTTGTTGATTAAATAGCTTTTTTTTATATAGATTATAATTTTATTACTGTATATACAGATGAAGATAGTTATAGTACAGAAATGACACCAAATTTCTTTAATACATATAACCAAGGAGTTATAACCCAAATTTTCTGCTTCATGGTTCACTTTCCCCTGCCGTCTAAGAGACTTGGAGAGCCTGTTGGCTGAACAGTGGCATCACAGTGCTGTGGGGCAGTGTTTCTCTGACTGTTGGCTGAACAGTGGCCTCACAGTGCTGTGGGGCAGTGTTTCTCTGACTGTTGGCTGAACAGTGGCCTCACAGTGCTGTGGGGCAGTGTTTCTCTGACTTTTGGGCCTCAGGGTTTAGGCTTAAGTGTATCCAAACCAGGTTTACCGAGTTGGTTGGTATTCTCTACATCATGTTAAATGTTAGCATTTCATATTTGTGCCTACACAGTTACACATTCAGTCTTTTTTTTTTTTTAATCTCAAAATGTGCATTTACTGAAATAACTCTTCCCTACCAAGGTATGAAGAAGAAAAGTTTAAAAAGAGACAAAAAAGGTACATGCACACCTTGACTGGGTTGCATCTAGACTAGTCCATTTGCATTGCACAGACTAACCCTGCTGCTAGTTGGTTAGCTTGCAAACAGAGAATAGCATTTGTAAATATAAATGTCGCCCAGAGCCCAGAACAGGGCAAACCCCAAGCTCCTCCTGCTCAATATGAGCATGCTTAATGGGTGTGTTCGTATCAGAGCTCTCCTACTCTGTGTGCTGGACCCAGAGAAATGACTGGGAGCCCTGGTTAAAATCCCAGACCTTTGAAAACTTTGGCATTTTGCTTTTGAAGTAGGTATACAGACATTTTCAAGCAACAGTTTATTCCCTTGGGGTCGATGATTATATTTGCAATGCATATACTCTTTGGCTAACCAACATTGATTTTCTCTATATGCTTAAATTAAATAGCCTGCTAACCAGTCAAACTCTACATGTGATAAAATACCTAAATTCAGTGTACCATTTAACAGTTAAACACTCTGCTTTCTACTTGAAATTTAATTTTGAACACTTCTGCTTTGAGTGTAACAACCTTTCATTTGTTAATGTCTTAGCATAAAGATGAAAGGCAGAGTATAAAATAGTTTACCATTTTATATAGTAGTTTAGAAGAGTATAAGCCTTGGTCCTGATTTATTCATAGTTTAGTTTGGGAGTTTGTGTTTAGTTTGGGAGCTGGTCTTACTCCGTATCTCAGGCTGGCCTCTCTTTCACAGTCTTCTGCTTCAGTATCCAACTGTGAGCTTGTGCTTCACCACCACACCCACTGTTAGTAGATTTCATTTTCTTTTTAAATTGTAACAACAGCATTAGCAAATGTCACTTACTATGATCTTAGTGACTAAGATGAGAGAAGTACATATGTTACTTTAACCATCTGTGGAGCCAGTTAGAATCTTTGCTGGTGTAGTCTTAATTTTGAACAGTTTGATTCTCTTGGTGAGAATTCAGCTAACCATTTAAGAGTTACTTTTGTGTAGCAGTTTGCAGTTTAAACAAGATTCACTAATCTTGTGTAAAGCAGTATGTAAATAGTAGCTTGGGTAATAGGGTCTGCTTCTCTCTGGGCAGTGCTGTGTATATGCCTGACAAATGGATGAAACTCAAAATATCAATAAGTATAGATAGTAGTTTGAAGCCACCTACTTTCTAGACTTTAAAATGACTTACTGGGAGTTGGGGCTGGCAAATGCCTTTAATCACAACGCTTGAGAGGCAGAGACTGGCAGATCCTGTGAATTGAGGGCAGCCAGGTCTACATAGTGAGTTTCAGGAGCTGTTGGCGGGGCCATTGAGAGAGGGGGAAGGGGGGACCCTGTATATATAAATGCTTCTGATGAGGAAATGTGCTGGTAATACCCCTTTTAAAAAGGTTTTAGTATTTTATCAGCCGTCATAAGTAATCCAGGCATCACGTAAAAAGTAAAACTTATGTTTTACTTTTGTTATTTGAAAGCATTCACTTACTGTATGTTCCCCTGCTAAAAAAAAGAAATATAGTCATTTATCTTGCATTTTTCCCCATTTTGCTTATGTTCATTCCTCAGTAGTGTCATTATAGATGTCTTTCAGCCTTTAATTCTTATAAAGCTTCCTTTAGTATTAAAAAGATAATTTGAGAAATATTTGTTTAATTATCTCTAAATATAGAAATATGTTTAAGATAAAACTTGTGTGGGAGGGGTAGTTGTGGCAAGCATCTGTTAAGTGGAACTCAGAGAGGTGTTCCTAGTATTTGCTAGGAACTAAGGATTGAAGTATAGTCCTTTTAAATGTTTTACCTGTTTTCTTTCTGTAACGTGGTGTCCTGTGGCCAGGCAGCTGTCATGCTTCAACAGTGCCTACAATTACTTCTTAATAGTAGTTCATATTTTAAAAAATCAGTTGTATATTGTAGGCCATAAGAAGAGTATTAGCTAATCTTTGATGCCAAGATAATATATTTTTACAACAGTTCAGGGCATTTTACTTTTGATAGACAGATATTTAGGTAATTGTAGGTATGGAAACAAGTGTGAAAAGAACCGTCCTGCTCTGTACTAGTGTGACTTATATATCTCACACCAGCCATTCAAGCTACTACAGGGTCAGTACTGTTACCACATTATCTTCTCATCTCCATGTGCCTACATTTTCTTAGTACTTCTGGCCAACCAACCATTAATCCAGTGAGATTTTTTAACTCATTATAGATACTTCTGAATGTTGAGTCCATATGGTTTACTTTCATAATAAATGAATAGCATTCACACACAGTGTACCAGTGAATTCCAGAAAACAGTTGCTATTCTGTAAGACAGTTTGGTTCTGGATTTTAAAAATGTTAATTGGTCAGTTGGTGATTTAAATGACACATTTAAATTTCAGTTAACAATCATTTTTGAGAGAGTTGATGTTCTGTCAGCAGTCTTACCCACTAAACTTGCTTTAGTGGAATTATATAAGTCATCAGCTCTCAGAATGTTTATGGCTGTGAACATAAAGTATCCTGTGGTCTTTAAAGAAATAGTGACAATGTATCCTTGCTAGTGTCCTGTTGCTTAGAAAAATTCTGTTCCTTTTGGGAAATGTTTGCTTGATTTTTTTTTCCCTACTATATCTGTTTTATTTGCAAAGCTTTGTTTTTTGTTTTTTTTTTAAACGGAATAATCTGTGCTAAAAGTAGTGGTTTTCAGAAAGAAATCATCCAGTTGCCAGTGTCATGACTGTTTTTAATTAGCTGTGTTTTTTCATTGAACAGAGTTGATCAAGAGCTTAATGGAAGACAAGAACCGCCAAAAAGTGAGCAGTAAGTTCCACGTCCAGCCCAGACAGCAGAGCGGGGAGGCTGGGCTGAGGTGCATCCTAGTGCACTCGTGCCGCAAGTGTTTATGTAATCTGTTGCAAATTTTACTTGACTTCTTTCCAAATGGACTCTGTACAAGGGACTGTTCACTGCTGTCATGGTTTGCAACTCTTTTTTTTTTTTTTTTTTTTTTTTTTTTGGTTTTTCAGGCAGGGTTTCTCTTTATTGTTCTGGCCTCGAACTCAGAAATCCACCTGCCTCTGCCTCCCGAGTGCTCAGATTAAAGCCACCACACCTGGCTTGGTTTGTAACTCTTGAATTTAGCTCTTTAATGACTAATTATATTGTAATCATTTTATATTGCTAAATAGTAAAGAACTACACTTTATAAAAAGCAATTTTTACATTTGTTTATTTGAATGATGCATCTTCAGTAAAGTATTTATATACATAAATGACAAAGGAAAGAAATAATATATATTTTTTATGTTGGGGGCAATAATTTTTAGTATGTACCTATCTCCTATCTTGTGGATGAATATATACAAGTAAATAAGACCACAATTTTAAATGTAAAGTGCATGTAAGACTTTGTTTTCGTAAATGGTTGGATACATTTCCTGGGTAACAGGCTGGTTTGTCCTAAAGCAGGGACAGGTAAATGACGCCAAGAAGTACCTAAGGCTGTGTGCATGTGGTTGAGACAGTAGTAGCAGCCTGAGCTTCTCCTCCTGAAAGCACATTATTTCTTAATGTGGTGGAAGGCCAGGTGGGTGAACAACTTGCTTTCCTCTCTAAAGATGTGTTAGAACCAGAACTAGAGATTTTGAAAAGCTAGTAGTTAGGGTTTATATATTTGTATATAAGGGACATTTTACTTTACCCAAAGTCGGAACTGTTTAAAAAAGAAAGAAAGAAAGCTCTTAAGATGTGTTCAGTAATGTGTCATGAGTTGGGTCGTGGGTGTGCGGCTGTGCGGGGTTGCAGAGGCTTCGATGAGGATTCATGATGAGCTGCTTCTGTAGAGCAGATGGAATGCTGTTGCAGTGCTCTCTCAGTGGGCACTTTACCAGAGGACTTCCTCGTCGGCTGTTTGAGCACTGTGGGGCTTGGCCTAAGCAGATGGCTGTTCACTCTGCTGTTGGATGGTGTACAGTGCTGTACGTGGGTCGATTCTGTAAGGATTGAAGTGCTGCCGCCCTGCGCTCAGGACGACATTTGCTGTATGTAAGCCTTCATTTCATGTGGTTACGTACCTTGACTGAACATTGAAATAAATATATTTATGCCTCCAAGCAGGGTCTAATTACCTTCAAAATCATTCTAAAACAATGAATTTGTCTAGTCTTGTGTCATGGACTTCTCTGGTGTATACATATTTAGTGCATATCAGCTTCATGACACCCGGCCCTCCATATAAGCTGTTTACAGAAGTGAACTAGCAAAACAGCAGTGAAGCAGCGTGAGCAGCGTGAGCTGCGTGAGCTGCGTGAGCAGTGTGAACTGAGCTTAGCTTATCTTCTCCCACACTTAGCACGTGACCTTCACCACCGTCGGTTTTCAGGGTTAAGCTTCTATCGCAAAAGAGAATTTGTCTTTACTTCTTTGTCCTTCTCAGGCATATATTTGACCCGCTAGGTTAAAACCAGTTATGGTCAAGCTGGAAGACTTTCTGGGTAAAGCATTTCTCCACAACCTCTCAGCCTAGATCCAACACTAGTGTTATTGTAGTACATTGAGCCAAAACCATTTTACTTGTGTAGGTCAAGGAAACCGAGAATAACTATATAGCACCAGGTGTGGTGGTATCTATCTTTAATTCTAAAATTTAGGAGGCACAGGCTGACAGAGCTCTGTGAGTTTAAGGTCAGCCTGGCCTACATAGCTGCATAGATACCCCTCTGAACTTACCCCAGAGTCATGAGTAGCTTGTAGAATGTCTTTTGGAGCCTCTCACCTATTTCTGTCTCAGAATTGACTAAGCTTTGTCTTTGGTTTTCTTCCACATTAAGTACTTAGATCATCAGTTTCAAAATACAGACAGTAACTTCAGCTTTTTACTTTGTTTTACTTTTTGCAGAAGTGATTGGTTTGGGGTTTAGGTTTTTTGTTTGGTTTGGGTTTGTTTGTTTTGTAAATTTTTTAAAAGTAGAAGTAGCCTATATTCAGTTCAAACATGGAAAGCTGGCTCAGCAGTTGTAAGAACACTTCCAAGTTTAGTTCCTAGCACTGACGGCAGGCAGCTCGTGGCCGCCTATAATTCAAGCTCCAGGGGACTGCTGCAGTCTCTGGCCTCTGGGCATTTGCACATACATACATACATACATATATACCATACATACCATACACACACATACACACACAAAATCTTTTTTAAAAAATGAATTAAGTTCACAAGGAACAGCAAGTATCATGACATATACCATGCAGTAGGGAGTCTGAAACAGGAGGATTCTAAGTTTGAGGCCCATCTGGTCTACATAGCAAGCCCTTGACTGAAGGATTAATTGCTTTAACCTGCACTTGAATGAATGTGGTATAGAGATGGGCGCACAATGAATAGTATAATTGGTGATAAATAGTAAGCTAGAGGAAAGCCACATTAAGTTGATTTTTAATTGGTGCAATATAACATGTTTCCACATCATATTTTAATTTTCATTACTAATTGAGGTGAAAATGCAGAGTAATTCTTTAATGTTTTTGCAGGAGTTGTAGATAAACTTGCCAGGTTTAGTTCCATGTTTTTGTTACCATCTCTGTTATACTTTGGCTCTGATTGTCCCCTTTTTATCAAGTTTTTCTTAGAAAATAATGTGACTCTGTTCTGCTTGTGTCCCTGAAAAATCACCAAGGGAAGCTATGAGGTCTCCACCTCACACTGAAGCCTTTAACGCCAGGAGGCAAGAGGTGCCAGGAAATGTGGTGCTAAGCAGTTAGAAGATATGTGAGAAAATGGGCCATTTCAAAGGAAGTCGTGGTTATCACATACATGCCCCCAAAAGTGTCCTCTTAAGGGACATACTCTGTATGGCAGCCAGTGGTTCCATTTCCTGTATCCACAAGGAAACAGATCATGTATGGTGTGGATTGACAAGGAAACTGCTGATGGCCATGGTGATGATGTTCTCCTGTCCTCTGCATCTTCAGACAGGAGCAGGTCTGTAGCATAGCAGCCAGTGTCCAGGTTGAGACTGATGCCAACCCTTCATGGCTGCTAAACGTTAATGTTGGCTACTGTGCTGTGTCATGCCTTAGTGCCACCAGCTCCTTGACAGTATTCTTCCAGAGAACTTGTGTCATGTTCCTGCAGCCATGTATGTATGTGAATGCTCGGGGAACATGGATAATCTCATGCAGACATGCTAGGAATTAGCCCTATGACACATGGAGTAGAGCAAGCCAGTTTCTTGATGGAATTGGTAGGTCACTATGAAAGGTGACAGTAGCATTGGCATTCTTTGTCCTGTATTTTAAGTAGAAAATTATTGCTGGACGGTGGTGGCGCACACCCCAGGACTTTGGAGGCAGAGGCAGACTGATCTCTGAATTGGAGGACATCCTGGTCTACAGACAGCCATGGTTACACAAAGAAACCCTGTCTCAAAAAAAGCGGGGGAGGGTAGAGAATTGTTAACACTGTTAGAGATGTAGAGGAGACAGTTGACAACAGAGGTAGCCACCCCATTCTGCTTTGGTTTTGTTGTGCTATCTCTCCTCACTCTCCTTCCCCCTATTTTCCTTAAATATTTCAGAAATTGATCAGTCATATCTCAGGACTGGAATAAGAAAAATCTATATACAGGCAAACTGTTGTGCTAGTGAGAATTTACTTTGTACTAGGGAATGGGAATTGTGTAGTGAGTGTTGCTAAGACCATCAAGAATTGGGCCCAGTGTTCTAAGCTAGTACAAATGACCTGTCAGAGGAGCCCTATATTTTCTGCTCCCTTTCTGAGATCCTAAATAAATTTGGAACCAGGTCAGCAGAATCTAAATGGTAACTGAAACAAAACAGGATGTGGAACTGTTAGAGGTAACTATAATTTGAATAGGGCAGTTTGTTGCTATTATATATAATATGTAATGGTGTGGAACCAAATGTAAAATGCTTTGAGAAATTCATATACAGCACTTGAAATCAAGCACCAGATAAAAACCAATTGTTTTGCGACCTACCATGGTGGTATGTGCATGTAATTCCAGCACTGGAGGCTAAGGCAGCAGGATTGGGAGTTTGGGGCCAGTCTGGATTACTTAGCAAGTTCCAGTGTAAGAAAAGAAAATTAAAATTGAATTCAAAATCTGTGCTGGAAAGCCTGATGAGTTACAGGTGTAGGGCAAAGTAGGAACATACCTACATAGAAACTGTTAACTTGTCAGCTGACGCCTCTTTGCCTTCTTCATTTTCTTTATATGGTTTGGTTTAAGATTAGCCAGATGCTCTACTACCCCAGATAAGCACCCCCCCTCCCCACCTTTCAGAGTGCTGACACCTGCACGTACTACTTAAGCTGCTGATGTTAAAATTGATTAATCCTGTGTAACCACGCCAATTTCTACCCTTCCCCCGACTCTTCCTCTATATAAACCCCTAGCTTTCAAGCCTCGAGGTCAATTCTTCTGTCTCCCTGCAGGAGATACATATCGGCCCAGAGCTCCATAAATAAACAGCCTCATGTTTTTTTACATCAAGACGGTCTCTCGTGATTCCTTGGGTGTACGCTGTCCCGAGACTCGAGTTGGGGGGGATTCCCCCTGGTCTTACACCAGGACAACCTAGGTGGGTGTGCAGCGTGAGACCTGCCCTGGGTTTGGGAGTGGGGGTAGAGAAACACGGTGCATGAAAATTATTTTTAAAAATAATAAAAGCTATTTCAGATAGCTGTCTTAAGATTTCCTACAACAATCGAAACTTGGAATTTGAAGTTGTGTATTTGTATATCTAGTTTGACAAGAGAACTTGGTAACTGTCAGTTACTCCATGGTACCTTTGTATATAGACTTTCAAAGGTTAATGTCCTAACAGCTACTTCATTGTTTACTCATGAGAACCCAGCTAATAAATATTGACGTTCAGGGCTGCTGGCTTGCACAGTCCTTGGGGTTCTGATCACATAGAACACAATTTGGAATTCATCAAACACGTTTGCACTTTGAGTCATACTTCAAAACGATTTCCATTAGGCGCTCACATGCTGTCATCTCTGTCCTTTTCGCTGTTCTTAGATAATATTTGTCATTTCAGTGAGAATTGAGACTGATTTTCTCTGCAGGATACAGCTCTGGTTCTTGTCACTGAGAGGCCACTGATCTGCAAATACGTCCTTTTCTCTTCCTTTGACTGGTTCCAAATCCAGTGGTGTGTCTTCATTTGTTACACATGCTACTACAGCATTAATGCATTTGAATAAATTAGTTGGAATATACATTTGTGCCTTGTTTCCATCTTTAATTGTTAACTTTTACACTGAATTATCTGGTGAAGCCTTTCAAATATCAGGCCTTTACAATCCTGCAGCGTGGATGCTTCTGGTTCTTTTGATTGATAACAAGTTCAGCCTGTTTACAATCTTAACACTATTTGAACTTTAATCAGATCTGTATTTCATAGTTTCGACATTGTTTTAACGAGTTTGGGTTGCAAGGCTATGATTTTAAAAGGTTAAAAAGGAAAACCTACAGCATGGCACAAAGGAGAACGTGTTTCTCTCTCAGACCTCCAGTGTTTTGCATCACAATTCATGTGCTCACTGGCCATCTGCAGTACCTATAGCTGTTGTTTTGAAAGCAGAAACCAAGCAGCCCAGCTAAGAAAAGGAATGTGAAATTCTGGAAACTCAGAATATCCACGTATTTGCTTTTGTATCGGTCACGAAGTTTATACAGCAGATCTTCCAAATGAGAAAGATGAAAGACTCGCAAACCCTTGGCTTCCCTACACCGCAGTCCCACAAACTTTGACAAGCCAGACAGGCGCCCCACAGCCTTCTGCTTCCTCAGCGCCTGCAGGAGAGACCACGCCCCTTCTCGGAAGCGGCGGTGGGGGCCGGCTGCGGCCCCTGTGGCGTCACCTCCGGGTCGCAGGAGCACTTCCGGGTCACTGGCACAGGGCTGCGGTTTCCGCGGCCGAGGAGGTGGTCACAGCGGGCTCCCTACCTGGCTCTGCTACCGCCGTGGCGGAAGCGCCTAACCTCAGGTAGGCGGCGGCGGGGCCGGGAGCGGGGAGGCCGCGGCGAGGCGGGCGGTACCGAGCGCTGTGCCCGCCGGAAGGCGACCCCAGACAGACGCAGCCGCGCGGGAGCAGCCGCCTTCCCGCTCTCCTCAGGCCGCGCTGAGGCGACCGGCGTCTCGCTCGGAGGCCGGGCACACACGGCGCCTGCGCTCCAGCTCCGCAGTGAGGAGGGGATTCCGAAGTTCTGCGGTTGCCGCCACCTTCAAAGATTGGAGGTGGCCGAGCCGGCTCGTTTCCGCAGACGTTGAAGTCGCTGTTAGCTCTTTTCCAAATAATGCTTAGATGTCAAATGGAGCGTGCCATGGCTCCCCTGGCCTATTTTAAAGTTTATGTCTCTCTGACCTTTTTCTCCTCTTCTCCACACACGTACAGACTGGCGTTTACTTTCAACGAGCTTAGTGTTTTTTTGTTTGACACGCGTCGAGTGTCCGGTACTGTTCTCAGCCCGCAGGTTACATCAAGTGAGCGAAATAAAGATCCATGCCCTGGTGGACTTTACATTCTATGCGGAAAATTAACATAAGACCGTTAGGTAACTTGTCGGCAGACGGTGCTATCCAAAAATTTTAGCGAGGTGAAGGGTTTGGAGAAGTTTCGTAGTTGATGTTGGAGTTCCTATGTGGTGGTCAGTTTAGGTGCTATTGAGTGGAGCTATTGGAGTTGTGTGTTAGCCAAATTAATATCTGAGCGAGAACATTACAGGCAGAAAGAACAGCCTTCACAAAGGCAGTAGTAACACGCCTGTCAGGCCCAGGGCAGTTGAGAGTGCAAAGGGAGGTGGAAAATAGATCAAACCAAACATAGAGGGTAGCCAGATCGTCAGGCCTGATGGAAACTGATGGAAAAGATGTTCTAGCCCATATTTTCAAAAGATAACCCCACTGCAAATTATAAAGTGTGAGGGACAAGTGTAGAGAAAGAAAATTTGAACACCATGAGTCAGATGACTTGTATTAGTGGCCTGGCACAATATAATAATCATGGGGATGTTGAGAAATGATTGGCTTCTGGATTCATTTTGAAAGTTGCCCTTCCAAGATTTGCTAGGAATTGGACCATCTTTATGGTTTATATGACTCTAAGGGCCCATAGAAGTATAGTGTTATTTCAACTGAAATACAAAGGACAAGAAGAGGTTTTGAATAGATTTGTTCCAGAATTGAGAATTTTTAGGAGGATGTGTGAATTTGGAAATCACTAACTGATGCTCAGAGTCATAAGAATGAATATAAATTTACTTCGTAAGTGTATTTAGAACAAAAATAGTAAACAGTCAAATACTGTCTTGTGATTGTAAAGACTGGAGAAGGAAGGGCCAGCCAGGTATGGTGGCAGACACTCTTGATTCCAACACTCAGGAGGCAGAGATCCAGACAAGCCAAAGTTCCCTAGAGAAGAGGGTCAGTCAACAGGATGAATCAGTGAATCTAAGACAATAACCCCAAAAGTGAAGTACCAAACAGAGATCCTATAACCAGAAGTTATTTGTGTCAGATTCTCCAGTCTGGTGAGATCAGCCTTAGCAGTGCTATTGGTGACCTACAGCATTCTTTACAGTTAGAGCCTAAAGCTTGGTGTGAGTTTAGGGGTAAGAGGAGAATGGAAAAACGATGAGTACAAATAACTCTTAACTTTTGCCAGTCAGAGGAGTCCAGTGTAGGAGGCAGGGCAGTTGGATGTGAGTGGCTGCTATTGTTACTCTATCCACAGTGGAAGAAGGAGCTGCCAGTATGCTTGCAGATAGAAATGATGGGGGAAAGGGAAGATTTGATTGTATGCTAGAGAAAAGGGGCCTAATAGGTGGTAAATTGCATGCAGGTAAAAGCATGTTAAATATAAAGACAGATCTGACAGAAAGGCAGAGTGTATGGGTGTAGACAGAAATGAATAGGTGGATGTGGTTGTACAATTCTAGTTTTCATTAACATTTTGTCAGTAAAGTAGAAATATGCCCCCATGTAAATGTATTTCTAATGTTTTATATTAGTACTTATTCGTGCCAAGTTTTTTCACTCAACAAATATTTTTTGAATGCATTCTACATTACATTGTTCTGAGTGGTACATACATAGCTGAACTAGATTTCCCTATTTCCCTGTATTATCTAGTATAGTAAAGACAGTACTATGTATATATGTAAGCCTTAGTTATTGATAGGAGTGAAACTTTGTATGTGCGTTCGTGTATGTGGATACTCGTGGAGGCCAGAGGAGGACACAGGATTCCCTGGAGCTAGAGTTAGAGCCAGTTGTGATCTGCCCAATTCGGGTGCCTCAAACTGAACCAGGGTCTTCTTCAAGAGTCCTCCGCATTTGCTCTTAACTGTAGGAGAAGTGTCTTAGCTATTTGATAATTGTTTCGATGTAGAGTAGACCATTCTGAATATGGGTACAAAGAGAGAAGTCAGGGAAGGCGATACAAGTTTCAAAGTTATCAACACATAGATAGGATTTAACACCATAAGCTGAGATGGAATAACTAACAGGGAAAGCCGGTAATTCAGGAACTGGAAGTCAGAGAGCTGAGAAATAATTGTCAAAGAAAACAGAAAATACAGTAGTTCCATGAGCTGGAACCAGAAAACAACAGATCACAGAATGATCTGTTGGATCAGTTGCTGACCAAGTGTAATCTGAAGATGGCAGGTCATTAGTTTTGCCAAATCTCATTGTACTCCTTCCTGGAGCAGAGCTCCTTAGGATTCAGGAAGATTTTATTGTTATTGTTTTATTGTTTTGTGTTTGTTTGTTTATTGTTGTTTTTAGATTTATTTATTTTTATTTCATGTGCATTTGTGATTTGCCTGCATGTATGTCTGTGTGAGGGTGTCAGATCCCCTGAAACTGAAATTACAGATGGTTTCTAACTGCCATTTGGGTTCTTGGAATCAAACCTGGGTCCTCTGGAAGAGCTGCTGCTCTTAACTGTTGAGCCACCTCTCCAGCCTCACCAAGTCTTATTCTGATAATGATTGTTTGAATAGATCTTCTCCTGTCCATCTCTGGACTATAAGTACTACAAGGTCAATAAACGTGTTAATTCTGTATTCCTATAACCCTTTTCAGGTCCCATAAGCTGGATTTTCTGCCTTTCTTGCCTGAAATGTTGTTTTTCGTTGCCTTCAACTCTCTTGTGGGGCAAACTCATCTTGTCCTCTGCTTTAGCCTCACCTGCCGCTCCTCTCTGCTAGATTTCCACAAACCTTACACTTTGACACTTCTGTGGCTTTTCTTACCCTCCTCTCACCTTTACTTATTCTAGAGTGGCTTTCCTTTGAAGACCGGGAAGCTTTTCTAAGCCAACTCAGTCCTTAAACAGCCTATATCATACAATGAATTATTTCTTTTTGCACAAAATTTAACCTTTTTATGTGTCCATTACACTTTGTAGACAGATTTTAGGACCTGTTCATCTTTATCCATTTTGTCTATGTTTCCTATCATAGTGCCATTCTTTTGGCGAAAACTCTAATGGAATTTTAAGAAAACAGAAAAATAAAGGTCCCAAGAACAGATATCATGTCACTATGTGACAGCAGGTAGAATGTATGCTATGTGGAAAATTTTAAACTAAGGGAAAACCTGTGGAAAAAATAAAGATGCACATTTTAATGAATATGTCAGCATACTGAATTAAAAAGATAAATACCATACTGGTTTTAAAATCAGAAAAATCAACTCTTTGAACTTACAAGATAATTAATGTAGTAATTTGTAATTGAATTCTCATAGTTCCGTGTTAGAATACATGAAGTGTTAGATTATTATATATAATTTACATTGTTACAAGTTGGTCTTTTATATTAAATTTGTAGGACATCAATGCAAGCCTGAAGAAAAAGTAATTGCTTCCTTTTAAGCCATGGCATATCAGTTATACAGAAATACAACTTTGGGGAACAGTCTTCAAGAGAGCCTTGATGAGCTCATACAGGTGCGGCCAAGCATTAAACATGATCTATGTACATCTTCAAAATGTCTTGTTAAAAAAATTTTAAATTAATGGTTTTCCCTTCTGATGTTAAATGATGAACTACAGAAATGATCTCTGAAAGTAATCTTCTCATCTTAAATTTAGAGGAAAGGCAAATTATATCACTTTAAAAGTAATTCTGCCCAATATTATAAAATTCTTTGAGATTTGAGTTAGAATTTTGAATTTCTATTTCAATTTTGGAAGAATTAATCTTACTCAAATCATACAACTAAGAAAGTGCTAAGTATTTCTTTTTATGTTCTGTTGGAGTCCGGAGGGGAATGTGGGAGTGAGGTTGCTTTGTTTTTTTGAGACAGAGTCCAGGCTGTCATTGAATGGTCTGTAGTTAAGAATGGCCTAGAAGGGCTAAAGAGATGACTCAGCAGTTAAGGGTACTGACTGCTCTTCTAGAGGTCCTGAGTTCAATTCAAAGCAACCATATGATGGCTCACAACCATCTGTAATGGGATCTGATTGCCTCTTCTAGGTATGTATAAAGACAAATCACTCAATACATAAAAATTAATTTGGTGGGGGGTAGGGAGGAGTTCAAGACAAAGTTTCTCTGTGTAGCCCTGGCTCTCCTGGAGCTTACTCTGTAGACCAGGCTGGCCTCGAACTCAGAAATCTGCCTGCCTCTGCCTCCCAAGTGCTGGGATTAAAAGTGTGTGCCACTACTGCCTGGCTAAAATTAGTAAATATTAATGAAATGGGGGAGAGAGAATATGAATATATATGAATGAGAATATTATAGCCTAGAACTTCTGGCCTTCCTGCTGCCACCACCTGCTGGGATTACAGCTGTGCATCACCATGCCTGGCTGCTCTGGGGTTATTATATAGACTTTGGTATGATTTGATTTTGTTTGTTCTTTATATATAGGTCTCAAATGTTTTATTAAGAAAAAAAACTTAGCTGGGCAGTGGTGGTGCACACCTTTAATCTTAGCACTCAGGAGACAGAAACAGGCAGATCTCTATGAGTTCAAGGCCAGCCTGGTTTATAGAATGAATGCTAAGACATCAAGATTATACAGAAAACCCCTGTCTTGAAACAAAACAAAACAAAACAAAAAGAAAAAACCTGGTTTCCCATTTGTTGACTATTTTGTCCAGCCACCGAAGGATTACCAAGTCTTTTCTGGCTTTGCAAACTCACCACAGGTTTACTTTTCCTGTCAAGATATGGTATGGTTCTTTCCAGGCTTTGCTTACTGTCCCAGGAGAATAAGGGTTTCCACTGTACACGTTCTGATTAACTTATGTTAACTTTTAGACTATTGTCAGTATACTTTGTCTTAAGTGTTCTTCCCTTAGCGAATTTTATGTTCTTCAATTTTTTCTCAGTCTCAACAGATTACCCCCCAGCTTGCCCTTCAAGTTCTACTTCAGTTTGATAAAGCTATCAATTCAGCATTGGCTCAGAGAGTCAGGAACAGAGTGAATTTCAGGGTAAGGATGTTTTCCTGTATCTGGAAGTACATGTTAACTCTGAGAGCTTACATGGACTTAACTCATTATAGCAAGAAGATTTGGTTAGTCTGGTTTGGGAACTTGTTCTATAATCATTGAATGATATGTTGTTAAGTCAGCTGTGCCCTGACTGTGAATGAATGTTCATCCATTCCATGTGTTTCAGAATTGCTTTTAGATTTTAATTTTATTGTTTCACAAATCTTCCTATATATGTTTGGCTTTTTTCCCCTGGAGAATTACTGAGATTTCAAAGGCCTGAAAGTATTAGCTGCAAGATGGAAGGTAAGTGATGAGTAATTCTTAAGTTCAGTTCTGTGTTTCACACACTGTCCTTCAGGAAAGGTTGGCTATCTTTAGAATCTCTGTGTTGCCTCCCATCTACCCTTAGATAGCTTGTCTTATAAAGTCTGTTCTGGTAGCTGGCTGTTTTTTGGATCATCTCTGCTTTGAACAAAATACCATTCTCAATATTATGGTGATTTATAGTTAAGAACTCATTGCAGGATGTGGCAAAACAGTTTACCATGTGATGGGTAAAAACAGTTTACCATGTGATGTCAGTAGAGACACATTTTGTTGTTACCCTGTTATATTTCTCTAATATCTTACACTGTGCTATAAGATACAACCCTACTATAGAAATAAACTTAAAACATATGAAGGCCAATACAGGAAAGGAAGCTAAGAATTACTTTACATTTAAGAAAACTTCAGTGTTGAGGCAAGAAGAATGTTTTCTTGATACAATACAATGGAATGTGTATTTTAGGTTGTTTTAGGTACTAAAAAATGCAAAGGTAGACTAGATGAGGTCTCTATTTGATTTATATTTTACTCAAGAGATTAAAATATGTGTTTATGTTATATATAAATGTCTTATAAGTTTTACATACTTAAAAACTACACACATAAATAGTCAAAAAGATATCAGCCAGGCATAAATGCACAGACCTCAAATCATAGGACTGGGGAGGCAGAAGTAGTTGGGTCTCTGTGTCTACCCATGCCCCTGCCCATACCACTGCCCCTGCCTCTACCTCAGAGGCCATCCTGGTCTACAGACCCAGTTCTTGGATAGCCAGAGCTCAAAGAAGGGTTGGGGGAGGGGGGTCATGTCTCTAATAGTATAAAATTTGACAAGTGGATGGCTAGAAATGGAGAGACTTTAAAAGGCACATCTAATGGAACTTGACAGCTATGGATATGGTAAAATGGAGAGAAAATTTTGGTTATTTTCTAGTTTCTATCTAAAGTGACACCACGTAGAGTCACAGAGAAAAGCTAATTTAGAAGTAGACTTAAAGAATAGGCAACAGTAATGCTTCTGAGTAAGTAATAGGATTTGGCTTAATGCTTAAAAAGAAAAAAAAAATCTCTGCTTTTATATAAGTTTAGAAAATGAGCATACGGGGCTGGTGAGATGGCTCAGCGGGTAAGAGCACCCGACTGCTCTTCCGAAGGTGATAAGTTCAAATCCCAGCATCCACATGGTGGCTCACAACCATCCATAACAAGATCTGGCGCCCTCTTCTGGAGTGTCTGAAGACAGCTACAGTGTACTTACATATAATAAATAAAATAAATCTAAAAAAAAAAAAAAAAGAAAGAAAATGAACATACAATGAAATATGGAATCTTAAATATTAAATGGAGCCAGGTACAGATGTTTAATTCTAGCACTCTGGAAGCAGATCTCTGAGTTGGAAGCCAGTCTGGTCAATATACTGAATTCCAGGACAGTCGAAACTACATAGTAAAACCCTATCTCAAAAAACAAAAAGTCAACCGGGCGTGGTAGCGCACGCCTTTAATCCCACTCGGGAGGCAGAGGCAGGCGGATTTCTGAGTTCGAGGCCAGCCTAGTCTACAAAGTGAGTTCCAGGACAACCAGAGCTATACAGAGAAACCCTGTCTTGAAAACAAACACACACACAAGTCACTGGGCAGTGGTGCACGCCTTTAATCCCAGCACTTGGGAGACAGGGGCAGGTGGATTTCTGAGTTCGACGCCAGCCTGGTCTACAGAGTGAGTTCCGGGACAGCTGGGGCTCCACAGAAAAACCCTGTCTCAAAAAAAACAAAACAAAAAAAAAAAAAAAAAGAAGGAAAAAAGTCAAAAGTGAGGGCTGTAGAAAAAGTTTAGTAGCTAAGAACACTTATTGCTCTTGCAGAAAATCTGGGTTTGGTTTCCAGCACCTATGTCAGGTGGTCACAACTACCTGTGACTCCAGTTCCAGGGGATTAGAGTCCCTCCCCTGGCTGTTAGAGGCATCTGTACAAATGTAGTACATATAAACTCAGGTAAGCGTGCACTAAACACATAGATGCTTGCATATGTGTGTATGTATGTATATATATATAAATTTTTAATCAAATGGGCAGAATGTAATGATGCACACCTTTAATCGTAACACTTGGGAGAAGTAGCCAGTTCCAGGACAATAGTTTCAGGTTAGCCAGGGCTGTGTAGAGAGATCCTTTCTCAGAAGAGAGAACTCAAATGGAATTTTCATAATTTATCCACAAGAGGGCAGTAGACACACAAATTCAAGCTTTCATACACCTTTTCATCTCAGGTAAGTAATTTGTACATTGTTTTAGAGTACTAAAAATAGTCGGCTAGCTAAAATGTTTTTAAACTCTTCCCTGAGCTGACTTATCCAGGTTTTCTCTTGCTTGGTTCTACGTAGATGAAATTAAGTAAGTAATTAAATAAATTAAGCTAAGCACTAAGCACACGGCTTTTAGCAGCTATATATACTTGGTAGCTGAGCATTCTTGAGTTGCTTTGAAATAAAGCATGAGGGGAAACAATGGCTTCTCATGGCATTTTTCAATGTTTTGTTTTAAAGGGCTCTCTAAATACATACAGATTCTGCGATAATGTTTGGACTTTTGTATTGAATGATGTTGAATTCAGAGAGGTGACAGAACTTATTAAAGTGGATAAAGTGAAAATTGTAGCCTGTGATGGTAAAAGTAAGTGCACACCTAATTACTGTGAAAGCAGAACTTGTCGAAGTATCTTTTTCTTCTTTTTCTTATCTTGATCTGTATGAAAACCTTAAAGGAAAGTGGCCAGGAGATCAACCTTCAGATTAAAAACCTAGCTTCAGGATTCTACATCTGTCCTCTTACCTGACCTTTCATCTGTACGCTCAGGTGACACGTAGACTACTTAACACAGATTAAGTTCATGTGCAAAGAACATAAGCTATTTCCTAACTTCCTTCTGTTGGTTGCTTATTTGAAGCAGTCATTAGGCTTCTCACTGCCACCTTTCTCTTTAAGGAAGTAATATAATTTTTACCATTTATCTTAAAATTTCTGTGTTGCTTATTAACCCTACACTTTATATATAAGAAGTTAATTATTTTAAAGCTGATTTAAACTAATCATGAATCTGGCAGTTATAATGGGAGATACTCGTTCCTCTGATTTGCACATTTTATGCAGGAGAATTTCCCATCTCAGACCTTGAAGTTTTTTCAGGTCCTTGCATTGTTAGAGTGGCACAGCTCTGCTTCGTGTGCTTATTTCCTGTGTGTATTGGTAAATAGAACTGAAGGCCTTGTACTTGCTGTATTTGTGCTCTAATACTTAGTCATGCCCCAGCCCGTGTTTTATTGTGTATTTAATTTATAATTCAAGCAGCTTGTGTTTAAAGAACCAGTCCCTGGAGTATAAAAGACTGTCACACTACAAGGAGGGAGTCATAAGAGGGAAGGCAAAGAAAAATATAGAAAGTAATGTCCCCATTTCTGGTGGATTTTGTTGGTTTTGGTTTTTGAGACAGGATTTCTGTAGCCCTGACTGGCCTGGAACTCACTTATGTAAACCAGGCTGTCTTCAGACTTAGAGATTCTCCTGCCTCTGCTTCCTAAGTGCTGGGATTAAAGGCATGTGCCACCCTGCCTAGCTATAGTTTAGATTTTAAAAGAAATATCTAATCACTGAAGAGATGTAGAGAATACAGAAAAGTTCCATTTATGACCCTCCTCTACAGATAAGTGTTCACCTTCACAAGTAAAATGATTTTCAAGTATTGGGAATGTAGTATTATAGTAACACATCTGTGCACAGAGATATGTTTACACATACATTATTTTTCACATAGATTATTCTTTTTAATCTAATTTTTGATAGCTACATATAATTTTCAGCCTTTTTTATTGATTGATTTTGATTTTTCAAGACTGAGTTCCTCAATGTAGTCCTGGCTGTTCAGGAACTCACTCTGTAGACCAGGCTGGCCTGGAACTCAGATATCTGCCTGTCTCTGCCTCCAAAATGCTGAGATGTGGAACGATGTGCTACCACATCTATTCAGGCCTTTTTCAAAAAGTTCTTCCAGATGACAAAAAGTCTAGGATATTAGCATCACTACACTGACTTACTCATGAGAAATCTAGCTAGGACTCCTCAGCAGTCGTAGCTCTAGAGACTTCTTTGTGTGACCAGCATATATTTACTTAACGATCTTTTATTTTTGCTAGGAACAATGTACATTTAGATAGATCACCTTTTTTATTTTCCATTTCTACAAAGGTGATACTGTTTCCTGCACTATAAGATAACATTTCTATATTTAAAATAATTTATATTTCCATACATTTTCTCTTGTAATTTAAGCTAATAACATCCTTTTAACCCTTAGGCTTTTAAGTGTTTATTAGGCCATAGAATTAGTGCAATAAATGAATTGATATAAATAGGCCAGGTGGCACAGAACTGTAATTTACTTTATTTGGGAAGCTGAAATGGAGATAACATCCTCAAGGTTTGCCTAAGTTGTAGAGTGAGCTCAAGGCCAGCCTGAGCAACTTAAAAGAAATCCTGTCTGAAAGAGTAAAGAGAGGGCTAGAAATGGCACATTGATAGAGGTGTTAGGTTCAATCCTTAGCCCTGGGGGAAGGAGCAGGTGATAAGCACCAGTACTACTGAGGAGAATTGCTATAATGATGAAAACGTTGTCTGTCTGTCTGTCTGCAGGCCTTAGTAGTCACATGGCCCTCAAACACTTAAAATGTGGGGAAGGCAACTAAAACTTTCATCCTATTTCATTAACTAATTCTAATTAATTTAAATTTTAAACAGCTACCTGTTGCTAACCGGTGGCTACTGTACTGAGTGGGAAAGATATGCATGGTAGAGGGTCAGATTCTGTCATTTGAACCAAACAACAAAAGCCTCTGAGCAGCCTTAATAACAGCAGAGTGAGTCTGCTGTGGGTAGGTTTGTTAACTGCCAGGAGCGTCTGCTTGGTGGCTCTTTGGTGCTGTTCTTGTTTAAAGATACAAGACTGTATCCCAACCTCAGACAATAAGAAATAGCAAATTACCCCTGTCAGCTTCAGTTAGCTGGTCACTGGAGAGCTGCCCTCATTTAAAGGAAACCATGGCAATTGATCCTCAACCAAGATTTAAATGCTTTAAGAAATGGTTGTGGTGGATTCTATTTCTTTCTATATCCACAGGAAAAGATGAAATCATAAACATGGATAAAATACAATTTGGCCTTCAAAAATAAGTTCAGTTCATTAAAATTCCATTCTTCTAAAAATTGGTGTCCTAAAATTAAGCTGTGTTTCCACTAAAGTAGCAGAGGAAAGGGCAGCAATAGCCAGAGCCAGAAGGTTTCTGTATTTCCAAGCAGGGTGTAGCCTAGAAAAGTTGATTATGTTAGCCCACAGCAAACACTTAGAGGTTTAGGCTGTATCTTATCTCTGCCTTGGGAAAGAAGCTGTTGACCTTGGCAGGGCCCTCCAGAGTGCCCCTGTCCACCTGCCTCCTCCTCCTTCCAACACTGCTTCTCGTTCTTTTCTTAGTTGTTTCTAAAGTACTGATGTTTAGAATTTGCCCCTTGAATTGATCTCTTTCCTGTTTCTAGATACGGGATCCAATACTACGGAATGAGTAGAGAATTGCGGCTTTTTTATACCACCTTCTGTTATTTTCATCGCTTTTGAAGAGAAACATGGAAGAGACTTTTTTTATTTATTCTCACGGTGCAGAGATGACAACACTGTGCTCCATATACTACCCCAGGGCCCCACAGAGAGAGAGAAGCATGGGACCCTGTTCTCTTAAATGACCTTTAGTACACAGCAGAAAGAAATGTAACTTTTTTTTAATGACAAATCAAAAGTGGTTGCCTTCAAAAGAATATTCTTTAATAAATTCGTTTTAAAACTTGTTGTGAGTAATACTTGATGCAGCTGGTTAGCAGGGAATTGTCAAAAATACCAGATAAACTGTAGAGGGGCTTGGAAAAGAAATTCTGTTCACCTTGTCAATTGTAATTTTATCTCATACTTAATATACTAGAGGCAGACCTGAATGTGGATGGAATTTTACTATGAAAGTCTCACATACTTTCTTTTCAAAGAACATATTCAAAGATAACTGTCAGTATAAGCAGCCGGAACCAGGGGAGTGAGGTGAATTTTAGATACCTAGTATAGCAGAACCAAGGCCCTGCTCCAAACAGCAATCATGTGTGTCTTGTCACTTATTTTTGACCTGGTTCTTATCAGTGATCATACATTTTAAATGACCTACATCTTACCAATTACTGGAAATTCTACTAATCTTTATCCAAAATTCTGAGGCTAAAGAGATAGATCAGCAGTTAAGAGCATCGTTCTTCCAGAGAACCCTTGGCTCCCAGCACCCACATGGTGCCTCATAACTGCCTGTCACTACAGTTGCAGGAGATCCAATACCCTCTTTTGACTTTGGAGGCTTCTAGGCATGCATGTGGTGAACATACATACATACATACATACATGCAAGCAAAACACAAATCTTTAGTAAAAATATGTGACATCTGTTTCTACATCTTTGTATACTTAGGGGGGAAAAAAGGGTGTCCTTTGTCAAACTAGGAAAATACAATGAAGGACATGGCTATTTAGACCCTTAAATCAGATAGATACCAGGTGACTGAGGGATAGATTTGGTGTTGGCTTATCTAGACCTCACTTAAAGACATGGCCCTCATCACTCAGTAAAAGTGAACATCTGGCATTCCCATGCTACTTGAGCTAACACATCAGGATTAGTATTAGAATCAGAGCTGGGGAAAGGGACCTAACAGACAGCAAACCCTGGTTCTGTTTGTACAGCCTGACAAGCTGATGACTGGCTCCCACATGGCAAGGAGGGAGGTCTTAAAGTAGGTCTTTAATCCCAGCACTCGGGAGGCAGAGGCAGGGGGATTTCTGAGTTCAAGGCCAGCCTGGTCTACAGAGTGAGTTCCAGGACAGCCAGGGGAACACAGAGAAACCCTGTCTCAAAAAACCAAAACCAAAAAAAAAAAAAAAAAAAAAAAAAAAAGTAGGTCTTAAAGTCCCTACAGTGACACATTTCCTCCAACAAGTGCCACTCCCTGGGCAAGCATATTCAAACCACTATAGGCATATTCATGAATATGAACTTAAGTGTTTCATACAACTTTAAAATTCACAATGCAGAACCTGCCCACCCCAAGCACCCTGGAGTGCTTGCTTTACTGAAACTTCTGCTTAGACATGTGCAACTCAGACTATGAGGATGGCTCAGCAAATAATTTGTTTCTGCACAAAATGAGGACCAAGAGTTTGGATCCTTAGAACCCACACAAAAGCCCCTCAAAGGGCACCTGTAATCCCAATCCTGGCTAGGCAGAGACAGGTTTTCTGGAACTTGCTGACCAGCTAGTCTTGCCAGAGAAGCAAGCTCCAGGTTCAGTAAGATACTCTCAAAAATGAAGAATTGAGGAGGGCATCTTGATGTTTTAGCCTCCAGCCTCCATGGGCATACACACACCCCACATAAGCATAACGTTGCACACAAAAGAGAAAACAAGTCTCAATAGAATCCTTTTGTTTGAGAACTGAGGAAGCCTTCCTAGCAAAAGGGTCATTATTTTTCCTCTACTAAGAGATACTAAGTTGGCACAACTACCAAGCAAAATTGCTTTTCATAAATGTGTTAAAATATCCTTCCCTAAGGATCTGAGTTTCATCCACAATGCCCACATTTGAAAAAAATAAACAAGGCTCACACTGGGACCTGAGACTTGCCATGTAGTGGTAATGTAATGCCATGTAGATTGGGTAGCCAGCAAGTCCTGAAATTACTCTTGTCTGTGTTCTTCTAGTGCTAAGATTACAGGTGAACTCTATCACAGCTGGCTTGTTAAGTGGATATGGGGGTCAAGTGGGTCCTCATGCTTATTAGGCAACAAGCACTTTACCTCCCGAGGTCTCTTCAGGCCCTTCCTAATAGTTTAGTAGCTTCTTGTAAGGCAGCAACACAGGCTAAGAAAAGAGTAAGAGTATGTGGTTCAGTCCAGATTTCTCTTCTCCATACAACTGTGTGTGATGGTACTTAAGGTTTTGCTCAGATGCTGGGTAAGTGGCCTCTGAGAGGACACGTTTTCATTGCAGGTCACGAGTAACTGGACAGCTAACTGGAATGGAATACCCAACATGAGTTCTGCATTTCATCAGTTGGCAGGATTCTTGTGTAGGGCTTAGCCACAATACACACCTGCTTTTGCCTTGGCAGATGTACACTAGTTATAATTGTTTTCATGGGGCTAGGAGATGGCTTAGCGGCTAAGAGCACTGACTGCTCTTCCAAAGGTCCTAAGTTCAATTCCCAGCAACCACATGGTGGCTCACAACCATCTGTAACAGGATCTGATGACCTCTTCTGGTGTATCTGAAAACAGCTACAAGTGTACTCATAAATAAAATATATCTTTTAAAAAGATTGTTTTCATACTCTACACATCATGTGACCAGCATTTGCTCTGTAGTGTAGTATAGTTTTTGTTATTACATTTCTATTTATTTGGTGTGGGGATCACCTGTGAAGTCACATGTGGAGGGCAGAGGACAATTTGTGGAAGCCTGTTTTCTTCTACAGTGTAGCTTTGAGGGATCAAACACATGCTGTCAGGTTTGGCAGCAAGTGCTTTTAGCTACAGAGTCATCTTGCCAGCCCTGTGGTATTTGATCTTCCCATACTGTTAATGGGGACTCTCCTGGAAAGGGCGGCACAAGACTAGGCTTCAGAAATTGACGTTCAGTTGTCATCAGTGCACAAGAGGAAAACAACTAGCTTGTCTGCTTTCAGGAGATAAAGCTGTGCTTTTTGAGATCATGTAATTATCTAGATGCATAGTACTTAAGATCCAGACAAAGAATTGCCTTTTCTGTGTATTTAATAATAGCTGAGTGATTGCTTGGTATCTGTGGTCCTCCCCCTTGAGTCAGGTGATACCTTAAGTTACTATTCTATTGCTGTGAAGAAACATCATGATCAAGGCAATTTCCTTAAAAGCCCACCCCAGTGACATGCCCTCCTCCAACTAGGACACACCTCCTAATTCTTCCTAAACAGTTCTGCTAACTGGGAACTTCTAAGCATTCAAACATATGAGCCTATGGGGGCCATTCTCATTCAAACCACCACAGTGGTAAATACTTCATCTCTTAGTGGTCCTTAATCCTAGTGTTCACAATTTGTCATTAACGTGTTCTGAAAGTTGTAAGTGTATACACTGTACACTGGCATATACATATTTTGTGTATAAATACATCTCAACTAAGGAGACCATTTTCAGCTTAATAAGGAAATGTGGATTTGGTGAGATCAAAATACACAGCAAAGAGAAGGAGAATCAGTGTAGGTGATAGAAAGCTTTGAAATCTAGGTGTGGAAATTCTTAGTCTCTTGGCTAGCTTGTTCTTTCTTTTTTTCTTCCTTTCTTTTTTCCTCCCTCCCTCCCTTCCTTCCTTCCTTCCTTCCTTCCTTCCTTCCTTCCTTTCTCCATCTTTTTTATCCTTCAAGGGAAGATCTATGTCCCCGTGTAGGCTGGCCTGAAACTTGTTATGTAGAACAAGCTGACCTTAAACTCACAAAAATCCTCCTGCCTCTGGCACCTTAAGTGCTCGGGTTACTGTTGTACATCACCACACATTTGAGGTATGGGTGTGTGCTCAATACATGTTCATGCAGAAGCCAGAGGGGTTCAGATGACCTACCCTAGTACTCTTCACCTTGTTCCTTTGAGATAGAGTCTTTCACTGAACCTTAACCTCTCCAATTTGCACAGGCTCCCTGGGTCTATCTGCCTCCATCCAAAATCTGGTCCCCCTCTGAGCCATCTCCCCAGCTTCTGCACACCTATCTCATTGTGGAGCCATTTAATGTTCTTTGTGGATAAAAAGTGCAAAGAACAGAGCTTAAATACTCTTAAAAAAAAACCCAAAAACTAAAACAAAACAAAACAAAAAAAAAGAAAAGAAAAACATTTTAAAAGTACTCAGGCAAAATCTTAAATTAGGTTTGGGAGAAAAATTAAAGGAACAAGAACCCCACCCAGATGGTATTTTCCATGAAATCAGAACCTACTGACCAAGATGCCAGCTCACGGTCACAGATGCAGCTCACAAACCAGAAACGTTCAAGGATGATGGAACTCAATGATGGGTCCAAACTCCTGATTTGAGTGCAGAAAAAAAGTGAGATCTTGATAGAAGTCTGTTTCTTCGGCCAAAAATTCAGTCAGGGAGAAAACTAACCATGAAACCTTAACAGCTAAAAATGAATGCATGAAAATATCCCAGCTATCCTTTGTGGCATTGGTAATTACAGAAGCATTCTAAATCTCTGCTGCTACTCACCAAGGGACATGCTATATGGAATGAAATGAGAACCCACTGAATTAACACAGGCTCTTACTGTGTGTGTGTGTGTGTGTGTGTGTGTGTGTGTGTGTGTGTGTGTATACACGCATACATACACGCATACATATAAATACTTTATAAATATAAAGATTTGGTGTCTCCCATTTTAGAAAGCTTAAAGGGTGAGAAAGAAGTGGGTGTTAAAAATAGTTGTTGAAGGCTGGAGAGATGGCTCAGCGGTTAAGAGCACTGACTGCTCTTCCAGAGGTCCTGAGTTTAATTCCCAGCAACCACATGGTGGCTCACAACTGTAATGGGATCTAATGCCCTCTTCTGCTGTGTCTGAGGGGAGTGACAGTGTACTCAAATAAATAAATTTTTTAAAATAGTTGTTGAAATAGTATCTACCTCCCAAGGACATGTATGTACCACTACACCTGGTTTCTGTGATCCTGGGCATCCAACTCAGGATTTCATGCATGCCAAGGGAGTGCTCTACCAACTGAGTTCTGTTTCAAAGCTTCTTAAAAGGCTTTAAACACCAATAAGTACACTCTACAGCATCCAATGCTTAGGGCCTGCTTATTCTCTAACCACATTATGTTAATATTCACAACATATATTCTGTGTTGTGATTTAGTCTACATAACTGCTTGCTGTCTGCTACTGTTAGATTCTAAGGGACTTCAGGATAAGTTGATTTTGTTGATCCATTCTAAAAATGCCTCTACTTCTGTAAAAACTCGTATATCTAAATTTTTTTTGCATGATGTAATAAAATGGTTTATTTTTCTGAGTACATAGAATGGCATCTTCCTGGGATTGGAGGTAAGCAAGGTATTTTGCTCTACAAAAGGTGCAGCAGCTTGCAACATGCTGAAAGAATCCAGAATCCAGCTGGCTTAGCTCCTTGGATCACTGAATATTCTCAACTGAATGGTCTTCAACTCTAAGTCTATGGAGCCCCTGAGATTTGAGTCCAGGAGAAATTGCCTTTAAAACTATTCTTTGGGGCTGAAGAGGGTTCCCCAGTGGTTAAGAGCATGTCCTGTTTCTAGAGAGAACCTGAGTTAATTCCCAGCACCCATATCAAGTGGCTCACAACCACTTTTAACTCCAGCTTCAGGGCAGCTGATACACTTTTCTATTCTCCTCCAGCACTGACAAGCAGAACATTGGACATGCTGGTGAGACTGTAAAGCAACTAGTACCCAATTACAATTAGTACCCTGTTGGTAGGAAAGTAAAATGGTGTAGTGATTTCACTACAGAAAAGGCACAGAGACACCCTGGGATGTAGGCCATGTTACATTCCATGATCTGGGTTCTACTTGTACAGGTGTGTTTACTTCGTAAAACTTCTTCAGCCATATATGGGCATTTTGTACTTTTCTATATGTATATTATACCTCAGATGATATGCTAATGAGAGGGAAGATGGCTCCCATCAGTAAAGTGCCTGCCTGGAAAGCATAAGAACCTGAGTTTGATCCCCAGCCCATACATTTTAAAAAGGCAGATGCTGTGGTATGCACCCATAATCCCAGCACTAGTGAAGCCAAGACAGGGGGATTTCCTGGGGATTGCTGGCCAGTCAGACTAAGGAAATTGGCAAGCTCCATGTTCAGTTAGGTACTCTGTTTCAAAAGAGGAAGGTGGGGAGTAACTGAGGAAGACCTCCAAGTGCTCTGCTCTTCACATGCGTGGTGAGCCCACACGTAAAAACACACAAAGAGGCAGGGATCTATTCCACCAATCCTACCACATGCGCCCATCCACCCATGGCTGGGTCCACCCACTCTGCCTCCAGTCCTACTGGAAGCCTTGCCCCTTGAAGGCTCCAGTGAAGATAAAGCTTTCATCCTGTTCACTAGCCATCCTTTTCTTCCTCAAACCCCTGGCGCAGTGACAAGCCTCTCCAGGATTCCCATAGTTTTGCTACGATTGGCTATTCCCCATCAACACAAAAACACATGATCACTTTTCTAAAGTTCAAGACAACTTCAGTTAATGGAGGATCCCCCTCCTCCTTGGCTTAAAACAAAACTCCTCAAGTAGTTAATCTATACTCTTTGAATTTAGTTTGGCTCCAGCGTTCTCTTCAAATCACCTTCAGTCAGGTTCTCACCTCCTCACACCACAGACACTGACCTTTATCAAGGTCACCACCACATTTTTTCCTTCCAGTGACCGTGTCTCCATCTGCCCTGTCCTCATCTCATTTCTGATACTATGAGAAAACACCCCGACTATTTTAAAGGGGAGGGGGGCAAATAAAAGGAGGAAGGGTTTATTTGGCCTTCAATTCTAGGTTACGGTCCATCACTAGGGTCCAATCAAGGCAGGAACTCCAGACAGCTACTGACATCAAATCCACAAGGAAGAGCAGAAAGCATAAATGCTTGCTGGCTGGTTGGCTTAGCACTCCGTTTCTTATTTCTTCACTCTTTTTCCTTCCTTCCTTCCTTCCTCTCTTCCTTCCCTCCCTTCCTCCCTCCCTCCCTCCCTCCCTCCTTTTCTTTCTTTCTTTTTCTTTCCTTTTTCATTTCTCTGTGTTGCCCAGCTTGCCTGAAACTTGGCTATGTAGTTGCAGGCTAGCCTCAAACTTACAGAGATCCTCTGCCCCTTCCCCTGTCTCCTGAGTTCTAGGAATCCAGAAGTCTCTCCACTCTTGTATGGCTCAGGACCTCCTGCTCAAGGAATGGTGCCACTGACACTAGATTAGATTGTGTCTTCAATATCAATTAACTGAACCAAGTCCCACAAGCCTGCCCACAGCCCCACCTAGTAGCCACAGTCCCTCACTGAAACTCCAATGCAGCCAGGAAGATGCTCACCAGAGACCAAACTAAATGGGGCTGCCCAATTGCTAAACTGATCATTCTTTTTCCTTCAGTAGGTTTCCAACTGGTCTTCCACTCCATTCCATGAGAACTACCTTCCTTGATGTTCTGAAATTTGGTATGCACGTTCCTGCCTGCAAGGCTTTGCAAATCTCTCTCCTCTTGGCCTAGAATGTTCTTCTTTCATTAATCTCCATGGGTTGTTCCCTACCCTCCTTCAGACCTCTACTAGACAGTGGTGCCTTCACTGAGGGCTTCCTCAACCACCTTATGAAATGCAAAACATCCTCTGCACCTTACTCTTCCAAGGTCTCCATCTCCCCCTGCGATTTCTCTCTAGCACTTGGCACTTCTAATAATGAATAATGTGAGTGTGGAAATTTTCACATTTTGATGACTATCGTATTTCCAGTGTCACTAACGTTGTGTGGGGTCAGCAAGGTGGCTGATCAAATCTTGCCACGAAGCCTCGTAACCTGAGTTCAATCCTGGAACAAACATGGTGGAAGGAGAGCAACTGCTTCCCCAAAACAGTCCCCTGACCACCACACCCAAGCCATCACATGTGTGTGTCCTGCCAGGCCTCCCTCCATGAACAAATGAATAAATGTAATAAAAAAGTTTAATCACGATGTGTGGTAAGCACCAAGAACTCCGTTCACGTGTGTGGAATGAATTGTTTTATTAGTTGTCAGCTTATTAGACTGATGAAGAATCAATACCTGCTCCACCTTTGTGTCGTGTCAGGTGGATGAAAGTAGAAAATGTGTCAGGTGGATGAAAGTCATTTGTTCAATAGCAATAAATTCCAACTGAGTGAGATACATAAGAATAGACCTTTGGTTTGGTCAGTGAAGGTGTTTTAAGGCAACCAAGATATTAGTCTCTCCATTTTTAAACAGTGTCTCTGACCTCTCCATCTGAATTCTATGCCCCAAAGTTAACAACTGCTTTTTCTTCTCTTAGTAAATGTTCACTAAACCAAGAACAGATAAAATGAGCAGCCAAAAAAAAAAATTAAAATACATATCAGTGATAGCTATGCATCAAAATGAGGAGGAAACTTAAGCCTTGGAAGGTAGTCCAAATGTAACAGCTTGCTTTGTTTCTGGGGCTTTTCCTTTCCAGAGAAGGATTAATGAAACAGAGAAGCCTCAAAAGGGAAAGATGAACAGATGTGCTGGCTTGCCCATGTGACCTTGAATGTACACTAAACAAACCAGGCGAAGCATGATCCTTCTGATTGGATGACCTCATGCTATTGAACAATCTACTTTCATCCACCCGACACATTTTCTAGAAAAAAAAATTTTTAATGATTGGGAAAATTCCCAAAACCTAACAGGGCCACAGCCCAATAGCTTGAATGTATTTCTATGGAAAGCTACATCTCAGTTTATTACAAAAGCTTTGGGGGAAAACTTGACCAGGAAGAATCTGGCTTCTTTTCTCAGGCTATATGTCTTCATGGAGGTGTTTCTTACACATCCCACAGACCAGCAGCCCCTCTTCTTTCCTCCTGAGGGAAGGGCCAGGAATAGTCACAGATGCTGGCAACAGATTTCATGGGCACAGTCACCTCTGAAGTAAGGTTGTGGGCAAGAACTCAATATTGCAGTGTTGGGTAAATTTATGGTGACAATGCCCGTAATGCCCATTACCCACAGAAGCCAATCTTAAAAAAAAATAAAAAAAAAAAAAAAGAAAGAAAGAAAGTTGCTCACTTTGAAATAGAAATTCCACTAGGCATGGTGGTGCATCCATTTAATCCCAGCACTGAGGAGGCAGAGGCAGGTGGATCTCTGAGTTTAAAGCTAGCCTGGTCTACAGAGTTCCAGGACAGCCAGAGCTATATGGGGGAAACCCTGCCTGGAAATCAAAAAGAAAAAAAAAAAAAAAAAAAAAAAGACATTCCCATCACACACTAACTGTGAAAGGGACAAGCCTACAATAAAAAGACTGTAGAGAGAAAGTCTTAACTGGATCAAGAATTAAAGTGGAGAAACCTGTTAACATTCTAACATATTGATGGGAGCTTCATTCAAGTTACACAAGTTAATTTGTACATAAACCCCTCTTCAGAGACATAGACGCAGAAAGTCAGCTAAACCATAGCCAAAGGTTCTGCCTATAGCTTTTCGTGCCCCCTTGCTCCTTACAGAATAGAATGCATACAGGCCAAATAGGAGCTCTGGGTTTTCAGAGAAGAGGTGATTTCACTGGGGAATGTGTGCCTGTAAGTTCACATAGTTTAGCATTTGTGCATATGTGTACTTACACACCTTACTGTGTCCCCACAGGGAAATGGCACAATCTACGAAGTGGCAAACAGTGAGACTGATATTCACATAAGGAAATGAAGAAGCTTTCATTCAAGAGGTTTAAACACAGAATCCTCAGGCATCTTTGGTTAGCAAAACAGTTTCCTTTCACTCCCTGACCTAATGATTAACAGTACCACCTCTACCCCCAACCAAACGAAGCCCCAGTAAAACTGGCTGCTGGGCACAGGATGCTGAGCTTTGGCCGTGAAGCTACATTTCTCCTAAGCATATAGTCAGCAAACTAGTTCAATCACTCTGTTCTTCCCCCTCATGGAAAATTCAGAATCTCCCAACGAAAGCAAGACTAGGAAGGCTTTCCGTAACAGAGAATTAGCTCTGTGATTCGGTTTGCCATCTACTTGGCTTGCTATGGAGATTTTCTTCTCAGCCACCAGACACTAACTGTCCTCAGCACACCACACATTTTTCCTGCTTACATTATTTCTGGATTCATAGACGACACTGGAGGGGGTAGGGCTTTGGTTTAGAAGCTCTTTATTTTAAATTAACAATACAAAAGAGGAGGGCTCTTTGCACTAGAGTTTCCCTCCCAAGAACAACCCCCAGGGGTATTTGAAACAAAGTCTCTGTAGAGAGAACCTGACAGGAAGTCTTCAGCCAAAATCCAGAGTCCCTGGTCACACGTCCCCTCCCTTAGTACCCCAAATAACAGTATTTCTTGTTCTAGCTCTGCGAGGAAGCCAAAGAAAGCCTGTTGGGGAGGGAGCTGGAGAATAGCCACCTTCACCAGCAACAGCTCACAAGGGGCAGAGGTCTACTTACCCACTGTCCAATAGCAGCCCCCCAGCCGTCTACCCCACACTGCCCCCAGTAGGTCCTGGCATTTTCCCGCCACACAAGTAACAATCGTCTTGCAGTGTGTCTCATAGTTCAGTCCCATAGATGGCTTTGTGACGTAAATATTCTTCTAAACACTGAAGGACATTATCATCCACCTTTGGGTCAAACTTGTTGGCCAAGAGGTGATGGTTCTGAAGTATCCAGTGCAGGTCCCCCGACCCATAAACACAGACAGCCCGCTGGTGGATTCCTGAGCAAGACGTATAAGGTGCCCCGTTCTCAATGTCTCCCTCGTGGTCCTGCCACTTGGTTAGTCTCGCAATGGCTCTCATGTCTGATAGGTCAAATTTTTGATGAAAGGGATCGGATCCAGGCATCCACGAGGCACGCTGGAGGGTGGCCCAAAGGTGCTCATCGGGACTATAGGTGTCTTTTACCCATTCGATCAGTTGCTGGGCTTTTGAGTTACTTAACACGTGTTCAATGAAGTCTCGAGAAGCCACCATGTAGGCATTCCCAACGAACATGGTTAGGTTATTAGGTGGCGGCGTCTTCCTCTTGCTGGTCATGTGCAATGTGTCTGTCACCTCATAGTGATATTTCCAGCGGTTTTTTTTATGTGGAGGTGGTACCTCTGACTCCATACTGTTCTGCCCTTGCAATAGCTTGAGGGCCTTGACCATCTCAGCATTGGTTTTGATGGGAAAGTCTGTCCCACAGGTGTTCAGGAGGTATTTCCATGGCACGGGGCTCTGAAGCAGGTCTTCCATGCAGTTTAGGTCAGCCTGCACTCTGGACCAGGAAGCATAGACCACTGACACCAACTTACTAGCTATGAAGACATTGGGGAAGCATGACACGATGGCCCTGACTGCCTGCTTAAAGGGTTCTGAGGACTTCTGATCCACATGGACACAGTATATGTTCTGAGGGGTGTACACAGCTCGCAGCAACCTTTCAAAGTTCTCAATCTTCTCATGCACCACCATGGAGTACGCAATGGGGAAGGTGGCCTCTTCCTTGCTCAGTGGGACCTGTATAAACTTCCTCTGGGTCTTGAAGTGCTCACAGTCTGCTGTCATGCTAAGGTAGTCGGCCTCTGTGAAGAGCTGCCGCTTCTTCTTAATTTCCAGGTTATTCAGCAGAGCCTGGGTCACCGCCTTCTGCTCCCCTAGAATGATCCCTGAGCAGTTGATGGGACTCTTGGCTGGCAGCTTCAGGGTCTTGTACAGGAGATCCCTGCAGTACTGGCTTTGAAATTCCTCTGAGCCCAGATCCATGGCATCGAAGTCACACTTCAGTCTGAGGGACAGTTTCAGGGCAAGGATGGCCAGCAGCATGTAGCAGCCCAGGGTCCACAGGTGATAGTGCCAGCAGAGCCTCCGCCAGGAAGTCATCTTCACAGGCGAGGACCATCAAGCCTCACCCAGCAGAGGAGGGCGGTGGGCTCTCTGAACAGAACACAGAGCCTCTGATTATAATGTAATTAAACAGGATCTCAGGAATGTCAAATTCAACTCCAAACTTCTGATGGCAGAAGAGATCTCTTCTCTGGGGAAATAGCTAAGTGAAAACCAGGCAGGGAAGCCCACCAGGCTTGCTAAGGGAGACTTAAAACTGCCCTACAAAGCAGTTGCCAGGCTGCCACAGGAACTAGTTCCTCTGGGCTCCCTGAGGTAAAAGTGCAATTCGCTGGAGGAAGTACTCACGCTTCATTCATTTTCCTCCTTCCCACCCCTTGCTGCCCTAGAAATGAACTTTTATCTGGGGTCTGGAATTTCTAGGTCTGGAAACAAATTACGTGCAATTGGCTCTACCATCAGTTCTAGACTCAAGCTCCTTTAGGAAGAAGCACTACTCCTTCTTCTGTTTGTTAACCTCTTCATATCCCATATCATTCAAAACTCAGTTCCTGTCTCTGGCTAACCTTTCATTTTAAAATATCCTTAAAGAAATATTAAATAGCTGGACATGATAGCGCACGCCTTTAATCCTCCTGCACTCAGGAGGCAGAGGCAGGCAGACATCTGAGTTTGAGGCTAACCTATCTACATAGTGAGTTTTCAGGCTAGCCTGGGCTAGCTACATAGAGAAACCCTGACTCAAAGAAACCAAAAAAAATTTTTTTTAATTTAAAAATAATAATAAAAGAAAATAAAAAATATAAAGCAGTTCAATATTGTCCAAAAATTAACAGCAGACAAATGCTATATCTAATTTAAAAATACATCTCTCCACAGAGGTGAGTGTGATTATGCGCACAGGATGTTTAGTGTCATCTGTGAGCTAGGACCATTTCTGGACACTGTCCTATTTAATCTTTGCAACCAACTAGTGATCATAAGATTCTTCCTATGAAAACAGAAGTTAAGCTCTTCTCAAATATCACATGCTAGAAGACGAGACTTTTCTTTATTCTGCCTATATGAATTAGCCTGGTGCTTATCCCACAAACCACACCTACTTTTTAAATACAGCACAAGGTCTTGAATACCACCAAAGAAACCAGATTTACAGGGGAAGAAAATCCACCTCCCCCCCCCCCCAAAAATAACTTAAAAGTATAACACATTCTTCCAACAGGTTCTTTTCCTCTGGCTCATAGAGTTCTACTGAAAAGGATATAATTTTATGATCCCAAGGAGATGAGGATCTTGGGGATAAGATTTTTAAAAGGAGGAAAATGAAGAAATCTCTCACCTTTGGTACCTTCTTGGTGGCTTTGGGGAGCTTTCTCCAACGCTGTGAGTCTGTGGAGTGAAGGTTAAGTTGGGTTGTATTGAGGTGCAAATTAACACTACAGCCTTCGCCTTCCTACCTCCCAGATAACGTGCTCCTGTTCACAAGCTGTCCAAGGAACTCACCCAGGCTCCTGTTAGACCTATGCAAAGGAGAGAGCAGCAGGTGGCTCTGTCACTCACCTTTTGACTTCCTGTTCTCAGAAGAGGGAGTGAACTTAAACAAACCATTCAGGACTGTATTCTCAAGCACTAGTCATTCTGGGAGGTGAAGGAGACAGGAACAATGCTGGCCATATCTGAGAAAGCAGTACAGCATTTCAATCAGAAGAGCTCAGTTTCTGCCTAGGCTCTCCTGAGCTGACGCTATTCACTAAGAACTCACAGCATTCGTGCAAGCCTTTTCCTCTCCCACCCAACACACAGCTATCACAGTTATAGCCTGCCTCCTTTTGTTTGGGAGTAAAAAATGTCACTCTTTGTGCTCCTGGGACATCTCAGGAGGCAGAGATAACATAAATACCCAAGGATTTTTTTCTTCTCTCTCTCTCTCTCTCTCTCTCTCTCTCTCTCTCTCTCTCTCTCTCTCTCTCTTTCTCTCTCTCACGCAAACCAGTTCATCCTTGAAAGCAATCACTGCTGAGTCAAGAGGAAAAAATAAAAAGATACAAAGGAAGAAAAGTAGCAAATTCCCTTGTTTTCAAGAGATATGACCCTACAACTACAAGACCTGAAACTCCACTAGAAGACGACATAGGTCTAGTAAACACCCTTTGCCAAGGAGGAAAATACAAAATCAACCACTCACTGTGAAAATGTCAGGAAGCCAGTACCAATCATAACAGCCTCAAAACTGAAAAAAATCCAACTAAGACTAAAACTTAGTTAGCCAAAGACATTAACAATCTGGAGCGATGAAAAGGACGGATCGGCTGGGCATGGTGGTGATGGAGCCTTTAATCCCAGAACTCAGGAGACAGATAGCTCTGTCTCCTGAATCAGAAGGTTTTTTTTTTCTTTTCTTTTCTTTTTAAATGGGGGGGGGGGCTGGGGAGAGAGAATTTAGAGTCAGTCCATAGCAGAAAGAAAAGAAAGGACATGGCCACAAGAGAGAAAATATCCAGATACATCTGGAAGAGTTCGAAGCAGAAAGTAAGAGTTTGGACGTGGCCAGGGCTATCTGCCTGGAGGAGCAAAGGGAAAGACTTTGTCCCTTATAAAGAGGATGGGCACCTGGGGAAGTGAGAAGAGCTATGGTACTAAGTCTGAAATGTCTAAGTAGGGACTGGGAGATCCTGGAGGCCAGCACGGGCTTTGGTATGCAGCCTCGGGTCTATGTGAATGGTGTCATAGGCTCCTTCTGCCAGAGGTAAGGGAAACGGCTCCTTTTGACAGATTGGAACCTGCTTCTCAAGTTTCTGAGGAATGTTGACTTTGATCTAGAAATTCTCCTGTAGTCCAGCTTGAACTCATATGGACAGCCTGACATCTAAATACGGACTGTCTGAGACCTAACACTAAAGAAAGAAAGACACTTAAAAATAGAAAGGCTTCACGTGTTTGGCAGAACGTTGAGAAAATTGCCATTTAGAAAAGTGACTTACAAATTCTTTGGAATCTTCATCTAAATCTGAAGGGAATTCTAAAGAGAAATGGGGAGGGGAAGCTCTAAAATTTATATGGAAACACAAAAGACCGAAAGAATCCCAAAGTGAGGAATAAAAATGCAGGCATGAGAAGTATCGGAATACCTGACTTCAAAGTGTACTACAGAGACATCGTCACAAAAACAGCGTGCTCCTAGCGTAAAAACAGACAGTGGTACAAAGGGGCAGACGACTTAGAATAAATCTACATTGATTTCAGTGTGATGGGCATGTCTTTAATCACAGCACACAGGAGGCAGAGGCAGGTGGGCCAGCCTGGTCTACAAAGCAAGTTTCAGTACAGCCAGGGCTACATAGAGAGACCCTGTCTCAAAGCAAAACAAACAAACAAAAGAAGTGTACATGGAAACTGTCATCGGATTTTTAATAAAGAATGGCCAAAAATATGCATTGTAGAAGAAAGCCTCACTCACAAGTGGTACTGGGAAGCTGAAACTAGATCATTATCTCCCATCCCCTGGTACAAAAACCAACTCAAAACAGGTAAGAAACCTTCATGGAAGAACTGAAACGCCCAGAGGAAAACAAAGGGGCAATACTTCAAGGCTTTAGAAATGAGACCAAGAATTGACAGACAGGTTTAAAAGCTTCTGCATAGGGGCTGGAATGGTGGCTCAGTGGCTAAGAGCCACTTTCTACCCCTTGAAGAGGACCAGAGTTTTGTTTGGTTCCCAACACCCACAGCTGCCTGAAACTCTAGATCCAGAGGACTCAGCGCCCCCTTCTGGCCCCACGGTAACCTGCACTCACATGGCTTACACACATACAAACACACACATATACACATAATAAAAACAAATCTTTAAAAATAAATTCAACAATAAATAATCCAATCAACAAGTGGGCAAAGAACTTAACAACTTTCCAGTTAAGAAACACAAATATCTAGTAAATACATGAGAAAATGTACCCAATCCTTAGCCATCAGTGAAATGCAAATCACCAAGATTCCATCTTACTCCAGTCAGCATAGCTAGAAAAAGAAAACCCAGCAAATGTTGGTAGGGTTGGCGAACCCTTGTACACTGATACAGTGAGAATGTAAATCAATCCAGCAGCTATGGAAATCAGTATGCAGATTCCTCAAAAGAAAAAAAATTTTTTAAATGGAACTATGTGACCCAGCTATGCCATTTCTGAGTATACACCTGGAGGTACCATAATCAGCTTACCATGGAGACACTTGCAGACTCATGTTTATTGTAGCACAACTTACAACAGCCAAGTTAAGGGATCCGCCTACATGCCCATCTATAGATGAACAGAAAAAGCGGGCTCATAAAGTCAGGTACAGCATGTTTACTCTCCCGTGGACTCTGGCATGGGGAGGGGACCCTGAATGGGGGTTTGTGAAAGTCACAAGGGGGCTATTAAGGATATGGAAGGACAAAGCAAATGGGGGGGGGGAGACAGGGTAATATAATCAAGTGAATATAATCAAAGCATGAACTGACATAATGTGACTCTTTACTTTGTACAGTGTACACTAATTTGGAAAACGTATTTGTCCAAAATCAAGAGTCCCTTTTGTCTGTTTATGGTGGCTATAGAAACTGGTGGGTCACAGGAATACACACAGCCATCCAGAGGGTAGATCTCACTATAGCATCTGACAGCTGTGAGTTGCTGATAGTCTAAAGAATAGGTTGCACAAGGGGATATTGGGCTTCACTGAAAACCTCTGATGTGTTTTTTTTGTTTTTGTTTTTTTTTTCCAATGAAATGTGGGAAATGTCTTCTTCAAAGCTGCTGGCATTTGCGTCATCCCCAGATGTCTCTAACAAAGAGCAGTATCCCCTGGCAAATGTCTGAATAAAAACAACGGAATATAAGGGACTTATCTCGGAGGTTGGACACACAGACCTGAAGTATAGCATATGTGAAGTTCTGGGTCTAATCACCAGCACCGCAAATCCAAAGGAACTAGGTAATAACTGTTATGGGGTAACATTCAGGCAGGAGCCATTGGAAGTAGTTATTATTCTGCCACTCCTTGGCTGGAGAAATCAAGAAATGGAGAATAGCGAAAACTGAAGTTTGCATAGAGCCCCTAGAAGCTTAAACTCAGAGACCTGCCTAAGGAAGGGAGCACTGTTCAACCAGACCTAAGGTCTGTCTCTAAGCTCGGCAGCCCTAGGCTGAGATCCAGACCTCTTAGAGGCGGCAGGGGTCGTTCCTGTAAACTGGTCATAGTGCAGGTACAAAAATAAAATGAACGTTTTTCGAGAGGTCAGTAGGCGTTGACGTGGCGATGCTCAAACCGGAAATAGAAAAAGAACCGGAAGTCTCTCCTTCAGCCTGCTTGTCTCTTACTAGCGTCCCCTACTGGCATAGCCTCGTGAGGACGCTGCTGGCAAGCCAGACTGGTTTTCAATCCTGCTGCCAGCATCACAAAGTGAAGTCTGGGGAGACCGTCCTGGTCTGGAGACTGTAAATGTACATTTCTGCTATTCTCAGCACAGGAACAGATTTTGTTTTTTTCTTGTCTTCCCAGCACTTTCTGACCCGGAGATGGAAACCTACCAAAAGTGATGGAGATGTGTAGGTTTCTCGGCACCCCTTCTTTCATTGGCCCGGCTTCATGGGTTTTGTCTTCTGCTAGCTTCTGGGGGTTTATTCTCATGACTTTCTATTGTTGGCCTATAAAAATCTCTGGGGCAAAAATATTAAAACATAAATACCTGGCTTTTAAAAATCCAAGCCTATAAAAGCCCTCCGATACATTTTTAGATGGCTTTTCTTTGCTAGTCAGTCTCCTCTAGCTCCTTTTCTCCAAAAACAACAAACAAAAAACAACAAGAGCAACCCTGCATCGTGCAGTCAATAAAGATAATATATTTTGAATATTTTATTCTTTTTTTTTTTTTCCAGAACTGAGGACCGAACCCAGAGCCTTGCACTTGCTGGGAAAGCGCTCTTCCACTGAGCGCTTTTACAAGGAACCAAGCGGGGAGCTTTTAACCACGGAGCTCTCTCTCTCCAGTCCCTGTTGTAAAAATAACTCATATGAAGAGTGTGGCAGATACAACCTGACACTGGCAATCCCTCAGTAAAGATTACCACTAAAATGGCTTCAGGATCAGCACACAAAGACCAAATTTACTCACAGAATAACCTAAGAAAAGTGTGAGTAGCACCAGTGGTTCTTAACCTTTCACAGGGTCCATATCAGATATCCCGAATATCAGATATTTACATTACAATTCATAAAAGTAGCAGCATTGAAAATAATTTTATGGTTGAGGGGGGGTCACCACAACATGAGAAACTGTATTAGAGTCACAGCATTAGGAAGGTTGAGAACTGCTGGTCTAGACCAAGCTATAGTGCTGATATCGATACAGTAAGGGAGAGGACCCAGAATTCACCCACCCTACTGCAAAGAGATCTGGATGGAAGGTGTCCCTGTCACTCCTCCAGAGAGAATGAGATCAGGGATGAGCTGCAGCTGATTGCAGCAGGTATAGGAGAGGGGACAAAGCATGTGCAAAGGGACACAGGATGACGAGGACCAGGATACCTGCAGGGATCTGGAAAACAACGGGAGAGGTGATCAGTGGATCTCACATTAATTTCATGTTGGCCCTGAAGGGAAGATATAACACTGGCAAGAAGGAAAAAGGGCCAGTTCCCAGCTGGACTCCCAGGCACGACTCAAGGCAGAAGCCATACTTTAAGGATAAGGCCTGTCACTGGGGTCCTTCACCCCTCTGAGGACTGAAAATTGGAATTAAATGAGCCTGAAGGTGGTCTTCCAAGGTCCGGGAAGCCAGGAAGGTACTTAGAAACTTCTTTTTAAAACATGATAGTATCCACCAGCCTGGAGCGTCCTACATGTGCTGAGTGGGTGTAAGGGTCCCCACCAGGGTCACCAGGGCCACCACTTTGCTGCTGCCTTTGAAATTCTTCCTTGCCAGGCTCCTAAATTCTTACCTCCCCATCCTAAGTTCAGTCTGTGTGTCAGGGAAATGACTCTGAACTACAAATCAGTGTGTTCCTGTGGAAGTCTAAGTTCCGGTTGTAAGAAACAGAAATAATGAGGCAGACTCATCATGGGGCATCCAGGAAAACAGTGGTGCTTCGTGTTAACCTCCATGGAGGCTCAGGAGATGCAACCAATCCCACAGAACAGCAGCCAGAAAGGGCCCTAACCAACTGGCACTAAGTTTATATATCAGCAATCGCACTTCACATTCATTTTTGCTTTGGCAGCACTTGCTTGGGCCAGATGTGAGGTTCAAGGTCATAGTCTTTGTTTCTGACCTCTTCTCAGAACTTAGTCATAGGCCATAGAACTTGGAGGCTTTTCAGTACACCGTGGTTGTTTGCAGGGTGGGTCATGGGTGTCAAGGGTCATGAGTAGCAAGGGAAGTACAGGTTGTCTTTACAGAGAAAGCTGTGACTCAGAGAGGCAGCGCCCTCAGGCCAGAGAAGCAGGAAAACCAAGTTGGTGTGTTTCTAGTTACAGAGGAGCTGGAGTTTTTAAGAGTAGTAGGATAATGAAGATGGTGAGGAGGTGTTTTGAACTCTAATCTCCAAAGTCTCGGGTCAGAGTCCCTGGCCTGGTTAACAGACCCAGTGAGATCTACTTTGTTTTTAGGCAGAATTTGTAAGATGTAAAAGTGCAAGCTTGGGAGCCGGGTATGGTGGCGCACGCCTTTAATCCCAGCACTCAGGAGGCAGAGGCAGAGGCAGGCAGATTTCTGAGTTCTAGGCCAGCCTGGTCTACAAAGTGAGTTCCAGGACAGCCAGGGCTATACAGAGAAACCCTGTCTGGAAAACAAACAAACAAACAACAACAACAAAAAAAAAAATGTGCAAGCTTGGGGCTGGAGTGATGACTCAGTGATTGAGAGCACTGGCTGATCTTCCAGGGGACCCAGGTTCAAGTCCCAGAACCCACAAGACACCTCCCAAACTGGCTGTAGAACTCTGGTTCCAGGGACTCCAACTTCCTCATCTGGCCTCTGTGGGCACCACACACAAATAATGATAAAATAAAAAAATATGGAAAGGAAGGAAGGAAGGAAGGAAGGAAGGAAAGAAGGAAGGAAGGAAGGAAGGAAGGAAGGAAGGAAGGAAGGAAGGAAGGAAGGAAGGAAGGAAAGGAAAATTAAAAGAGCATGCCCAGTTTTCCTTTAACGAGTATCAAGGACACCTGGTAGCTCTTCCTCCACCCTCCACCCTTCCACCTTTACCCTCTACTCATGGACACACCCCACATGGTGCAGGGTGAAACAGATAAACTTCCAGGAAGGAAAGCACAAAAAGTCCACACATCTCAGAGCATCTGTTCTCTGCACACAGAGGAGTCAGGAGGTAAGAGGGTGATTTGATATGCACAACCCAACCATCCCCTTCTTCCTGTGCACTTAGCCAGAATCACTTGATCACTGGGTCATAAACGGGCCTTGGTTCTTCCGTCTCCATCTTCCCACCAAGGCTGGACTGTGCACTTCCCAGCTGCCCCTTTGCTTCCATGTACCACAGCCAATGGCAGCCACAACCGTGCTGTTTTCAGGCCGTCTCATGCCAGCTCATCTCCCTCCCTCCCTGGTGGTGGGTTTGCTTTTGCTGGCTGTCTTGAGCAGCTACCTCAGCATCCTGGGAGAGTGAGCAACCTCTTAAATCCTAGAACTGTTGCTTATTGGTGAATCTATGAATTTATAGACTGGCAATAAACCATACACACACACACACACACACACACACACACACACACACACACATACACACACATATGCAGGCCAAAATAATTGTATCTAACACAACATTAAATGGAATGACTTTGTTTAACAGACTGTTTTTAAAGACGTGGTTTCTCTCACTTTGTAGCCCAGGCTACCCTAGAATGTTCTATCCTTCTGTTTCACTTTGGAGTGTTGGGACTACAGGTCAATGTACCACAATGTCTTGTTCTTAACCAATTATTTTCTGAAGTCTCCTGAGATGGGATTTGAAACTGTTAATACTGACATTAAGTTGACTCCTCTTGGGAAGTGACCTGAATAGGCCCAATAGCAGGCGATGTGGAGCATGGGCCCTGTCTGATCCTTTCGTCTACTTCCATGACCTACAGTCCTTCTTTAGGGAGAGCTGCTGAGGTGAGGTACAGTTGAAAGACTGATGACCTCAGTCCTGGTTCAAAAAGAGTTCAGAGTCTTGCATAGTGCCAACACTTGAGAACAGGTCATTATAAAGCCACATGTAAGATAAAAAGATATGCACTGGATATCAAGGTGCAGAGGTGAAGAGTGAAGAGATAATTCTGAAAACGTAACTGCAGAGATGGCCAGATATCTCAGTGGATAAAGGTGTCTAAGTTCTGGTTGCACCATGATAGGAGCATGTACATGCATGCTCACACACACACACACACATACACACACACACACACACACACACACACACACACACCGTGATGTAACTCACATTAATGACAGGAATACAGTGGAGACGTGTCACCAGTCCTGGGCTGCAGACTTCTGAGCTTCATTTATGTGAAGGAGAAATAGTTCCTACCATTACCTTTCCAGTACATTCACAAATTCCTAGCTCATACAGACTCACTTTTCTAATGAAGAGACATCCAAAATCACGTGTATGGGAAAAACACATTTCAGGGTAAAAATTCAGGCCAGAAGCGAGGGCTTCCATGCTCTCTGCCACCACCTCCTCTACCCCAACACATGCCAGCTTCGTTTCTTCTATACAAACACATGCCAGGGAAGTCAGTATGTGTGTGTGTGTGTGTGTGTGTGTGTGTGTGTGTGTGTGTGTGTGTGAGCGGTGCTTAAACATCAACCACAACTCTGTGTTGAGTGGTGGCTTCTGCCTTAATGTTTTACTCTTATTAAATTGGTGTGCCGATTTTTAAAAGTTATCTTGAAATCATCTTAGGAAATACAAGAGTATTTCCCTTAACTACAGACATCTAGCAAGTTTATTCTTTATTTTACCTGTCTGAGGCAGATGAATGAGGTAGATCTCATGTGTTTTATTGGAAGAAGGGAGGATTTTTATGGGTGGGTGTGTTTAGGCCAAAGCAGATGCCAGTAGAGATTCTTTTTATGAAATCTAAATGTTTTTATAATGATAAGTAACAGCCACAGACCCTAAACATGACACCCAAAAACATCTGCTCCATCTACCACTCACAAGGCATGACTTCATGACCTTGTATCTTAAGAAGAGTATTATGGGGTAGAGGCATAGTTCAGTGGGAGAATGCTTATCTAACACACAGAAAACACTGAGTTTATCTACACCAATACACACACACACACACACACACACAACATTGTCTCCTTTGAACAAAAATGACCTCAGTGCCAACTATTACATGCGAAGAGAAAAATACATTAAATGAAATAATATACAATACAGTTTAGTTTTTTTAATTATTTTAATAAAACTCTACTGGTGAGCTGACTCAACTTGCTATGCAGACAGAAAGACTTCAGTATAAATCCCCAGCATCTACATGCAAAAGTCAACCATGGCTGTGCATGCCTATAATCCCAGCGCTGGGCGGGTCATAGCTAGGCAGTCCTGGGAGTTTACTGGTTACCTGGCCTAGCCAAAATGTTGAGCTTCTGGTTCTGTGAGAGGATCTGTTTTAAGGCCATCGGGCAGAGAGTGATAGCTGAAGATATTGTTGTGTCCCTCTGTCCTTCATTTGCACACAGACAAGTGTGTACATCCATGTGTTGCACACACATGCTATCATTTCAGTAGTAGATGAAATATGTATTTCTAGGGCTCTCTCTGGGATGGATCCAGACTGTGAAGTGCCATCAATGAACTCTCTGGGTACCCTAGATGGACTGGCACGTGTGTAATTATGACAACTGTGCTATTCTGGCATCCGCTCCACACAGGACAGTCTGCACATGTTTGGGTGGGGTACAGACGGGAGGGAAGTGGGAGGACCATGAAGCCCCCTCTCATCTCCACATACCTGCCTGCCAAGGAGGCAAAGGGTCAACTTCTACTTGGGGAGGAGGTCACACAGACTGATCATGGTCCTGTCATCAGCTATTTTTTCTCATTGCTGATACAAAATACCAGACAAAAGTAACTTGAGGGAGGATGGGTTGTTTGGGGTCATAGCATACATTCTATCATGGCATGGCAGTGGAATGTGAAGCAGCCAATTGGTCACATTGCGTCCACAGTCAGGAAGTAGAGAGTCGGGTTGCTGGGCTCACCTTGTTTTTATTCAGGCTAGGACTCCAATCCATGGGGTGGTGCCACCCACATCCAGGTGGGTCTTCCCACTCCATTGGCTTAATCTAAAATCTCTCTCATAGACCTGCCCAGATATTTGTCTCCTGGGAGATTCTGCATCCTGTCAGGTTGAAAGTTGAAATGACCCTTTAGAGATCCTGTCTCCAACCTGCTTTCAAATGCTATAACTTCAGCTCAGGGGCTATGTTCCCTACCACAGGCCTCTCAGGGATCTCTGGACATTCAGCTGGCCTGTGGCGTTGGTGGGAAGCTAGAGCTTGCCTTGTAATGGCCATGGTCCTTGGGGACTCAGGACACTCTTCCTGCATCTGCCACCTTATCTCTATGATGTACAGGGGTGGTGTTGATAATCATGCCCGGGAGAATAACAGACCACAGAGTTATGATGTTTGAGAAGCAATGAGCGATAAACAAGCAAACATAGGTGTGTATGTGTACTATGGTTTTTCTTGGTGACAGAAAGAGAGGTTTGTTTGGGCTCCCAGTTTGGAAGGTACAGCTGTCACTGAAGACATAGTGACTGTGTTGGCTTCACCTGTGGTCGTGGGAGCTTGGGAACTCTCGTTTCTATCTTGGTGGATCTCAAGAGAACCTGGGTCAGAACCAGAGGTAGATATCACCTTTCGTGCCATCCCCTAGAGACCCACTTCTGAGAGCTAGGCCACAGTGACAAAATGCCCCATAACCCTTCAGAACAGTACTACCTTCTGGGGACATATGCTTAGACACTTGTGGAGGTGGGGAGGGGCACAGTTTACATTCAGACCAGAACAGTGTGAGAGGTACCAAAAGGAGCAAGGGCTCCTGTGACCCTGTGACCTAAACTGTCTCCATGGGAGAGTAGAGAGTCTGGAGGGCATCCAAGAAGAAGTGGTACTGAGGCCCATACCTGATGGGGAAGCACAAGGCAGCCCAACACACAGCTGGAGGGAAAGGATTGCCACCCACAGGCCTACCGACACTGCCCCACCTTCAAAGCCACGTTTTTGTTTTTGTTTTTGTTTTGTTTTGTTTGTTTTGTTTTGTTTCTTTGTCCCCATGGGTACTTTTATTAGTTCCTGGTAATGGTCAGGTTCTTTCTGAATGCTGGACCTCATCTTGAGCCAGTATCTTTCCATCTGCCTCCTCTGGGCTGCTGGGTAGATTGTACTTCCACTAGTGACCTTTTGCCTAGGCTAGAGGCAGGCTTCTGTCTCTACCATTAAAGGTGAATTGTGTAAGGGAAGAAAGTGGCTTGTAGAGAATGACAGAGCTCCATGTAATGGGTTCACCTCAGGCAATGCAGTGCACGTGTGTGTGTGTGTGTGTGTGTGTGTGTGTGTGTGTGTGTGTGTGTCTGTGTGTGCGTGCATGCGTGTGTGTGTGTGTGTGTGTCTGTTTGTGTGTGTATGTGTGTGTGTGTGTGTATGTGTATGTGTGTCTGTGTGCACATAAGCACATGTGTGTGTCTGCATGTGTATATGTGCACATGCATATGTGTGTGCGTGTGTGTGTGTGTGTGTGTGTGTGTGTATGTGTGTGTGTACATGCACACACATATGATACTGGGGATAAAATCCAGGGCCTCTAAATACTCTGTCTCTAAACTTCATCCTCAGCTTGGAAGTAGTCTCGTTGGCCTCATCCTCGTTGCCTTGGGTGTAAAATGTGTAAGTGGTTAAATGGATGTGCCCTGCCCAGCTCTGGAGGAAGAAAGGTTGAAATGCACTTCAGCCAGGCGTGGTACCTTGCACCAGAAGTCCCTGCATTCCAGAGGCTGAATCAGGATTGCTGGAATTTTTGAGGCATCAAGTTTCAGATGAATCTGGACTATAGTCTGAGACCCTATCTCAAACGAGAGAATGAACAAGCCCCGGACAGCTGACTCCATGGAGCAGCTCGCTGCCAAGGCGATGACCTGAGCTTAAACCCCAGGAAAACTCACAAGGTGGAAAGGAAAAAAGAAACCCACACGCTTGCGACCAGTGATCTTGATAATCATGTCGGTAGCAAAGAAAGCAAACAAATCCATCTTAATTGCCTTAAAAGATTTTATTTCCTCCTCTAGGAACTAGTTTCTTTTGGCCACACTGAAAGAGCACCTTGTGTGCTGGTTAAGCAAGACACTGTAGTGGGCTCTAATTACTTTCCAGCTTGCAGTGAGGCTGACAGAAAAACGTATTGTGACCTGTGCTCAAGAAATGACAAGAAATGAAAGGCACGAGGCAAGCGCTGAGCTGTTACAACACAGGTCGGGTGGAACATTTGATTAACTTGATTGCCGGTTCTCTGTGGGAGAATAATAAAGAAGGAGGAGAAGAAAGAGGAGAAGAAGGAAGAGGAGGAGGAGAAGAAACAGGAGAAGGACAAGGAGGAGGAAGAGGAGGATGGGGGGAAGCAGCTAGAGAGTGCTGTTAGCAAAGGAAGGCAAAAGTGCAACGGGAAGGGACAGGTAGGGGGGGCTCAGTGGTTAACATGGCTGGTTCCTCTTCCAGAGGATGCAGGTTCAATTCCCAGCACTCACAGGAAGGCTCAGGGATCCATCACCCTTCTCTGACCTCCTCCTGTACCAGGCACATGTGGTACATGGATAGACATGCTAGTGAAACATTCATACACATGACAAAGGAAAATCTAAAAAAAAAAAAAAAGTGCAACTGGGAGGTTGGGGGCTGAAAGGAAACAGAAGGAAGAGCAGGCAGGATAAAGGGTGGTGTATGGGATCAGCACCCGGGGCCCAGTGGGGAGAGGCAGGAAACCAACCAGGGGAAGGTACCAAAGTTTTCCAAGGGGGAAGCAGGAAGGATCACTGCAGGATGTTGACTGGAGCCAGAAAGCCCCTTGTTAGCTAGCACCCATTTTTCATGCCTGTGAGTGAGACCTTGGTCTACTGTGTACTTCCCGAAAGGAAATAAATGAGGAACCCAATAATATCCAGGCGTGGAGCCCAGTGTCATTCCAGGAGACCCTCTGCGTGCCAAACAGGATTAGTCACCTCTACAAGTCTGAGTCCTTGGACAAGGGCTATAGCTCAGGGTTATATCACTTTCCTAGCTTTGGCAAGGCCCTCTGTTCAAGGGTCAGGGCTGTAGAAAGAGTGCCTGTACGCTTTCTAGATTTCCATTCATGTCATGTGCAAAAACCAAACCTGTGACTCTGAGCCTGAGAGACAGCTACTTGCTTCTTCTCATCACTCTTGGATCCTGCTGCTCCATGTCTTCATCCCAGGAGTATCATGTCACCGTCACAATTTCAGAATCCTTCTGTGGCAACAGAGAAAGAAAAAGAAAAAGACCAAAAGCTAGAAGGCTGTCTGGGGAGCCAGTGCCAAAGGCAGCATGGACATGCAGAGAGCATAAGCAAATGAGCTATCCTTGGCACTGGAAGAGGGGGCTGTGAGAGGGGGGAGTGTGTAAAAGCACTGCAGGGGGAGGGCTGCAGAGGGGGGCTGCAGAAGGAGGGCTACAGAGGGAGGGCTGAAAAGTCTCTGAATCCAAATCTGAAAACTTTTTGACCCCCAAGTTCACAGTAGCGACCTTGAGCTCAATGCCCAACCAGAAAGGAAAAGACACTTAAAATACTTCCCTCAAAGTTAAAAACACGACTTCCTGGAAATTTACACTGGTCATAGCAAAGGTTGACTCAGATCACTGACAAATAGACAAGCAGTTAGACGGCAGGGCTAGTTTAAAAGCACGCTGAGAAACCGGATCTCTGTAGACAGTTATAGAGGAATGTTCCTAGGTTAGATCCAAAACTGTAGGTGACTACAGAGCAAGAACAAGCAGTAGTATTTGGCGAGGTCTTCCACTGGGCAGAAATCATCTGCTTCTCTAGCAAACAAAATGTAGAAGTTAACATGAAATTTTACTAAGTGTGAGCCTTTAGCAAACAACAAAAGCCTAAGTCAAGCAAAAGCGTGTCTTTCTGTCTTGTGAGAGCAGTGGCTCCCGATTATGCCTGGAACTTTAATCATATGCACACAATCATGCTTAGGCATAAGGTGGTGAAGAGAGCTCTCTCCTTAAAAGGTGACTAGAAGACAATTTTATTTCACATATAGCAAAAACTATTTCATGCTGGATCAGCCTTTCTTTATCAGGCATTCTTTATACCTGAATGTGCTGGCAATACCGTTGCATAGAAACTGTCTACATTTGATTGTTACCAAAGATAAGGACACCATTGAACCATTGTCCAGAGATAAAAGTACATGTAGTTAGATGCCTGTTGGGTAGAGGAGGTTCTGAGATTGCTGGGTACATTGTTTAGAGAGGAGGGTGTGTGCACAGTATATGCAGGTTAAAGAACTAGGCTTCCAATGTATATATTAAAGTGTGTGTGTATGTGTGAGTGTCTCTGTGTGTGTCTGTGTAACCCAAACCAAATAAGGTTCCAAGTTAATCACACACACACACACACACACACACACACACACACACACACAATGTAATTGAAACAAAGATAATCCTTGGGTTGTAGAGACGTCTCCTTTTGGATTCCTGGAAACCCACCCAGTGGTAAAACGCTGGGTAGACATAGTGACCTGCCGATAATTCCAGCACAAAGGAAGTGGGAACAGGTGATCCCCAGAGCAAGCAAGCTAGCTAGAGTAGCTGAAAGGGTTAGCTCAGAGTTATTCTAGAGACTTTGCCTCACTATGTAAGGGGGAAAGCTACCAAGGAAGATATCCAACATCAGCGTCTGGTCTACACATGCACATCCACATATACGAGAACACGCATTGTCTTAGTTAGGGTTTCCACTGCTGTCAAGAGACACCATGACCAAGGCAACTCTTATAAAAGACAACATTTAATTGGGACTAACTTACGGGTTCAGTGGTTCAGTCCATGATTATCAAAGTGGGAAGCACGGCAGCATCCAGGCAGGCATGGAGCTGGGGAAGAAGCTGAGAGTTCTACTTCTTGTTCTGGGGCAAACAGGAGAAGACTCTCAGGTAGCTAGAAGAAGGTCTCTAAGCCCACCCCAACAGTGACACACTTCCTTCAACAAGGCCACACCTCCTAATAGTGCCACTCCCTGGGCCAAGTATATTCAAACCACCACACACATAAACACACACAAAGAATGCCCTTACATGATAATCAACAAACATGTTGCTAATCTTTTGTTCTCATTTCCAACTTTTTGTTTGTTTGTTTGTTTTTTCGAGACAGGGTTTCTCTGTCTAGCTCTGGCTGTCCTGGAACTCACTTTGTAGACCAGGATGGCCTCAAACTCAGAAATCTGCCTGCCTCTGCCTCCCGAGTGCTGGGATTAAAGGCGTGTGCCACCACGCCCAACTTCATTTCCAACTTTTAAGTAATTATGTTACTTGTTATAATGTTGAGCCATTTTCCTTCAGAGAAAAGTACATGTCTAAGAAGGCTGTAGTAGTTCATTACTGTGATTGGGAGTATCAGCCAGTCAAAGGTGTTCAACAAGTCCTGTCTCAAAAACAAAATGAGATAAACCAAAAAAAAAGAAGGAATTTTAGGAACAGCCTGAAGTCATGTTTAAGAACATTTAAGATGTTCCATCTTGAATTGATGATAACATACAAGGACTGTTCAGGACTAGCCAATCAGGTGGTTCTTCAGACTGGACACTTTTTATGTTGGCTATGGTTATGTTCCTAAGACCAATGTTGTTCCTGAGTCCAGTGGGTCTCAGACATGACAAGCAGACTCATCCAGTGGCTTTGAAACTGTCTTCTGTGTCTTTTCCTAATTGTCACACTTCACATCTGAGCACACTCCTGGGTTATACTAAGTGTTGTTATCTAGGATGAATGCTGCTGACTAAGGCTTGCTAGCCACTGGGCATGGTCACTTTCTGTTTCCACGCATGCTTAGGGGTTTATGGCCCAGAACCACCCACTTGTGCGCTCTCTCTCTCTCTCTCTCTCTCTCTCTCTCTCTCTGTGTGTGTGTGTGTGTGTGAGTGTGTATGTCTGCGTGAGTGTGTCTCTCTTTCTGTCTCTCTGTCTTTGTCTCTCTCTTTCTGTCTCTCTGTCTCTCTGTCTTTGTATCTCTCTTTCTGTATCTGTCTTTCTCTGTCTTTGTCCCTCTCTTTCTCTATCTCTGTATCTCTGTCTCTCTGTCTGTCTTTCTGTCTTTGTCTCTCTTTGTCTTTGTCTCTCTCTTTCTGTCTCTCTGTCTTGCTGTCTTTGTCTCTTTCTGTCTCTCTGTCTTGCTGTCTTTGTCTCTCTCTTTCTGTCTCTCTGTCTTTCTGTCTTTGTATCTCTCTTTCTGTATCTCTGTCTTTCTCTGTCTTTGTCTCTCTCTGTCTCTCTGTCTTTCTCTGTCTTTGTCTCTTTCTGGCTCTGTCTCTCTGTCTTTGTCTCTCTCTTTCTGTCTCTGTCTTTCTCTGTCTTTGTCTCTCTCTTTCTGTATCTCTGTCTTTCTCTGTCTTTGTCTCTCTCTGTCTCTGTCTCTCTCTTGCTTCTTGACATCAACATTTGACTTGGGGGTTCCTGGCAATCCCTAGGGCATAGTCAGAATTTCCTATTCGGCTGCACTTGAGATATTCTTGAAAACACCTTATGCTGGAAGTCAGTGAACATGTCTACCAAACTAAGGATCACCCTCTCAGTGACAGCCTCTCACATTACATGGGTCACTTGTGGGCATGCCATCACTGTAAAACTTGTGAGAAATTTGTGTTCCCTTTGTTTTGTTCTGTTTTGTTTTGTTTTGTTTCGAGACAGGGTTTCTCTGTGTAGCCCTGGCTGTCCTGGAACTCACTTTGTAGACCAGGCTGGCCTCAAACTCAGAAATCCACCTACCTCTGCCTCTCAAGTGCTGGGATTAAAGGCGTGTGCCACCACGGCTCAGCTGAAATTTGTATTCTTGATGTTCTGGGGACTGCACATGCTCAGCGGAAGCTAGACCAGTGGGCTCAGTCCCCAGCACCGTTCCAAGGATCTGGCAACTCTTTCCTTCTCCATTTTCAGCCTTGGTAGTCTAGGTACCAGAGTATAAATTTTCATTGATAAATAATGAACTTTCTATTTGCTGCTGATAAAATACACTTTGGTATGGAGTTTGCATTTGGTCTTGGCGAAAAGACTAAGAAACCACATGGATTTGGGTCAATGTTCCTGCAGTAAACGCTTCCTTCACTAACATGAAATATAAATAAATCATGCCCTGCTACTTCACTTCTGTGGCCTTCTGGTTTTTTTTTTTTTTTTGGCTTAAAAAGTTTATTTTTAATTATGTGTATATGTATGCGTATGTGCGTATGAATATGTTCTTGAAGGCCAGAGAGGCTGCTGACCTGCTGGAGTTCCTAGTGGTTGTGAGCCGCTCAACATGGGGGCTGGGGACCAAACTTAAGTCCTCTGGAAAAGCAGTGTGCGTGCTGTTAAGTGCTGAGTCATCTCTCCAGCCTTGGCTCTTGTTTTAAGACTGTGTCGCAAAGTGAATTTTTCCTATTATGCTAGTGATTTAATGAGTAAACATATAAATATATTGTATAAGTTATATATTTAAAATAGCATATAAACTATTAGGTATCATTATGATATTTTCGAGCAGAATTTGTTTCCGTTGGTTTCCCCGTCTTGTTTCGGCTCTTCCTGTTCCCCCTTGTGTTCCCACCCCTCAACTCCTTTCCACCTCCATGTCTGTCATACGCATCTGTACTGGCTAGTTTTTGTGTCAACTTGACACAGCTGGAGTTATCACAGAGAAAGGAGCTTCAGTTGAGGAAGTGCTTCCATGAGATCTAGCTGTGGGGTATTTTCTCAATTAGTGATCAAGGGGGAAAGGCCCCTTGTGGGTGGGACCATCACTGGGCTGGCAGTCTTTGGTTCTATAAGAGAACAGGCTGAGCAAGCCAGGGGAAGCAAGCCAGTAAAGAACATTCCTCCATTGCCTCTACAATCAGCTCCTGCTTCCTGCCCTGTTTGAGTTCCAGTCCTGACTTCCTTTGGTGATGAACAGCAGTATGGAAGTATAAGCTGAATAAACCCTTTTCTCCCCAACTTGCTTCTTGGTCATGATGTTTGTGCAGGAGTAGAAACCCTAACTAAGGCACCCCTCTTGGTCTCCTTTCTAGTTTTCCAGGTTTTACCTACATTTTCTCCTGTTTACATGCATACACATATATGTTACATCTTAAAGATTTTGTGTGTGTGTGTGTGTGTGTGTGTGTGCGCCTACTTGAATATATGTACACCTTGTGAAACACCATTATATGCTCCCAATTTTCAGGCATTTGCCTTTTTAGGATGATAAAGAAACAAGCAAGAAGAGCAAAAGGAAGAGAAGCAGCCGATACCCACAGGCCAGCAGTGATACTGGTTGTTTTGGTCTGTGGCAGCAGCTCACATTCCTGAGGCTGGTATCCAATTCTGGCTGGACCACAGTTTTCCTTCCTCTCCTTCCACGGGTGTCTTCCCTTGCCATCATAACATTGCCACCATCAGATGATGTGTGAGTGAGAGCACACACAAGTGATTCCATGTGAATGCCAGAGGACAACCTGGGAGAGGTGGTCATTTCTCAGGCACTGTCCTCCTTGATTTTTGAGACAGAGCTTCTTGCCAGCCTGGAACTCATCAAAGAGAGTAGGTGGGTAGGCCAGTGTCTTAGTCAGGGTTTCTATTCCTGCACAAACATCATGACCAAGAAACAAGTTGAAGAGGAAAGGGTTTATTCAGCTTACACTTTCCACGTTGCTGTTCATCACCAAAGGAAGTCAGGGCTGGAACTCAAGCAGGTCAGGAAGCAGGAGCTGATGCAGAGGCCATGGAAGGATGTTACTTACTGGCTTGCTTCCTCTGGCTTGCTCAGCTTGCTTTCTTATAGAACCCAAGACTCCCAGCCCAGGGATGGTCCCACCCACAAGGGGCCCTCTCCCCTTGATCACTGATTGAGAAAATGCCCCAGAGCTGGATCTTATGGAGGCCTTTCCCCAACCGAAGCTCCCTTCTCTGTGATAACTCCAGCCTGTGTCAAGTTGACACACAAAACCAGCCAGTACAGCCAGCGAGCCTCAGGGAGCCAGCAGACTCTGCCTGTACCGTGCTGGGGCTGCAGGTGCACACCGCCATGGCTGGCTTCTTTATGCGGGTCCTGGGGATCAAACTCAATTCCCTGTGCTTACGAAACAAGCATTTTATCACCTGAACCAGCTCCACTTCCCAAGCAAAGATGATTCTCTCTCTTACCTCATCCCTTTGTTCTCTTGCTCATTCCTTGTGTGTGAAAACACTTTAAAACAATCTTGGGCTTTGCATATAGACTGATATCCTTATTGTCATGGCTTGTTTTTAGCTTGGCCTAGAGTTCAGTCAGTTCTAGGTGTACCCCACACAAACAAGAGTTAAATCTTGGGGTTTCCCTTTTTCTAAAGAGTCTGGTACCTGGCTGGACCACAGTTTTCCTTCCTCAGTTGACCTTGATAAATGGGTCAATATTGTTCTCTGTTATGGGGTATCCGTCAGAGAAGACTACTCAGATACACGCTCGAGCCAGAGGAAAGTTTATTTATTAGCCACCAGCAACTACATTGGGTGTTCAGAATCCCAGTGTAGTCCAGGCCTTTCTCAGGGTGAGCTTTTAAGCACAAAAAATAACCATGTCCTGGGTTGACATACTTCAGTTAACAAGAACAGTTAGCCAGAAGCAGAGCTACAGAAGCTGAAAAGCAGGGTTAGTGCAGTTAGAGACTTTCCCAGAATTATGGACTTTGATAGATTAGGTCTTTGTTTTCCCTTTGGCAGGTGGTTCTAAGAGCTGGTTTTATGGCCTGAGAATGGTACTTCTATCACACAGTCTGGTGTGCCAAGGCCTGGGGGCTTGTTATGTTCTCCACACATCTCAAGGGTAACCCATTATTACTAAGTATGTAAATCTTGAGCTAACATGAGCTGTCCTGACCCAAAGCTCCTGAAACCCATCCCTGCCCTGTGTTACCTGGAGCATGTCTGCAACCGTGGGCTTTTCCACAGGCACCCCATATCCTGAGTAATGACTCAGAGGTTTATTTATTTATGAATAAATGCCATGAGCTAGGTCTGTTCCCAGACTAGCTTGCAACTTATATTAACCCGTTTATATTGTTCCATGTCTGCCACATGGCTAGTACCGCTCTCTAGTTTCATATGTCAGATGAGGGTGGAATCTTCCCATGCCTCACTCTTTCCCAGGGTTTCTCCCTCTCCCTCTCCCTCTCCCTCTCCCTCTCCCTCTCCCTCTCCCAATCCCTCTCTTCCTCTTCCTCATTCTCTCTCTCTCTCTCCCTCTCCCTCTCTCTCCTCTCTCCCATCTCCCTGTCTCCCCCTCCCTTCCCTCTCTGCCGGATGTCCCACCTTCTATTCTATCCTCCTGCTAATAGGCCATCAGATTTTTATTGACAGGTGATGTTTCCACACAGTGCACAAGAGATTATCCCTACACTTGTCTTCCGGGCTGCCTTCAGTGCCATAGTTTTCTATCCTTGCCAGCTCTTCTGAACCTTTCACTGGCTGAAGAGCTACAGAAGAGAGGCCTGCAGCGCCCAGAAGAAGCACTGCTGATGTTTGATGGAAAAAATCCAACCTCTGTTTTGGAATCTTTCCAAGATATTTGGGAAAGTAAAGGTCAGGTCCTTCCTTCCCTGGGTAGTGAAGGTGAGTTTGAAGACCTCATCTTTCTTGAGAAGAAGCTGTAAGTCAAACAGGAAGCTGATGTGTGGAGGTAGGGATTTCTTCCTTCAGAGCAAAGGAGAGAAGAGGCCGAAGCATCTCTGGAAACGAGTATGGAGGGAGCAAGCTTTCTGATAATCCTCTGGTTAACCCACAGCTTGTATCCTTGCATGGGGCAGGGATGTTTGCCACTTAGAAAGAATGTGTCATGAAACATACTTCTAGGGAAAGTCTGGAGCTGAATGATGGACAAGCAGGGTCACTAGGCCCAAGATGAATCTCATATACTTAAGGGAAAGTCCAGCAGAACATTGTATTTTTCATGTACAGCCAGAGGTGATGTTATCTAGGTGAAATAGGAAGTGAGCTCTACCCCCTAGAGAACCTAGGGACTTATGGGTACCAGGCAGTTTTTTCATCTCAGACACCTGCCCTTTTAAAGCCACACTTGGATCCCATTTCAGGATTTCTGGCTCTGGACCCTGACTCCACATTGCATGTTATAGAAGCTGAATCATCTTAGATGGTTCTTTTAGTATGCTTGCTATAATAAACATCATGACCAAAAGTAATTTAGGAGAGGAAGGTTTAGTTTGTTCCTGTGTACACTATTACAGGTAACAGTCCTTCACTGAGGGAAATCTGAGCAGGGGCTCAAGCAGGAACTGCAGCAGGAGCCATGGAGGAATGCTACTTTCTGGCTTGCTTGCTTCCAGGCTCATATTCAGTTTGCATTTATAAAACACTCTAAGACCACATGCCTGGGGGGAGCTCCACCCACAGAGAGCAGGCCCCTCCCACATCAATCAATGGTCAAGAAAACTCCTCTTAGAGATGGCTACAGGTCAATCTGATCTGGATAATTCTCTAGGTGAGACTCCCTCAGATAACTGTGGGACTGTGTCAACTTTCCAGCTGAAACTAACCAGGACACTAGTGTTCTAACTTACCTTGAGAGTCTTTGTATAGATTCATTGCCTGAGAGTAAAAGATTTATGATAGATGAACAGAGGGGTTGGGTTGGTAGGTGGATGAATGGATGGATGGATGGATGGATAGATGGATGGATGGCTAAGAGGGAGGGAGGGAGGATGGATGGATGGATGCATGATGGATGGATAGATGGATGGAAGGGTAGATGGATTAGTATATGAATGGAAGGATGGACAGATAAATAGGTGATAGAGAGAGAGAGAGGGAGAGAGAGAGAGAGAGATTACAGACAGAAAGACAGGAGCCAGGGAGGTGTGTCGGCATGTGAAGCATTTGCCACCAAACCTAATGATGAGTTTGAATCATTAGTAGAAGGAGATAATACACTTTACATAGCTGTCCTCTACCTTCCATACGCCTGATGTGACAGGCAGGTGACCCCTACACCATATTCTGTACGTGCACACACAAAATTATAACAAATAAATAAACAAGTCTTTTAAAAATATATTGTTGGGAGAGGGCAAGGGAAAGGTGGAGGAGAAAGACAGGGAGGGAGCAATAACCCCAAATCACGTTGTCTTTTTTGATGCAGAGAGACACCCTGCTCTTCTCTCTGCATACAGTGCACCATGAGGACCTCTGTGCAGTCTGAACTGAGTGGAGTTCAGTCTGAAGGTATCCTTGTTCATACTGCTCACCCTTAGACATACATTTGAACCCTGGAAGGGTTCCTCTGGACAATGAGGATTTTTAAAAATGGAGTTATCTTGACTTGTCATATACTGAAGAAGAAAGGCATGATAGAAAGCTTTCATTCGGTCACTTAGGATGCCCACATGTTTATTTGCTTTCTAGGCTTCTGCCTTAGTTACTGTTTTATTGCTGTGATAAAACACTATGACCAAGGCAACTTATAAAATAAACTGTTTAATTGGGCTTATGCTTTCAGAGGATTAGAGTCCTGATGGAGGACAAGAGTAAATGGCGGGGGTGTGGGTGGGGGATGGGGCAGGAGCATACGAGAGCTCTCATCTCAAAGCTGTAAGCAGGAGGTAGAGAGCACACTGAGATTGGCACAAGTCTTTAGAAATGTCAAAGCCCACCCTCAACAGCATGCCTCCTCCAGCAAGACCATACCTCCTAGTCGTCCCCAAACAGTCACCAACCGGGGTGTGCCTGAGACTTACGGGGGACATCTCATTCAAAACACCACAGCTCCTAAGACCCCAGTTGTTCATTTGCAGTGTCTTCCTCCACAGCCCTGGCCTGGTTGAGAATCTGTACAGACTTAAGTGCCTTGAGCAAATATGTCAGGTTTATGTTGATCAACAGGAAAGGACTTGATGGAAAAGGCACACCCCAGTCAACTGATAAATTGCAAAAGCGTATGCCAGGCTACAGTGCTGCAGGAATCCTAGTCCTGTTAGAAAAACAATAAGAAAGAAATGGAAAGGGAGAAAGCCCAAGCCAACACACACAGTGTCATGCAGAATTATTCTAGCTTGTGGATCTAGGACCACATCCTAAGCTGCCTTTGCTGAACTCCTTCCTTCCCATGACACACCCTTCCTTCAAGATGGGTGTCAGTCCTTCCAAAGTGCTTTTCTCAACCCAAAACTAAATCTAATTTTTCTTCTTTTTTTAAAAAAAAAGTTTTATTTGTTTTTATTTTCTATGGTGTTTTACCTATTGATATGAAAAATACCATATATATATGTTTTGAGCGGATTAACCAAACAGCAGACCAGGCCAAGGTGGTTCCACGTGGGAGAGGTTTATTGAGCGGGTGGGGAGAGGGGGCAGAGAAGAAGAAAAAGAGAGAAAGAGGGGGGAGAGAAGAGAGAGAAGAAAAAAAGAGAGCGAGGAGGGGGTGACTTCCTAATTTATACAGAAAATGACGTCACACCATTGAGGGTGGGGACTGAGCCAAGTGGATTGTGGGATTGAAGGTTGTTGTCCTGGCAACGCAGGTCAAGGGTCACATTGTTAGGCAGGGCTTGGAGTGTCCTGGTGCTAACACCTATATGTGTGTGAGCCACATGTATTCTGTGTCTATAGAGACCAGAAGCAGGCATTGGATCCCTTGGAACTGGAATTATAGATATTGTGAGCTGCCATTTGAGTGTGGTGGAATTGAACCCGGATCCTCAGAAAGAGGAGTGTCTTAGTTACTGTTCTGTTGTTGTGAAGAGACACCACGACAAAGGCAACATGTCACAAAAGAAATCATATAACTGGGAGCTCGCTAAGAGCTTCAGGGGGTGAGTGCATACCATCATGACTGGGAGGAGAGTAGCAGGCAGGAAGGCATGGTGCTTCGACAGTAGCAAAAGCTTACATTGTGTCTGAAAGCTGGAGGTAGAGATGGAGACTGGGCCTTTAATATCTCAAAGCCCTCCCGGAGTGATATACCTTCTCCAACAAAGCCACACCTCCTAATCCTTCCAAAACAGTTCCACCAGCTAGGACCAAGTATTCAATTATATGAGCCTGTGGGGGCCATTCTCATTTATACCATCACAAGTAAATTCCATTAACTGCTGAGCTGTCTCTCCAGCCCACACTTTAGAATCATTCTTTTCCTTTTTCTTAAAAAAAAAAAAGAGTTTATTTTTACTTTATGTATGAATGTTTTATCTGTATGTATGTTTGTACACCATGTACATATGTGATGCATACAGAGATCAGAAAAGGGCATCATATTCCCTGGAACTGGAGTTACAGAGGTTTGTGAGCAGCCACATAGGTGCTAGGAACTGAACCCAGGTCCTCTGCAAGAACAGTAAATACTCTTAACCACTGAGTCATCTCTGTGGGCCCAAATTTTATTAATTACTAGGAAATCTACCATTAGCTTCTTAATTGTCTATGAGATAGGAAGAAGGCTAGCTAGCTGTTGAGATTCATGAATAATATTTACTTCATCCAAAAAGAAAAGTAAAGGTCTCAAGAAAGAAGTGGCCTGCTGAGAAGTGTCCTTGGATTCTGATGTAGAGAAAGCACACGTTTCTTGTTATATGTCAACATCAGTAGCTAGGGTCTTACCAAGTGGAGTTAATGCCATTTCTTCTTCCTTATCTAAAGGAAGGGCTGATGTTAGAGGTAAGCAAGCCCAGGGAAGGAGCCAGAACTTCTGGTGTAACCCTGTCCAGAATGGGCACACTTCAAGGCACACTCTGCTTGCTCAGCACAGGCACAGGTGCAGGCCACCTCTCAAGGCAATGACATCATTGCTTGAGTCTCTGACCTCTCCTGAGCTTCCTCATTGAGAATGGCTTCCAACATCCTTAAGTTCTAATAATAAAAAAAAAGTATCCATAAAGCCATTAACTTTTAAAAAAATACATAGTGATATTGTCCAACAAGGTACTTATTGAACAGCTGCAGAAAATTTGGCTATAAATAAAATGACCCCCACTGCTCATGTCATATAACAGAATACACTTCAAACTGAATAGAATGAAAAGTCTGAACAGCCAGGGATAATAAAACAGGGAGTAACCAAGCACAAACACAAAAGACTTATCAAGTTTCATTTAAGACCTTGCCGACGGTAGACCACACAGCTGCAATAACAACATACTATATGGCCTGTGGGTTTTGTTCTGCCAACTCCGCTTAGACACACATGGGCTAGGTTTACCTGGGATTGGAGGCTGATGAGATTGAGAAGGGTGAGAAGATAGAGGAAATGTCTGAGAACAGAGAAGTAGTTAGATGGAAAGCTCAGGCAAGAGAGAAATGAGGCCAGCTTGAGAGATTGAGCTTGAAGAGAATGAGGAAGGGGGAGATGAACCACAGGCTGAGGTGCTACCTAGGGAAAGAGGCTCAACAAAACGGGGTGGTGGGGGGAGGTCACTGCTGCAGGAAAGAATTCAGAGTTTGCCATTCAGGTTCTGCAAGAGGACCTGTGTGCCTGGTTGCTGAAGTGGGATAGAGGTCAGGCCACAGTGAGGCCAGGATTATGTGAGTCAGTTATAAGCCTCGGGACATGCTGGGTGGCTGACTGCTCAGAACAGACTACTAGGCAAGCCTGAGATCCAAGAGCCAAGATGCTTAGTGTGTCAGGGAAGGATCTTAAAGTAGGGAGAGCAATGGGTGCTCCAGTTAGTCATCAGACTACCAAAAGCAGAAAGGCATAGGAGAGCGAGGGAGCGGCCATCTTGGCCCCAGCATGCAGGGAGTGTGCGTGTGTGCGTGTGTGTGTGTGTGTGTGTGTGTGTGTGTGTGAGAGAGAGAGAGAGAGAGAGAGAGAATAACACTTGAGAAGATTGCGTTTACAGAAAGCAGTAGGAACCATGACACTCTTACTATAGAACCCAGGCTGCCCTCCAACTCTTAATCCCCCTGCCTCAGCTCCCAATGCAGCTCAATAGTATTAAGTATATTAATAAGTATCTACCTTCCAATTCCATAACTCTTTCCAGTCTATGATACTGAGATTTGAGACAGGAGGAATGGGTCAGCAGTTAAGAACACTTCCTGAACCAGCCATGGCGACGTATGTCTCTAATCCCAGCACTCAGGAGGCAGAATCAGGTGGATCTGTGCGTTTGAGGCCAGCCAGGTTTACAGATCGAGTTCCAGGACAACCAGAGCTACATAGAGAAACCCTGTCTTGAAAAATCACTGCCGCCACCACCACCACCACCAGCTGCTGCTGCTGCTGCTGCTGCTGTAAAAGAGAACTTCCCAGTCTTCCAGAGGACTTTGATTGTGTACCAAGCATCCTTGTTGCATGGCTCATAACCTTAACTCCAGCTCCCAGGGACCAGATGCTTCCTTTTATGCTTCACAGGCGCCTGCACACATGTGCACACATATGCACACACACAGGTAACACATGTGTACACATAATCAAAAATAAGTCTTAAAATAAACCACAAAAACTGAAGCTCTATACCCAGCAAACAGTAAGCCCACTTTTGTCCTTCTCTCTGGTTCCTGGTAGCAGGCATTCTGCTCATTCTCTATGGAGGTGACTACCCGGACTCTCTCACACAAGTAGACTCAGGCAGTCTCCTTTCTTTTCTGTTGTTCATTTGACTTACTACAATATTCTTGAGGTTCATCTACATTGTAAGGTAGGTCAGAGTTTCTTTATTAAGCCAAATAAAGAGTCACTGGATGCGTGTACCAGATTTTGATTTAGCTTGTAGGTTTTACATATATGTGCTTTACTGTAAAAGAACATGTATGTCAGTTCCATCTTGTCTTTTCTCCACTGCCCTTTCTGTTGGTAAGAGGGCACCACTAGCACTATAGCCCTGCTTTTATCTTTCAGTCTCCTTAGTATTGTTTTGTGTATTTCATGGTCTGTCCCAAGGGGTGTATAAGCGCTTGTCACTGTTACACCTTGACATGTTGAATCTTCCTTCTTTGATACACAATCTTTTCCTTTTGTTTCATAAATATTTTCCTTTTTTAAAAAAAAATTCACATTTATTTGTGTGCATGCATGGTCATCCCATGGCACACGCATGTAGAAGTCAGAGGACATCCAGCAGGAATTGATTATCTCCTTCTACCACATGGGCCTCAGGGATCAAACCTAGGTCATGAGTCTTACCAGGAATTACCTTTGCCCACTAAGCCATCCCACCAGTGCTGGGGGTCTATTTTATCTGGTATTATTGTAGCCACCTCTGATATCTTTGCTTACTATTTATTTACAAGGGATATCTTTTCATTCTATTTGTTCCGCATCTGAAATGGGTCCCGTAGAGTTAGCATATAGTTGGAGTTTGTCTGTGATGGGATCTCACTATATTGCCTTGGCTGGTCTTATCATGTGATAGCCACCAGAGAAGACTGCTTAGACATGGATTTAAGCCAATAGAAAATCTTTACCAGCCAGCTGGCAACTATACTGGGTGTTCAGGATCTCAGTGAAGTCCAAAGCCTTCCTCGGGGTGAGCTTTTAAGCACAAAAACCATATTCTGGGTTGACATACTTCAGTTAACAAGAACAGTTAGCCAGAAGCAGAACCATGGCAGCCAAAAAGCAAGGTTAGTCAAGTTAGAGACTTTCCCAGAACTATGGACGAGGATGGATTAGGCCTTTGTTTTAGTTTTGGCAGGTGGTGCTGTCCATGTGCTGAATCTTATAGCCCGAACAGGACTTTCATCGTGGAGTCAGTTATGGTAATGTCTTGAAGGCCTACTAAGGATCCCTGTCACAATCTTGGATATTGATCTCAAAAGATTCTTTCTCTAAATTCTCTTAAATGATGGGATTATAAATCCATGCTACCATGCTTGACACGCTAAATTATTATGTTTTTATCATTAAGACACATTTGTCAGATGTGTGGCCCATACCTTTAATCACAGCACTCTGGAGACAGAGGCAGATGGTTCCAAACTCCAGGGTAGCCAAGGCTGTGTATTGAGAACTTGTCTCAAATCAACAATCAAAAAGATACTTTAAAAACTGTTTTTAAATCTGTATTTAAGTGTGTGTGTGTGTGTGTGTGTGTGTGTGTGTGCATGAATATGTGTTTGTAGGTGCCTTCATAGGCCAGAAGAAGACATCAGATCCCATGGATCCAAAATTACACAGTTGTGAGCTGTCCTTGTGAATGCTGGGAATGAAACCTGGGTGGGTCCTCTTCAAGACCAGTAGCAAGGACTTTCAACCACTGAGTCACCTCTCCAGTCCTGGATAGGTTTTGTTCTTTTCATTTCAGTGTGCAGGGTAGCAAAGGAAGGAGGAGGGATTGAGAGAGAGAGAGAGAGAGAGAGAGAGAGTTTTGTTGGTGTTTGTGTTTGTTTGCAAACCTACAGCCTTCTCTTGCTAAACTAGCACTGTAGCCCTGAGTTATACCTCAACCCTAAGTTTTGGGTTTGTTTTTTTTTGTTTTGTTTTGTTTTGTTTTTTTTTTTTTTTGGTTAGAGTTTAATATGTTTACACTTAAAGAAATTACTGACAAAAAGCAGTTTCCGTCTTTCCTTGCCGTTTGCTTGTGATAGGCCTTGAACTTTGTCTTTGGCCCTCTATTTCCAGCACTACCAATTCCCTTTTTATTTATTTAGGTTTTTTTGTAGTGAAACATTTCCTTTCTCACTTGCTTTCATATTTATTATGAATATTCTCTTGGTGATGACATTAGGGATTGCATTTAGCTGGCTTAAGTTATAGCCCTGAACTTGAGATTCTACCAACTTATCCTTAGAACAGGCAGATGCTCAACTCCGTGGCAGCTGTTCACAGCCTCTCCGCACTTGTTTTCCTAAAATTAGATACTTTACTCAAAATATAAGCTACTAATTATTAGAAATGCATTATTATCCTGAGTTATATAGAAGTAAGATGTAGAATGATAGACCAAATTTAGGACAATATCAGGCTTTTATTACATTTATTTATTCATGAGTGTGTGTAGGGGGTGCACATGCCACTACCATGCATGTGTGTAAGTTAGGGGACAACTTGTGGGAAGCAGTTCTTTGGGTTCATCATGTGACCGAAAGATTCAGCTGAGGTCACTATGCTTAGTGGCAAGTACCTTTACCCTCTTGGGCCATCTTGGTAGCCCATATTTTGGTGGTGGTACTGCTGCTGGTGGTAGTGGTAGTATAGTGTGTGATGTGTGTGTGTGTGTGTGTGTGTGTGTGTGTCTGTCTGTCTGTCTGTCTGTCTGTGTGTCTGTGTGTCTGTGTGTCTGTGTGTGTGTTTGTTTGGGGAGTTGTTGGTTTGTTCTGGTTGGCCTAGAACTCATAGAGATCTGCCTGCCTCTGCCTCCAAGTGCTGAGGCTGGTGATGTGCCCTACCGCCATGTTATCAGCTTTAAAGGCAAGAGTAGTGGAACTCCTTTGGAGTTCAAGCTGCTCAGGAGACTGAAAGGGTAAAGGACTCCTGAGCCCAAAGGGATCAGGGGAGAAGCTAGGAATAGTGGTGCACACCACTGACCCCACCTTTCAGGAAGCAGCCTAAGGTGGATCTCTGTGAGTTCAAGGTCAGCCTAGTCTGCATAGTGAGTTCCAGGTAATCAAGAGCTATATGGGGAGACCTTGTCTCAAACAATAAGGACTTTCAAAAATCTGTCATCAGTGAGCCTGACATAAGTCACTCCTTACAAGAAAAATTAGATAACTGCTGGCAGTTATTCAACAAATTATGAGGGAAACAGTATTTGCTTTATCTAATCGGCCATTTAAAGGAAGTGCAATCAACATGGTTCAAAGTCCTGCTTCCCAATTATTTGAATAATAAAACAATAAAATTTGGGATTTAAAGGAGTTCTAGTAAATAATCTGGCAGCCAATGTTTCAGTGGTACACAACTTATGAGCAGCATTCGAACTTTATAAGGAAGCCAAAGCATATCTTTTTATTATGATTATTAATTATTCCATTCGTTTACACTTCAAATGATATCATCCCATTCCCAGTTACCCCTCCATCTTAAGCTCCCTGAAATCTCTTTCTTTCATCCTAACAATTTTTGTTGGTTTCTGAAATAAATCCACAGGTAATGTTAACATCATGTCAGACCCATGGATGACAGATGAGCTCTTTATGACCAGAATTCATACTTTCCCACACTGAGCCATGGCAGGTGGGTACACATATACGAACTGAGCCAAGGGCTGACTCGTGTGGTTTTTAGTCCTTGGCTTTCTTTGCAACTATTTTTTTTTTTTTTTTTTTTTTGGTTTTTGGTTTTTCAAGACAGGGTTTCTCTGTATAGCCCTGGCTATCCTGGAACTCATTTTGTAGACCAGGCTGGCCTCAAACTCAGAAATCCGCTTACCTCTGTCTCCCAAGTTCTGGGATTAAAGGCGTGCACCACCACGCCCGGCAACTATTTATTTTTATTTTATTTTGATTTACTTCTATCTCAGTGGTTCTAAAAACGGTTGATTGAATGATTTAAACTTCTTGGCTCCAAAGTCCAATCCTTCATTTTGACAGTGGTAGAGGCTTTTGGTTCACACTTGGACATCTTACATGGTCCATTTAATTTAGATGCTTGGATCCTGTTGACACTTGGATTGTAACAACCATAGATAATATATTCTATCTCCTTAGAATTACCAGGGGCAAGGAATCTTTTCCTTGGAAAATTAGAACAACTACAAATAATTAAGGATGTAATTTATGGCATTTATACACATGCATATGCACAGATGCAGATGCCCTACAGAAGGCCTGTCCACAGGAAATGACAGCCACTAACCATCAGGCATATGGACTTTGAACTAATTTTGAAAGCACCCATCAATGAAGTGGGAGAGCACACATTACTATGCTGACTTACATTAGATAAGAGAATGTGATATCTTAGAAAAGTGTTTATGATCCTTTCTGGTAAGTCCTTTAACACATTGCACCTATTGAAAGTGGACAGAACCCAGCTACCTTCCACTACAACACAAATCAGTATCCTTTCCTCCATGGCTTGGATCCTTCAATTTCAGCATTCCTATTAATAAAGACAAAAACAAAACAAAACAAAACAAACAAACAAAAAACAGGCAGCTAGGGAAGGAACGGGTTGGGTGTGCAGACCACACTATTTAGGCTCTTTTTTTTTCCCTTGTTCCAGTCAACCCTGCTCGCTCTGGTCTGCCCCGCCCCGCTCTCTCTGGTCTGCCCCGCCCCACTCGCTCTGGTCTGCCCCACATGTGGTTGTTGGGATTTGAACTCATCACCGAGGAAGAGCAGTCGGGTGCCATCTCACCAGCCCCCTATTTAGGCTCTTTAAACCACCTGGGAGTCACTGCAGCTGGAGGGAAGGGATTAACCACAGACTTAGAGGCCACCCAAGCATACATCCTCAACAGTTGGGAAGCAATATCCTTGTGGTCCGCCTGGCTCCTGCTGATCACATACAAACATACATGATTACACCTGTTATCTGAAGCACTGAGGAAGTAGAGGAAGGAGGATTGTAAGTTCAAGGTTCCTTCTTAGCTACATAGAAAGTCTAGGGCTTGCTTGGGCTATAAGAGACTGTATTCCCCAAAATATAAATAAGTAAAAATAAAACAAAACGGAAAAGCAGAGGAGAAAGCAAGTCCCCACCAAACAGTAATCTTGATTCTCTGATTGGTTGCCTTCCAGACTTCCGAAAGGTATTTCTCACCTTCCCCAACGAGTCCAGGATGGCGGTAAGAACCTGACGGCCCGCGGGGCTTCCATCTCTAGAACACAATCTCTGAAACTCACCTAACATGAAGATATTCCTATTCAGCAGGCTCCACTCTTGTTCTTAGTTTCATGACAAACTCATGTTCTCAGGTTGGGTAAGAGATGTCATTTTACTTTTATGGGTATGGGGTCTTCGGTGATTAGGGATATTACTGTAATGAAAAACCATGACCAGAAGCAAGTTAGGGGGAAAAGGGTTTATTTAGCTTACACTTCCACATCATAGTCCATTGGTGAAGAAAGCAAGGGCAGGAACCTGGCAGCAAAACCTGATGCAGAGAATATAGAAGGGATACTCCTGACTGGCTTACCAATCTTGGCTCACTCATCTTGCTTTCTTAAAGAATACAGGACCACTAGCCCATGAATAGCCCCACCCACAATAGGCTGGGNGAGAGAGAGAGAGAGAGAGAGAGAGAGAGAGAGAGAGAGAGAGAGAGAGAGTTTTGTTGGTGTTTGTGTTTGTTTGCAAACCTACAGCCTTCTCTTGCTAAACTAGCACTGTAGCCCTGAGTTACACCTCAACCCTAGGTTTTGGTTTTGTTTATTTATTTATTTTTTTGGTTAGAGTTTAATCTGTTTACACTTAAAGAAATTACTGACAAAAAGCAGTTTCCTTTGGAGTTCAAGCTGCTCAGGAGACTGAAAGGGTAAAGGACTCCTGAGCCCAAAGGGATCAGGGGAGAAGCTAGGAATAGTGGTGCACACCACTGACCCCACCTTTCAGGAAGCAGCCTAAGGTGGATCTCTGTGAGTTTAAGGTCAGCCTAGTCTGCATAGTGAGTTCCAGGTAATCAAGAGATATATGGGGAGACCTTGTCTCAAACAATAAGGACTTTCAAAAATCTGTCATCAGTGAGCCTGAAATAAGTCACTCCTTAAAAGAAAAATTAGATAACTGCTGGCAGTTATTCAACAAATTATGAGGGAAACAGTATTTGTTTTATCTAATCAGCCATTTAAAGGAAGTGCAATCAACATGGTTCAAAGTCCTGCTTCCCAATTATTTGAATAATAAAACAATAAAATTTGGGATTTAAAGAAGTTCTAGTAAATAATCTGGCAGCCAGTGTTTCAGTGGTACACAACTTATGAGCAGCATTCGAACTTTATAAGGAAGCCAAGCATATCTTTTTTATTATGATTATTAATTATTCCATTCGTTTACACTTCAAATGATATCATCCCATTCCCAGTTACCCCTCCATCTTAAGCTCCCTGAAATCTCTTTCTTTCATCCTAACAATTTTTGTTGGTTTCTGAAATAAATCCACAGGTAATGTAAACATCATGTCAGACCCATGGATGACAGATGAGCTCTTTATGACTAGAATTCATACTTTCCCACACTGAGCCATGGCAGGTGGGTACACATATACGAACTGAGCCAAGGGCTGACTCGTGTGGTTTTTAGTCCTTGGCTTTCTTTGCAACTATTTTTTTTTTTTTTTTGGTTTTTGGTTTTTCAAGACAGGGTTTCTCTGTATAGCCCTGGCTGTCCTGGAACTCATTTTGTAGACCAGGCTGGCCTCAAACTCAGAAATCCGCTTATCTCTGCCTCCCAAGTGCTGGGATTAAAGGCGTGCACCACCACACCCGGCAACTATTTATTTTTATTTTATTTTGATTTACTTCTATCTCAGTGGTTCTAAAAACATTTGATTGAACGATTTAAACTTCTTGGCTCCAAAGTCCAATCCTTCATTTTGACAGTGGTAGAAGCTTTTGGTTCACACTTGGACATCTTACATGGTCCGTTTAATTTAGATGCTTGGATCCTGTTGACACTTGGATTGTAACAACCATAGATAATATATTCTATCTCCTTAGAATTACCAGGGGCAAGGAATCTTTTCCTTGGAAAATTAGAACAACTACAAATAATTAAGGATGTAATTTATGGCATTTATACACATGCATATGCACAGATGCAGATGCCCTACAGAAGGCCTGTCCACAGGAAATGACAGCCACTAACCATCAGGCATATGGACTTTGAACTAATTTTGAAAGCACCCATCAATGAAGTGGGAGAGCACACATTACTATTCTGACTTACATTAGATAAGAGAATGTGATATCTTAGAAAAGTGTTTATGATCCTTTCTGGTAAGTCCTTTAACACATTGCACCTATTGAAAGTGGACAGAACCCAGCTACCTTCCACTACAACACAAAACAGTATCCTTTCCTCCATGGCTTGGATCCTTCCATTTCAGTATTCCTATTGATAAAGACAAAAACAAAACAAAACAAACAAACAAACAAAAAACAGGCAGCTAGGGAAGGAACGGGTTGGGTGTGCAGACCACACTATTTAGGCTCTTTTTTTTTCCCTTGTTCCAGTCAACCCTGCTCGCTCTGGTCTGCCCCGCCCCGCTCTCTCTGGTCTGCCCCGCCCCGCTCGCTCTGGTCTGCCCCACATGTGGTTGTTGGGATTTGAACTCATCACCGAGGAAGAGCAGTCGGGTGCTCTTACTTGCTGAGCCATCTCACCAGCCCCCTATTTAGGCTCTTTAAACCACCTGGGAGTCACTGCAGCTGGAGGGAAGGGATTAACCACAGACTTAGAGGCCACCCAAGCATACATCCTCAACAGTTGGGAAGCAATATCCTTGTGGTCAGCCTGGCTCCTGCTGATCACATACAAACATACATGATTACACCTGTTATCTGAAGCACTGAGGAAGTAGAGGAAGGAGGATTGTAAGTTCAAGGTTCCTTCTTAGCTACATAGAAAGTCTAGGGCTTGCTTGGGCTATAAGAGACTGTATTCCCCAAAATATAAATAAGTAAAAATAAAACAAAACAGAAAAGCAGAGGAGAAAGCAAGTCCCCACCAAACAGTAATCTTGATTCTCTGATTGGTTGCCTTCCAGACTTCCGAAAGGTATTTCTCACCTTCCCCAACGAGTCCAGGATGGCGGTAAGAACCTGACTGGCCCACGGGACTTCCATCTCTAGAACACAATCTCTGAAACTCACCTAACATGAAGATATTCCTATTCAGCAGGCTCCACTCTTGTTCTTAGTTTCATGACAAACTCATGTTCTCAGGTTGGGTAAGAGATGTCATTTTACTTTTATGGGTATGGGGTCTTCGGTGATTAGGGATATTACTGTAATGAAAAACCATGACCAAAAGCAAGTTAGGGGGAAGAGGGTTTATTTAGCTTACACTTCCACATCATAGTCCATTGGTGAAGAAAGCAAGGGCAGGAACCTGGCAGCAAAACCTGATGCAGAGAATATAGAAGGGATACTCCTGACTGGCTTACCAATCTTGGCTCACTCATCTTGCTTTCTTAAAGAATACAGGACCACTAGCCCATGAATAGCCCCACCCACAATAGGCTGGGCCCTCCCCATCAATCACTAGTTAGGAAAATGCTCTACAGCTGGATGTTATGGAGGCAGTTTTTCAGTTAAGGTTCCCTCCTTTCAGATGGCTCCAGTTTGTATCAAGCTGACATAGAACTAGCTAGGCAACTGACCCCTTGTTGACTTGACATACAAATATATCACTGTTAAGCCATAACTTTTCATTTCTTGTTCATCTGCAAGATCACACCTTAACATCAATATCATAAAATAAAACACTTAACAAATGTAAAAAGTCCCACAGTCTTTACAAGTTCAGATGCTACAAAATCCAGGCTTTGTGCCAAACCTCATCGGCTCTCCGTGACTCACTCCTTCAAGCCTTCAAACCCAGCACCCCCTGGATGACTCTTACATTACCAAGTTTAGCCAGACAGCGTGAGGTGTAACCTAAGCTGTCTTCTAGAACACAGCTTCTATGTGCTCCCAGGAAACACTTTCCAGAAACATCTTACTTCAGTGATACTGAGTGAATTTTTTTTCTTTGCGTTTGCTTATATAGTGACTTACGTTGATGGATTTTCGTATACTGAACCATGCCTGTACCCCTGGAATGGAGCCTACTTGTTCGTGGCGAATGATGGTTTTGATGTGTTCTTGGATTCAGCTTGCAAGAATTTTATTGAGCATTTTTATATTGATATTCATAAGCAAAATTGGTCTGAAGTTCTCTTTCTTTGCTGTGTCTTTGTGTGTTGTAGGTATCAGAGTAACTGTAGCTTCAGAGAATGAATTGGGTAGTGTTCCTTCTGTCTCTATTTTGTGGAATATTTTGAGGCATATTGGTATTAGTTCCTCTTTAAAGGTCTGGTAGAATTCCGTCCTAAAACCATCTGGCCTTGTTTTTTGTTTTTTTGTTTTTTTTTTTTCATTGAGAGGTTTTTAATGACTGCTTCTATATCCTTAGGGGTTATAAGACTGTTTAGATAGTTTACCTGATCTTGATTTAACTTTGGTACGTAGTGTCTGTCTAGAAAATCATCCATTTCATCTAGATTTTTCAGTTTTGTTGGATGTTTTAAAAAATTTTGTCAGTTTCTGTTGTTATGTCTCCCTTTTCATTTCCGATTTTGTTAATTTGGATACTGTCTCTGTGTCCTTTCGTTAGTTTGGCTAAGGGTTTGTCTATCTTGTTGATTTTCTCAAAGATCTCGCTCTTGGTTTGGTTGATTAGTTGTATCATTCTCTTTCTTTCTTTTTTTTTGTTTTGTTTTGTTTGTTTGTTTGTTTTTTGGTTTTTCGAGACAGGGTTTCTCTCTGTAGCCCTGGCTGTCCTGGAACTCACTTTGTAGACCAGGCTGACCTCGAACTCAGAAATCTGCCTGCCTCTGCCTCCCAAGTGCTGGGATTAAGGCGTGCGCCACCACGCCTGGCATTTTCTTTATTTCTTTTCTTTTTTTCTTTTTTTTTTTTTTTTTTGTTTTGGTTTTTCGAGACAGGGTTTCTCTGTTTAGCCCTGGCTGTCCTGGAACTCACTCAGTAGACCAGGCTGGCCTCGAACTCAGAAATCCGCCTGCCTCTGCCTCCCGAGTGCTGGGAATTCTCTTTATTTCTAATTGGTTGATTTCAGCCTGAATTTGACTCTTTCCTACAGTCAGTTTTTCTTGGGTATTTTTGCTTCTTTTTGTTCTAAAGCTTTCAGCTGTGCTGTTAAGTTGCTAATATAGGATCTCTCCAATTTCTTTATGAAGACACGTAGTGCTCTTAGCACTGTTTTTATTGTGTCCCATAAGTTTGGGTATGCTGAACTTTTATTATCATTGAATTCTAGAAAGTCTTTAGTTTCTTTTCTTTCATTTATTTATTTATTTATTTATTTATTTATTTATTTTGATTTTTCGAGACAGGGTTTCTCTGTATAGCTCTGGCTGTCCTGGAACTCACTTTGTAGACCAGGCTGGCCTCGAACTCAGAAATCCGCCTGCCTCTGCCTCCCGAGTGCTGGGATTAAAGGCGTACGCCACCATGCCCAGCTTTAATTTCTTTCCTTTATAAATCAATCTAGCAGTTCCTCAGAAAATTGGAAATGGCTTTACCTGAAGACTCAGCTATCCCACTCCTGGGCATATACCCAAAAGATGATCTACTATACCACAAAGACACAGGCTACACTATGTTCATAGCAGCCTTTTTTGTAATAGCCAGAAGCTGGAAACAACCCAGATGTCCCTTAACTGAAGAATGTATACAGAGTATGTGGTCTACTTACACAATGGAATACTATTCAACTATTAAAAACAAGAACATCAGCCGGACGTGGTGGCGCACGCCTTTAATCCCAGCACTCGGGAGGCAGAGGCAGGCAGATTTCTGAGTTCGAGGCCAGCCTGGTCTACAAAGTGAGCTCCAGGACAGCCAGGGCTACACAGAGAAACCCTGTCTGGAAAAATCAAAAAAAAAAAAACAAACAAAAAAAAAAAAAAACAAACAAAAAAAACAAGAACATCACGAATCTTGCAGGCAAATGGATGGAACTAGAAAATATCATCCTGAGTGAGGTAACCCAGACCCAAAAGGACATACATGGTATATTCTCACTAATTCTCACTAATAAGTAGATATTAGCTAAAAAGTACAGAACATGATACAACTCACAGGCCATATGAAGTTTAACAAAAAGGAAGGCCCAAATGAGGATGCTTCAATCCCACTTAGAAGGGAGAACAAAATAATCATGGAAAGCAGATGGAAGGAAGGACCTGGATGGGTGAGGGGAAGGGAGGGGGAAAGGCAGGGGCAGGATTAGGAATGGAAGGAGACAGGAGAGAAGACCAGAGGGCCAGAAGAATGAATGGAAATATGCAGGGCTGTGGGGGTGGAGAGTGGGGAGTGGGGGAACCTCTAGAAAGTCCGAGAGACCTAGGTTATGACAAGCTCCCAAGACTCAACGGGGATGTCCTTAGCCAAAAAAGCCCAACAGTGGGGAGATGGAACCTGAAGGGACCACCTCCAGTAGATAAATAGGGCCCCTTGTGGAGAGATAGGCCACCCACCCATCTTCAAAGATTTTAACTCAGAATTGTTCTTGTCTCAAGGAAATGCAAGGACAAAATGGAGCAGAGACTGAAGGGAAGGTCATCCGGGGACCAGCTCAAATTGAGATCCAGCTAATGAGTGGGCACCAAACCCTGTCACTATTACTGATGCTATATTGTGCTTGTAGACAGGGGCCTCGCATGGCTGTCCTCTGGGAGGCTCTACCTGCAGCTGACTGAGACAGATGCAGATACTTACAGCCAACCATTGGACTGAGGTCCAAGACCCCTATGAAAGAGTTAGGAGAAGGATTGCTGAAGGGGATTGCAACCCCATGGGAAGAACAACAATATCAACTAACTCTGACCCCTCAGAGCTCCTGGAGACTGAAAACCAACCAAAGAGCATACATAGGCTGGCCTGTGGCCCTCAGCACATACATAACAAAGGGCTGCCTTGTCTGGTGGGAGAGGATGTGCCTAATCCTGTAGAGACTTGATGCCCCAGGGAAGGGGAATGTTAGGTAGGGATGAGGTGGGGGTGTGAAGGTATAGGAGGGAGGGGGTGGGCAGGTAGGGGAGCACCCTCTCAGAAGCAATGGGGAGGGGGAAGGGGTGAAGAACTCTGGGAAGGGGTACCTGGAAGTGCGGACATTTGAAATGTAAATAAATAAAATAATTTAATTTAAAAATGGAAACTAAATATACCTTAGTTGATAAATACGCCTATATCCTCCTCCCTCTTTGTATATATAAATTCATTGCTTATTTTTAATTCAAGTATTTATTTTTAGATCACAAAGGACAGTCACCTTGAATTTCAGATTGGCCCTTCTATTCTTTTCACACCTTGATATGTTGGGAACGAAGCTGAACAGAAAATGTCTAATGGTGACTTAAGCTATTTATTCTATTGTTCAGAGATGGGAGTCCAAGTACCCATGTAATTCTGAGGGTGTTCGGCGCATTGTTTAGAGGGCTGTGTGCAGGTGAAGGGACAGGACTGATAAGTGCATTATTATAAGGGTGTCTGTGCACTACCCTAAACCAAGTGAAGGTCCCAGAGTGCTAGAGTGTGTCAGTTAACTTACAATTGGTACACATAATGCACAAACACTAACTCCTGTGCAAACACACTGACGCTGTATGTGTACAATGCAACATCTAATCATAAAAAAATAAAAATAAGATTGAAAACTAGGGGTGGCAAGGTGGCTTATCAGGTAAGGGCGTTGACTACCGCCAAGCCCGGCAACCTGAGTTTGCTCCCTGAAACTTACATGACAGGAGGGGAGAACCTTCCAGCAAGCTGTCCTTTGTAGTATGGAGCTGCTATCCCCCCCCCTAACAAATAAATATATTTATATTTATTTGCTTATATTTATATAATGTGGGCTGGAGAGATGGCTCAGTGGATAAGAACACTGACTGCTCTTCCAAAGTTCCTGAGTTCAATTCCCAACAACCACATGGTGGCTCACAACCATCTGTAAAGGGGTCTGATGCTCTCTTCTGGTGTCTGGAAACAGCTACAGTGTACTCATATAAATAAAATAAATTTTTAAAAATATTTATATAATATCATAATATTCTTATTTTAGAATAGGGGCTAGGGTGCAGTACTGTGTCAGAGCAAATGGGGTCATCTTTGGAGGAAACAATTAAAAAACAATTATTTAAAGAACTTTCTCCCAGTAATATGGTATAGTACAAAAAGAGAATTTTGAATATTCTGAGTTCTACTTAAACTTTTTTGAAGTTCATTTATTTTATGTGTATGTGTGTTTTTTCTACATGTATGTATGTGTACCAGATGTGTTCCTGGTGACCTTGGAGCTAAGGAATGGACGTCAGATCTCCTGGAGCAGGAGTTACTGATCTCCGTGAATGACCACATAAGTCCTGGCAACTGAACTTGGGTCCCCTGCAAAATCAATAAGTGCTGTTAACTGCCAAGCCATCTCTCCAGCCCCTCTGAGTTCTTTTTACTCATTGAGTAAACCAAGTCGTTCTCAGGTATGGCCAACCTTTGACCTATGGCCGCATAAGGCCAAGGTGAATGAAACCCATCACAAAATTGCAAATTTGCTTAAACATTATGAGGGTTTTTTTTTTTTTACCATTTCTTTTTAATCTTTAACTATCTATTTATTTATTTATTTATTTATTTATGGGGGCATGTGTGTCATGGAACACGTGTGAAGGTCAGAGGACAACATGCAAGAGTAGAGTCTTTCCTTCCATCATGTGGGTCCTGGGTATCAAATTCCTGTCATCAGACTTTATCAGCTGAGCTCACTGGCTGCTGCTGCTTCCTCCTCCTCTTCTTCCCCTCTTCTTCCTCTTCCTCTTGTTCTTCCTTCCCCTCTTCATCTTCTCTGTCCCCTGGCCATTTCTCCCACACCAGCATCTCCTTCCTCAAACTCTTTGTACTCACCTGTGTTTTGTTTGTTTGTTTGTTTGTTTGTTTTTTTAAGACAGAGTCTTTTTTTTTAACAAAACTTTTTTTTTTTTTTTTTTTTTTTTTAATGGTTCAGTGGGGTCAGGTTGTGGTGGCACACACTTATTTTTTCCCCTTGTTCCGGTCAACCCGGTCAACCCACTCGCTCTGCTCGACCCCGCTCGCTCCGGCCGCCCCCGTACGGCCCTGCTTGCTCCGGCCAGCCCCGCTCGCTCTGATCGGCTCCACCTGCTCCGGTTGGCTCTGCTCGCTCCGGACAGCCCCGCTTGCTCCGGACAGTCCCGCTCGCTCCGGTTGGTCTCTCCGGTTCAAGGATTCGTTTATTATTAGTCTCTCTGTCTCTCAGTCTCTGTGTGTGTCTCTGTCCCTCACTCTTTGTGTGTGTGTGTGTGTGTGTGTGTGTGTGTGTGTGTGTGTGAGAGAGAGAGAGAGAGAGAGAGAGAGAGAGAGTTTGCAGGACCCAGAGATTGAAATCAGGTTATCAAGCTCTGCAGAAAGAACTCTTGCTGGCCCCTAAATGTTTTTTTTTCCAGTGATGAAAATGTCACACTCCTTACTTGTCACTTTCCTAGGCTCTCCCCTGGCTGATCACCTTATAGTCAGCCTTCTTTCCCTGTCAACTTTTGTTTGTTCCCTGCCTCCTCCCAGTACACACGAACAGGTTTGTTTCATTTTTTATTTGTTTTGGCCTTTCACTGATGTAGTCCCAGTGCCTGGATCAGAATGTATCACAGGGTAGGTGTTTTACAAGCAGTTCTTGACTGAATTCTGGCCACAGGACCTCATGGTTAGCAAGGGATGGAATTTGTTGAAGTAATTTACCTAGCTACCTGCCCAAAAAAAGGACAAGACGTAAGTGGACAATCCGCAGAGACGTTTTCAAAATTGGAGGTGTCTAGGGGGTTGGGGAAGGGGGAGAATAAAGTTCATACAATTTTATTTAATGAAATTAGGAAGAAAAGCAGCGAGGGAATTATTCACTGAAGCAGACAAGTGTTTCTGGGCAGGCCTGCATCACAACAAAGCTACTCATGTTGGCAAGGGCTGGCAGCTGTCAAGGTCAACCCCAAATGTCAGCACCCAGGAGGAAAATGAGGAAAGACTCACGCAACCAGCACACACGGAATCAATAGAGGCATTAGAATAAATACAGATCTACAGATGACAAGACAGGCAAGATTAAATATTTACCCTGTGCTTGAGATAAATGTGTTGGCAGAACACTGAGGCTAGGGAGAGAGACATTGGAGAATTTGCTGTGTCAATGGGGCCAGATGGGAAGCGGTGGCTGCCTCTCCTCTGACATCGTCACTGTTCTCTCATCCTTGGCATCAGAATGACTTCCCAGCTTACAGCATCGTCTGCCCAGCTCGTGGCTGAGCATGTGATTATATGTGTTCTGACTAAGTATGGATCTTCTAGGAATGCATTATCAGGACCTACAGGAATCATGGTCAGGCCATTTCATTACCGGAATGACACAGTCCATGGTTCATGTTGGGTAAGGAATTATTAAGAAAAGGACCATAGACACTCCCTATCAATCAAATAAGAGAAGCTATATGGCCTCCTGCATGCTGGGTACATGGGCCTGTAGTCTACTGGATCCCTGTGGGGAAGGTGTTTCTTTGCCTGGGCTTCTCTGCAGGAAATAAAGCTCAGACAGAGGAGCTGCCACATCCTCCTTTCTCATCATGTGATCCCACCTTCCTACTGCCTCTTCCATAGCCTCTCCCCATCTCCCTCTCTTAGATCACAATAGTGTCTTAACCTGTTTCTACTTCTATTCTGTTTCCAGGGACAATCACATGGAACACCTTTTGAGTTAAAGGGTGTTTATTTGAAAAAAATTTTTTTTCTTTTTTCTGGAGTCTTAGCAAGTCAGTATTCATCCAGTTAATCATTTACCCTTATACTTGTTAAGACCTGAATGAAATGTTAAGACCTAGGTAACTGTTACTTGGCTAGCCTGCCATTTTGTGCTATTACTAATATTATAAACAAACTTTCTCATATGTTGTTTCTGCTGTTACTAGAAAACTTTCTCATGCCCAAGTTGATTGCATACTCTGTTATGTTCTGTGCCTGTGGAAACCAATCATGATAGAAGTCAGCAGAACTGTTTTGTATAGTTACCCTCAATAAGTTTTGACCCAAATCAATCACCTAGCGACACTTCCTGCATCTCTGTATACGCTTGTATGGTATTTGCCTTCCTGGGCTGCCACTGGGATGGACCCCAACATGAGAGACACATACATCTACTTAGAATTAAGACTTCCATTTTAAACCAAGGATCGGTTAAAGTTTAAGTTCCCAAGACCTCCCTGGGAACTAACATCCTACTTGGCAGAAAGAAACATGTACATGGATAACTCACATCCTGATTGGCAAGTTACAATAAAAATATTAAACAAGCTTAAGTTCCCATCACAGTTAAATACCCCAATCAATGGGAACAGAATAAATATACAATAAAGACATGTTCCTAAGGAAATCCCCTATCCCTACATCCTGATTGGCGAAACAACTCAACACAGACGTTTGTGGATTTTAGGCTTTAAAATCCTATAGGGTCTTAACTCAGTGCCATGGCTCCATTCTAGAAGCTGGACTGTAGCTCTGATCGATCAGTCCTGGGGTGTATGATCAATAAACTATCCCTGTCTGAGGTCAGTGTTCATGTGGTTTGTGAGGTGACTCCTGGACCCCAACAATACTCAAGTCTAGTTTAAAACAAGGATTTTATTAAAATACCCTTCAAGCACACCATAACAACAGGAATTAGAAATAAGAAAGAAGACAGGACTGCAGAGATGGCTCAGTATACAAATGCTTGCTACACAAACATAAAGACCTGAGTTTTAATCCCCAGGAAGCTTCTAAAAGCCAGGTATAACCACATGTCCATTGAGGGGAGAAGAGAAGAAAAGGGAGAGAGAGAGAGAGAGAGAGAGACAGAGAGACAGAGAGACAGAGAGACACACAGAGAGAGCGGAGACAGATGAGAGAGAGAAAGAGAGAGAGAGAGAGAGAGAGAGAGAGAGAGAGAATCTCCTAGTTGAAAAGGGGAGCAATGAACCACCGTTGAAAGGTTTTTCCATGAGTGACTTCCTGCAGTCTGGATGGTAGTGCCTCGGCAAATGCCCGTCATGGCACCATTTCCAGCAAAGCTATGGGGTTTAACTGGTATATCTGAGACCCCAAGAACCTAAGCCAAGGAAGCAACCAAGGAGTCACCAGGTTTCCTGTCTGTCTCATCCAAATGCACAGAGGCACAAGCCTGTGAGGCCAAGCGTGGAGACCATTCATTCTCTGTGCAGGCTGCAGGCACCTGTTGCTGAAAGACAGGCATTCAAGGAGCCAGTGTAACAATGGTTTATCTCAGCTGCCTGCAGGCCACGCACAGCTCTGAGCAGTTACTTCCTCCTGAGCCTTCCAAGACAAACCATCAGCAAAACCAACTGGAAAGTAACTGAAGTCAATAACCAGCTTCCTGGGATTACGATAATCAGCTACTAGGAACACACACCCAACGCCAAGGAGCTTTGAACTTGTGAAAGGTTAGGAGAACAATACCCTCCTTTTTGGTCCAAAGGTAAGCATCTCCCTGTGTTCTGGTAGCTAGAAAAGGTTCACCAGGATGGCCCAAGACTATGGAAAGGCACTGAGGAGTAGGAACAAGGCTGTTGGTCCTTGTGCCCTGCTCCCTCTCAACCAGCAGACCCCCAGCCACTCACTGGATGGCAAACAGGGAAGTTACTCTTCTATGAACCATGCTCACTTGGAGTGTGGGGTCTTATAAAGATCCTACAAGGGCCAGGCGTGGTGGCACACCTTTAATCCCAGCACTCAGGAGGCAGAGGCAGGCAGATTTCTGAGTTCAAGGCCAGCCTGGTCTACAAAGTCAGTTTCAGGACATCCAGGGCTATAAAGAGAAACCCTGTCTCGAAAAAACAAAACAAAACAAAACAAAAAAAAGTCCTATGAGATGATAAAGACAAGAATTGCAGCTAAGGTCACTCAGTTCCTCTGTCTGATAAAGGCTGACACAGTAAGAAGCCCAGGGGAACCCTGTCCCTCTCTCCAGCACAACTGCTTTTTTTGTGACTCACCTCTTGCAGGGACAGGAGCCAGAGGCTCCCCTGCCTGTGAGCAAGGCCCAGGAAATCTACTCTAACATAAAGATGCTTCCTTCCCTGTTGTCTCTCAGTGTGACTCCAAGATGACCGCTCCACAGACTCCAGTTCAGCCAAGTTCTCCTGAAGGCCCAGATATAGGGAAACTTGAAACTTGGAAAAATGATTCCCTACATTTTCCATCTTTGGTGTGTGTGTGTGTGTGTGTGTGTGTGTGTGTTTATGTAAATACATGTATGTATATGTGTGGTGGCCAGAGGTTGGCTTTTGGTATCTTTCTTGCTCTCTCTCCACGTTTTTTTTTTTTTTTTTTTTTTTTTTTTTTTTTTTTTTTTTTTTTTTTTTTTTTTTTTTTTTTTTTTTTTTTTTTTTTTTTTTTTTTTTTTTTTTTTTTTTTTTTTGAGAAAGGGTCTCACTGTGCATCCCTGGCTAGCCTGGAACTCTTTATATAAACCAAGCTGGCCTTGAACTCACAGAGATGCACCTGCTTCTGCTTCCCGAGTGCTGGGATTAAAGACACGGCCTGCCTATACCACCTTATTTTTTTGACCATTTCGTTAGGCTGATGAGGTCAGTGAAACCTATGGCTCCTCCTGTCTCCTCACCTCCGCTGTTTTGAGTATAGGCACACACATCAGGATTTTTATTTACTACAGGATGCTAGGTAGGATTGACTTAAGGCCCTCAAGTTTTCATGGCGGGCACTTTATACGCTGAGCAATCTTTTCAGCCTCTCTGCAGTAAATAAAGCAGAGGGAAGGTTGTCTGAAAGGGATTTACAGTTCAAACACCCAAAGAGAGCAGACATTTCTTCACAGGGGAGAGCAGTTTCCTGGGTGTTTAGTATGCAAATGAAGCATCTCCCGTAGAGAGAACATGGGTGCCCAAGACCTCGGATAGCCTGGGAGAGGTGGGACTTTGGTACTGAGAGGATTTCTGCACCCAGTTGGTGGAGATAAAAGAGACTCAGACACAGAGAGAGAAACTGAGTCAAGAAAACTGAAGATCAGAAGAAAGAGCTCTAACAGTGACTCTCAGCCTTCCTAATGCAGGGAGCCTTTAATACAGTTCCTCATGTTGTGGTGACACCTACCACAAAGTTAGGCATTGCTACTTTATAACTTTATGTAATTTTGCTAGTTATGAATCATAATGTAAATATCTGATACGCAGAATATCTGAAGTGTGACACCCCCTCACCCAAAGGGATCTGGAAGCATAGGTTGAGAACTACCGACCTGGAAAGACATGCTTCTGAAGTCTGTAGAAATCTCTCTCCTCAGGCTCCCCTCACAATGACTCTTCCTTGAAATCACTCGCTGGCATCCCTCACCGCAAGCATAGTCTCTCTCCTGTCCTGTCTAACTTACCATATACCACAGCCTCTCTGGCTGCTGCAGACAAATGCAGCCTTGAAGTCCACAGCCTCCTGACTCCTCTCTGCCAGGACAGCCCATGGGTCAGCTCACGCACCAGTTACCTCAGAGCTCAGCCAACAGCAGGGTAGGTAAATAAATAGCCTTCAGGGCAACCTCTGCTAGATTCGGGGCTCTCTGAAGTCTCCTCCCACACAGGTTAGCTCTCCTCTATGTAGAAGCATCCCATCTCTGAACTCTGTTTTCTTTAGTATCAGTCCTCTTCCTGAGCCCAGATAATCTGTTCAGATACCAGTCACCTCAGCTCTACTGAAGCCCGGATCACATGGGGGGTTCATCTTTCACAGCTTGGTGGGATTTGGAATCACCAAGAAAACATCTCTTTAGGCAAGTTCGTGAGGTAGTTTCTAGGTTGGATTGATGGAGGCAGATGAGTAGCACCTCTCCCTAGGGTCGGCTGGGCAAAACGGGGGAAGTCAGCTCAATACCAGCGTTCGTGGTCCATGCTTTCTGACTGGATATGCAGTGTGGCCAGCTCCCTCATGCTCCTGCTACCAAAATAAGCCCTTCCTCCCTTAAACCCTCTCTTTCAAGTATTTTTGCCTCAGCCACGAGAAAAGTGACATCACACACCTGAGGTCCTGGGAATTCCAGCCTCCTGAACTTCAGCTGTATAGTCTCGGGGCTTCAGAGCACGGAGGATGTGTGGTCCTTGCCACACTTGACCTTCTCTGACCTGAAGAGTGAGTTGCAGGTATGGCTCCCAAGAGCCCAGTCGTGCTCATGCTTGTTAGGGTTTTTTGTTTTGTTTTGTTTTGTCAACTTGATACAAACTAAAGTCAATCGAGCAACAGTTTCAATTGAGAAAAATTCCATATCAGATCAGCTTGTAGGCAAAACTGTGGGGGCAATTTCTTGATTGATACTCCATGGGGGAGGGGTCAGCTCACTGTGGGCAGTGCCATCTCTGAGCACACGGTCCTGGATTGTTTAATAAAGTCGGCTGAGCAAGCCCCGGGGAGCAAGCCAGCACCTAGCAGTTCTTTGTGGCATTTGCTTCAGTTCCTGCCTCTGGGTTCCTGTTTGAGTTCCTGGCCTGACTTCACTCAATGGTGGACTGTGATTAGGCCACATGCACAAATAAATAAATAAATAAATAAATAAATAAATAAATAAATCATTTCCTCCCCAAGTTGCTTTTGGTCATGGAGTTTATTACAGCAATAAGAAGCCAAAAGAAAACCGCCAGGGAGAGTCGGCACCACAGATAACAGCATTGAGAGGGTCCTCTTGAGTTTATAGTTAGCGGTTGGTTCTTAAATGGCTTCTGAGGGCTCATGTGTTGAAGGCTTGGTACCCAACTGATAGTACAGTCTGGAGGTGGTGGAACCTCGTGAAAAGAAGCTAGGTCAGTCACTGGGATTGTGATGAGGGTGGCTTTCCTCTGCCACATACTCCCCTGAGATGTTCAGCCTCTCTTTTGTCCATGGGAAAGAGCCAAGCAACCATGGGCTGAAGCCATGTGCCAAGAGGATCCTTTCTCTCCAGCTTTCTCTCAAGTCACAGCTATGGAAACCTGACTTACTCGTTTTTGGGAACACAGACTAGTTCCTTCCCTACCACTCAGCACCCATCCCAAGACTGAAATACTTACCCAGCCATCTTTTCTTCTTTTCCTCCCCTCTTCCCGGCTAATCATCTCCAGTTCCTTCCATCCATGCTCAGGTAGGTTCTCCCCTCTGACCCCCTCACTGTCCTGTCCTTCCCTCTTTCCCCACTGATCTCGGAGCAATACTTACCCCCCACTGTGCACAGAAATCATCTGGCCTCTTTCTCACATGCATCTAGGGACCCTGAAGGTCTGGGCTGTACCTGGGAGTCTGAGATTCCTAACAGATTCCAGGGTGAGGCATCTCTGTCCCAGTCCCCTCCTCTGAGTGGTCAGGCCTTCCCATCAGAAGCAGCTGGAGCTTGTTAGAGGCAGGCCTCCTAATCCAGTTCCTCAGTTTATCAGCATCTGCAGCTATAGAGGAGAGATGCCTTGAAGGTCCAAATCCTGGCTGCGTATCAGAGTCACCTGAGAAACCGGAAACTCTCAATACAGCAGCAGCTGAAGTCGACTGCATTAGATGGTCTGCATGAAGCATCAGCCACTCTATAGCTTTCCCAGAGATTCCAGAGTCAGCCAGGACTGAGAACCCTGCTTCAGAGACTCCACGTGATTGCAGACTCAGCCAGGACTGGGAACCCTGATTCAGAGACTCCGTGTGCAGGTCTTACCTCTGAGAACACTGCTTAGATCAACAGAGGGCATGCTGTAACATGGAGCTTCCCTGGTCAGTTTCAAGGCCCATTTGTTCTTGGCAGCTGCTTCCACTTCGGTTGCAAGCCTAGCCTTTAACGGCTGAGCCATCTCTCCAGCCCTGCTTACACTTCGGATCCTCAATGCTTACAAATGCTATTCTGGGCTGTCGTGATGGCTCGGTGACAAAGAGGCTCCTGGACAAACCTAACATGAGCTTGATCCCTGGAACCCACATGATGGAAGGACAGAACTTACCCCTGAAAGCTGTCCTGTAACTTCCAAGCATGAACTCACATACACAGTGGCTTAAAAAAAAATGAATGGGAATAGCGAGTCTGAGGTGGACAAATTGTGGATTTTTAGGAGGGCGAGTAGCTGGGAGTAGGGAAGGTCAGGATGGCAGCATGGATTCTGGAATGTATAACAGGCACTTGTGATACTGAGGGAACTTGGAGGCCAGCGTGGGCTTTGATGTGTCCCTTCTGCCACAGGTCAGAAAAACTACTTTGGGGGAGGGCAGGTGGGAACCAGTTTCATAAGTTTCTGAGGAATGCTGGCTTTTGTCTAACCACCAGAAATCTCATAGTCCAGCTTGAGCTCATTTCTAGACAAATGATCAACCTGAGACCTAAGAGTGTACACTTTTAATCCCAGAAGTGGGGAGGCAGAGGCAGATGAATCTCTGTAAATTCAAGGCCAGTTTGGTCACATAGAGAGTTCCAAGCCAGCCAGGACTACATAGTGAGACACTGTTTCAAAACACCAAATTGTTACATATGTTGTGACAGATGAGAGAGGGTTGCAGTTTGCCACAGACACCCTGGCAGCTGTCGCTGGATCTTATTTAGCCATCTCCGACTGAAAGTGGATTTATTGATCCCAGTACTTAGGAGTCTGAGGCAGGAGGATCTCTAGTTTGTGACCAGCTTGGGCCAAATAGTAAGGTGTGGTCTCTAAAAATAGTGAACGCTTCCCTCCACGGTGCTAGCCCAAACTCTGACTTCATCAGAGCCCCACCTCCACCACCCCTGCTCTATCACCATCTGCCCCAGTGCTGGATTTCTGCCCCTCTGACCTCCAGTGTTTCCCTAAACCATTCGGGCCTCTTCTTTTCACAGTCACTAACTGAACTGAGTCTAAGCCACATTTAGGTTGATCCTGCTATATCAGAAACTAAGGATCTGGAATCATAGAGTGTGTGTGTGTGTGTGTGTGTGTGTGTGTGTGTGTGTGTAAATAGCCCGTTCTCTCCTTCCAGGGAATCAAACTCAGTTAGACAGGTTTGGCAGCAGCACATTCACCCACACCTGGAAGATTTACTTCTTGTCTTCCTGAAGAAGAGAACTGAGTCAAAAGATGTTTTCAGCCGGTGGTAGTACACACACCTTTAATCCCAGCACTTGGGAGGCAGAGGCAGGTGGGTCTCAGAGTTCAAGTCCAGTCTGGTCTACAGAGCAAGTTCCAGACCAGCCAGGGCTACACAGAGAAAACATGTCTTAAAAAAAAAACTGAAAAATTAAAAAAGATATATTCAATTTAAGGAGAAATTTATTTAGCAAAGATAAGCAAATCTAACACGCCAAAGTTAGATGGCAGTGGGCTGCCCCAAGGAGGGAAGATGTCCAGGGAGTTCTGCACTATGGACTGTAAAAGAGTTTTATGGATATTTATGAGGTGGATGATACGATCATGGCGTAAGGTGATCTCTCTTCCTTTCCAAATTGTGGTAGACCAGATCTCCCTTTTCAGGTCTCTCTTCCCATGAACCTTTTGAAAAGGAGGGTACATCAAACCCACAATGCAAGTGATATTATAACCCCGTCAGGTCTTGTGCAGATCCAGTCCCTCTGTTTAGGGCACAGAGGTGGGAGAAAGTCTTTCAGAACATTAGGAGACACCGTCACCAACATGCCACTCTCTGTGGTTCTTTTCTGCTACTTCGTGCATAACTCCCTGCCCACCTGGTATCAGAAGGCGTGAGTCTCACACACAGATGTTCCGAATCCTCCTCTTTGTTTTCTGTAGCTTTCAGAGTCTAAGAAATGCAGACCTGCAGGCATTGCAACCCAGTGCAAGGTTCCAGCACAGGGCTTTCTTCCTAGAGGCTTCCAGAATGTCCTAAGTTGTGGTAGGAAACCACAAAACCTGATACCCAAGGTCTGGTGTTTAATACCTCTTCTGCTGCTGAATGCCTTGAACCAAGGCAGAGATTTGTTTTTCCTGTTCTAAGATGGAGGCAGTAATTTCTTAGTCACTGGGCTGTGAAATGAGATATGTACTTTAGAGTGTCTGACAACACAGATGTCGATCAATTAAAATGAGTAAGTTTGGAGTCACCCAGATGGCTCAGCCCATAAAGCCACTTGCTGTCAAATCTAAGGACTGAGCGCAATCCCATGGACCCACATGGTGGAAGGAGGGAACAGACTCCCAAAAGTTGTCTTCTGACCCCCACATAAAGCACTGCTTGTCTCCATCTGCACACACACACACCCCAAGCAAATAAATGTAATAAAACTTTTAAAAATAAATAAGCTTACTTTCTCCATCTGAAAATGAGAACAAGGAGAGAAACATAGTGAATGGTGTTGGAAAGACTAACTCTCAGGTCCAAAAAGTTTGTGTCTGTGGTGGCTCACACATTCCTTTATAGCACTTGGGAGGCAGAGGCAGGCGGAGCTCTGTAAGTTTGAGGCCAGCCTGGTCTACAGTTGAATTCAAGGACAGCCAGGGCTACACAGAGAAATCCTGTCTCAAAAAACCAACCAACCAAACAAACAAACAAAAGAGTGATTTGTGAATCACATAATCTTGCACCTGGATTATCCTTAGGCCATTTGAAGAGCAGTATTTGATTCTTGAAATTTTATTGTATTCTGCCATCTGGTGGTAAACAGTGCTCTGGATTCATTTTTAAAATAGCTGAAGCAAGGTTCTTGGGTCTTACAAAATCAGATCAATCTATGCTATCTAGATTTTGAAACAGCTATAAGAGGAACCTACGAAACATTTACATTACACAAATAATATATGAAACAGATGACGTGCCCCCAAAGCACTTTGGAGGAGTTTGGAGAGCCGCATTCAGTAGTCCCAATAGTTTAAACTTCCTCTTGGAATTTTACCCCCAAATACAGACTCTCCAGAAAGATTATTTAATAAAATTATATTAGTTTATTTTGTTCTATTATTTTTTAAAATCACATTTTTAAAAGAATTTATTTTATTTTTAAAAAATGTATTTATTTTTATTTATTTGTATGAGTGTCTTGTCTGCATGCATGTCTGGGCACCGTGTGCATGTCTAGTGCCTTTGGGGGCCAAAAGAAGCCACTGAGTCCCCTAGAACTGGAGTCATAGGAAATCATGAGCCACCACGTGAGTGCAGGGAACTGAACTCCAGTTCTCAGCAAGAGCGACAAGTCTGCTTAACCACTGAGCTATCTTTCCAGCCCTGGTTTATTTTCCTTTTACTTGTGTGTATGTATCTGAGTGTATGCCATATTCAGTGACCAGAAGGAGGTAGGCTCTCCTGGATCCTGCTGGAGTCACAGCACGTGTGCGATGCTTAATGTAGGTGCTGGGAACTGAACTGTACTGTCAACCACTGAGCCATCTCTCCAGCCTCCTGAATTACATCTCTCTACTTATTTTGTGTGTATGTGTGTGGCTTTGCATGTGTCATGATGGTTCATCTGTGGAGGTCAGAGGCTGGCTTGCTGGAGCTGGCTCTCTTCTTCTACCACATGGGTACAGAGGATCAAACTCAGGTAGTCAGGCTTGGCAGCAGGCACATTTACCTGCAGAGCCATCTCACCAGATCCAGTATGTATGTATATGTATACACACACACACACACACACACACACACACAATTTGCTAACAAAAATTGTGTGTGTGAGTGTGTGCCTATTTGTTTATATGAGCATTAACTGCATGTAGGTGCCTGTAGAGGCCAGAGAGGGTATTGGATCCCCCTGGAAATTAGAGTTACAAGCAGTTGTGAGCTGCTGGGAACCAAATATGGGCCTTCTGCAAGAGAAGCAAGCACTCTTAAACATTGCAAGGCGGGGCCTGAAAGCTGTAGAACCCGGAGGAGCCAGTCCAGAGCAAGGGTGGAATCGAGATGCCAACTCCCACTCCCAATTGAGACCGGAAGGAGTAGGACTGCTTCTTCCCTGCTCCAGGCTGGCATGTCACTGCGCAGGCAGCCTTAAGCACGCACGACCCCTCCACCTCCACCACCCTTGAGATGTCATGTAGCCTGGTGGCCAGATTACGGGGGAAACTTCTTCTCTCATTAGGACACGTCTATCGAGCATCTGGAATTCCTCTTCACGTAAACCAAACATTCCCAGCACCTTGACACCAGCCAATAATGTATACCACTACTCACCAAGGTTTATTTATATAGACCTTGTTACCCCCAATAAAGGAGAGCCGTTTCACTGAAAACTGTCTCCAGAGAAAGCTGTTTCTCCTGCACTTGCGCAGACCGAGATCCTGTCTAACCCACCAGCCAACTAAGCTGCATTTCTTCCGGTTCAGCCTAGTGTGCAACAGGGCCTGGATATCGAGAGGGGAAAAGCAGGACTGGCTAGCACCGATACATCTCTCTCTTCATCTTCTTCCAGGGTTTGTACGGGACTTCTCCTTTCCCTTCCTCTGTCTCCCTCCCTCCCTCCCTCCCTCCCTCCCTCCCTCCCTCCCTCCCTGTGATGATTAATATTGGCAATTAGGTAAGTTTACAATCTGCTAGGCTACGAGCCTCTGGTGCTGTTTGTGAAGGATTTTCTAGATTAAGTAAATCGAGGTGGGAAGAGACACCCTAAGTGTGGCTGGCACAGCTCCATGGGCTAGGGGCAGGGACTGAATAAAAACAAACTGAGCACCAACGTTCGTTCACCCTGCTTCCAGCAGCCTCGAGCAGCGGCCGCCATGATACTGTGCACCTTTACGGACTGGCTGTGCTTGAACTGCGAACCCAAGTAAACCTCCCATCTTAAGTTGTTTCTGTTGGGTATTTTGTCAGAGCCACGAATAAAGTAACTAATGCAGTTTAATTAATGTTTGTAGTCGGTAAGCAAAGGAATGGATTTCATTGTGACGTTTTCATACATCTGTGTCAATATAATCCATTATAATCAAATTCCTTTGCCTCCCCCACCAGCATCCCTGGGTCCTCGGCTCCCTCTAGCTGATTCCCCCCCCAATAGTCTCCACCTCTATGTTCCTGTCACACACAGTCCATCACCGTCCCCCAAAAGTTCCCCTATCTTAAAGGTTCTCTCTTCCTTATGTCTTACGATCTTCTTTCTAATTTATTTAATTATTACTGTTGTGTTTGTGCCACAGTGTGTTGGAGTCAGTTCTCACTTTCTACCTTTTATTTGGGTTCTGGGTATGAAACTCAGTTTGGAGAGTTTGTGCAGGAAGAGCCTCCTTAGCCCCCTCCTTGCTGTGCTGCCCCACTTCTAGTTTTAGGAAACACACACACACACACACACACACACACACGTACGTTGTTTTCTTCCAAAAAAACTTACTACCTCCTGCCTGGCCTGGTATTCACTAGTTTGTTTTCTATGACCACCCACCTTCTGGGCGAGTCACAGCTCTGTAAGGAGAACTGTTAGTCTGCCGAGCTGGTACCGTCCATAATATAGCGACATCCAGTTTCCTGTACTGCATACTTCCTGTCCCGCTTCTGACTTCTCTACCATTAGTTTGTTGTTCCAGAGAGAGTTGTGCCCAGTGATTCTTCCAGGCCCCTTCCTTGAGGCAGTAATCAATGGACGCTTTGCTTCTGGGCTCTCCGAATGCAGATTCCTTAGCAGTTCCCACTCTTGCCGCGTGGGGGCAGCAAACACATTTACTTCTCACTCCAAATCCTACAGGTGTCACAGTCCATTCGGATCTTTGTGGTCCAACCTAGTCTCAGAAAAACTAAATCCAAAGTTATCGAGTAAACAAAGAACGGCAGTTAGGGATAAAAACAGACCAGCGACTATCCAAACCAATCAGATATGCCCAAGACAACCTAATCATAATTACTGATTGCTGTATTTAGCCCCAGATTACCACAGAGCTGGGCAGGTCAGGGTTAGTGTAAGAGGCCCTGAACTCAATGCAAAATGCAAAGGAGGGAGAACCAGATGCCTCAGTCATCAAGCTAAATAACACTGGGCTAAAATGTGTCTAAAATTAAAACGAATCAATAAAATATCCAATATTTATAAATTGTTGCGTCCGAGTGTAAAGAAAGGCCTCAGATGACAGACTTTACATATGTATAATGTGTATGAGTGTTTTGTCTGAAAGAATATCTGTGTACCAAATGTGTATTCTTAATGCTGAACCACGTCTCCAGCCCCTGGCCTTTACTTATGATCTGTGTGTGTGTGTGTGTGTGTGTGTATGTGTGTGTGTGTGTGTGTGTGTGTGTGTGTGTGTGTGATATGCATGTGTGCTTATGAAGGCCAGAGGTTGTTCACAGGATAGTCTCCTCTGTCAGTCTCCACCTTATTTTTTGTGGTAGGGTCACTGCTGAACAAGGTCTCTCAATTTCTGCCACACTGGTGAGCCTCTGTGACCTGCCTGTCTCTCCTCTCAGAGATGGGGTTACAAGCACATGCCACCAACCTTGGCTTTCCACATGGGGACTGGTGATCCAAACTCAGGTTTTCCTGATTGTAAAGTTAGCACTTTATGAATGAACCAGATCCCCAGACGCTGTTCAATAATATTTACTTACTATACACTAATTACACAAACCAGTCTGTATCAAGAAGTTTTCATGGGGGGGGGGTGCAGGGGACTTTCGGGATAGCATTTGAAATGTAAATGAAAAAAATACCTAATAAAAATTGGAAAAAGAAAAAAAAAAAAGAAGTTTTCATGGGTATATAGAATGTACTTGATTATATCCATCCTTCTTTCTCTTCTCTTTCCCACCCAGCCCACTGGTGCCTTCTTCTCCCCAAACTGTCTTCCTTCCATTTTAATGCTTTTGAAAAATTCTACATTTTATAGATAAGAGAAAATAGGTGATGTTTGCCTTTGGGAACCAGACTGACAGTGATCAACACCACCATCCCCCTGCAGTGGGGTAACTCCACCCTCCATCATGATGGAAGACTATCCTACCTTTCCTTCACTCATTTATCTATTGATGGGCACCGAGGTGATTCTGTGACTCAGCCGTTGTGCCCAGTGCTGTCGTAAATTCGCATGTGTGTGCAGGCATCTCTGTGGATTTGGCTTCCAGAAGTAGAATGGCTGAATCCTATGGAAGTTATGTTATGAATTTTTATGTTGGTTTCCAGATTAGGTGAGCTAGTTTACATTCTGCCTATAACAGTGTAAGTGTTACTTTAAAATATTTTTGAACATCTATTTACTATTTTTATGTGTATAGATGTTTTGCCTGCATACATGTCTGTACATTATCTGTGTGCTATGCCCAGGGAGGCCAGAAGAGGGTGGTGGATCCCCTGGGATTGTAGTTACTGTCATGTGGGTGCTGGGAACCAAACCTGGTTCCTCTGCAAGAACAACCAGTGAGTGCTCTTAGCCAAGAGCATCTCTTCAGCCATGACAGTTCCTTGTAGCCGTGTTCTTGTCTGCATTTGTGGTGCTGTTTTGGCTTTTGAGACGATTTCACCTTGTAGCACAAGCTAGAATTGACATTTCCGTTCTCCTGCCTGTAGTGTCATGTCTGGCCTATTTTTTCCTACTTATTTTTTTTAAATATTTATTTATTTATTATATGTAAGTACACTGTAGCTGTCTTCAGACACTCCAGAAGAGGGCATCAGATTTTGTTATGGATGGTTGTGAGCCACTATGTGGTTGCTGGGATTTGAACTCAGGACCTTCGGAAGAGCAGTTGGCGCTCTTAACCACTGAGCCATCTCACCAGCCCTGTTTCCTACTTTTAAAACTTATTTTTATTAATTTTTAAACTGTGGATGAATACATATGGACATGTATGCACACATGAATGCAGGAGCCCAGAGGCCAGAGGTGTTGGATCTCCTAAAAGTGGAGTTACAGATAGTTGTGAGATGTTTTATGAGGGTGCTGGGATTTGAACTTGGGTCCTCTGGATGAGCAGTTAAGTACTCTTTACCACTGAGCCATTATCTCCTGCCCCTTGGCTGTTTTCTTTCTTTCTTTCTTTCTTTCTTTCTTTCTTTCTTTCTTTCTTTCTTTCTTTCTTTCTTCTTCTTCTTCTTCTTCTTCTTCTTCTTCTTCTTCTTCTTCTTCTTCTTCTTCCTCCTCCTCCTCCTCCTCCTCCTCCTCCTCTTCCTTCTTCTTCTTCTTCTTCTTCTTCTTCTTCTTCTTCATTTTGTTTTTTGAGACAGAGTTTCTCTGTGTAGCCCTGGCTGTCCTGGAACTCACTCTGTAGACCAGGCTGGCCTCGAACTCAGAAATCTGCCTGCCTCTGCCTCCCAAGTGCTGGGATTAAAGGCGTGCGCCACCATGCCCTGCAAAGATTTATTTTATTTATTTATTTATTTATTTATTTATTTAATTTTATTTTATTTTTCGAGACAGGGTTTCTCTGTATAGCCCTGGCTGTCCTGGAACTAACTTTGTAGACCAGGCTGGCCTCGAACTCAGAAATCCGCCTGCCTCTGCCTCCCGAGTGCTGGAAAGATTTATTTATTATTATATCTAAGTAACTGTATCTGTCTTCAGATGCACCAGAAGAGGGCGTCAGATCTCATTACGGATGGTTGTGAGCCACTTGGTTGCTGGGATTTGAACTCAGGACATTTGGAAGAGCAGTCGGTGCTCTTAACCACTGAGCCATCTCTCTAGCCCTTGGCTGTTTTCCTAACAACAGCCTTGTCTGACCAGGGACATATGGAATTTCAATGTACTTTTGATTTGCATTTCTCTGGTGGCTAACTGTGGCTATGAACATTTTTCATGACTTTATCAGCCATTTTTTTAATTTGTTCTTCTCTTGAAAATTCTATTCAATTTGTTTGATTGATTGAATTATTTGTTCTTTGGGCATTTAAAATTTTTAGTTCATAATATTCTAAATATTAACTTCCTGTCACATGAATAGTTGACAGAAAAAAAATGTCTTATTCTTCAGGTTCCTGACTCTAGTAATTGATTCCCTTATGTACATATTTCTAACTTGACACAATATCATCTGTCAATTATTTGTCTCTTTTTTATTTACTTACTTACTTATTAATGTTTAGATAAGCTCTCACCATGCAACTCCATCTGGCCTGGAACTTACTTTGTAGAATAGACTTGTCTCTAACTACAGAGATTTCCCCTACCTCTGCTTCCTGAGTTCTGGGATTATAGTGTGAAGAATGACATAGGAATTTTGATAAAAGTTGCATTAAATCAATAAGCACCTGGCCTTTAAAAAAAAAAGTTTCCTCTTGTTGGGGACCACTCCTGCAATTGCACACGTGTGGACTTGTGAGGAGACTGCTTACAGGAGTCAGTTTCACGCTTTCCAGTATTGGGTCCCAGGTCACCAGGTTTAGTAGCAAACACTCACTGGTGGTTAGTTTATGGCAACCTGATACAAACCAGACTCTCTTGGGAAGAAAGAAAGTCATCCCATTATCTGATGAGCAGGTCTGTGCAGCATGATTGATGATGGATGCGGGAGGATCCCCCTTACTGTGGGTAGAGCCACCCCACCCCTCGGCAGTGTTCCCAGGCTGACAGCCAGGGCTACTCAGAGAAACCCTGGGGGTGGGGGAGCAAGAGCAAGCAGAGCAAACTGCTGGAAGCAATCCAGTAAGCAGCACCTCTCCCTTGGGTGGGGGGGGGAGGTTCTGCTTCAGTTCCTGTCCTGATTTCCCTGGGCAATGGAGCATGACCTGAGAGTTGTAAGCTGAAACAAACCCTTTCCTCGACACCACGTGTGGTGTTTTACCACAGCGTTGCTCAGCGTCCTTCAAGCTTGCTTCTGCAGTTCAGGGTCATTTGTGTTTCCGTGTGGATTTTATATTTTTTTCTACTTCTGAGGTGAATGACATAGGGACTTTGATGGAAATTGCGTTAAATCAATACGCTGTTTTATAGTATGGCTTCTTTCAAGTCTTAATTCTGCCAATTCATGAACATGGGGGATCTTTATACCTTCTAGTATCTTCTTTGATGTTCTACCAAAAGAAGTTATATCCCTTATCTTTGGCATAAAAGATATATAGCTACCAAGCTGGAGAGATGGCTCAGCGGTTAAGAGCACTGACTGCTCTTCCAGAGGACCTGGGTTCAACTCCCAGCACCTACATAGCAGCTCACAACTGTCTGTAACTTCAAGATCTGACACCCTCACACAGACATACACAAAGGCAAAATACCAGTGCAGATAAAAATAGATAAATTATAATAAATAAATGAATAAATAAATAAATAAATAAATAAATAAATAAATAAGAGATATGGCTACCTTCGGTGCCTGTTAGCATAGCAAACCTCATGCTGGTTTCCAAGCAGCTCTTGGATTCTTTAGTGTCACAAGTCCCTGTTATACATTTCAAAGTTCAGACTCACAGCATGCCAGCCCTTCTCACCTCCTCCTGGACCCTCACTCCCTCCAGTTCATGCCCCCCCCCCAGACCCTCAATTCTCCCCTAGAACTCTGCAACTTTTGCTGTGTTTTTTTTTCTTTGTGTTCTGCTCCTGCCTCTCACACTCTCTGCTTCTCTCTGGTCTCTGAACTCTGCTGGTCTCCTCTCTCTCACAGAATCCTGGCCATGTTCGTTCTACTCCTTTCTCTAATCTAGATTTTTCCAGATGCCCGTGGCTGGCCTCCTCTCGTATCCACAACAAAAGCCTTCCCCTTAGCGGAGCCGTGGAGTGGTCAAGTCATCGGTGTACACAAAACCCATGGTGGGAGGAGACAGCTGGCTCCCGCAGGTTTCCTCTGACCTCTGTATGTGCACTGTGGCACCCCCTCATGCATACATAATATGTGAGTATACACACACAATACATAAAAATGTAACTTAAAACAATAACAAGCACAGTGTCTCACCCCTCTAATCCCAGCCCTTGAGAAATAGAGGCAGGGGGATTAGGAATGTAAGGTCATTCTCATCCACGTAGTGAGTTCAAGGCCAATGTGGGCTATGTGAAACTGTCTTAAAAAAAACAAACAAGGGAGGCAAAGGCAGGCGGATTTCTGAGTTCGAGGCCAGCCTGGTCTACAAAGTGAGTTCCAGGATAGCCAGAGCTATACAGAGAAACCCTGTCTCAAAAAACCAAAAAAAAAAAAAAACAAAAAAAAAACAAAAAACCAACCAACCAACCAAACAAACAAACATAATGAGCCAGGATGGTCAGACAGAGGCTGGGGTGGGGGTGGGGGTGATGGCCTGTCAGATAGAAAAGCCAGGATGTATAATCGGATGCTTCCTACTTATGAGCAGTAGGATTTGAGGTAAGTTGCGTCATCTTTAAGGGACTGTAAAATGACAGACAATGGTACATACTAGATACTGTTAAACAAAATGAGTGAGCCCACACAAGCATGTCAGCGAGGGGCTGTGGGGATGGCGGGCAGCTAGCATCACTTGTGAATCTCCCAGAGAGCAGGAGTTTAGTTCCTAGCACGCATGTCAAGTGGTTCACAACCATCTGTAATTTCAGCTCCAAAGGATCCAATGCCTTCTCCTGACCTCTGTGAGCCAACGCTCATGTATGTATCACACACACACATACGTATACTCGCGCATGCACACTCGTGCACACACACAGCCAATGGGATTAAAAAACTATTTTTTAAAAGAGTCTCAGCACTGACATAGAAAGGTCCTTGTCATGCAGCCAGCCGGGCACTGCTCACTGGCGCGACTCCAGAGTCAAACAGTACCTTTCCTAAGGCAGCTGGCCTGCCAAAGGTTTTCTTCCCACACTCAAAAGATTCTTCGCATTTAAAAGTCCCATGCCACACTTATTTGGAAATTTTATTCTCTTTATTGCAAATCTCTGGTAAAGGAAAAGACAGGGCAGCTGATTCTCCTTTAAACTTTGGCGAGAAGAGTACTCCATTGTCTTCGCGGGATGGCTGGCCTCCCCGTAGCACACAGAATCGCTGGGGGCGGGAGGGGGGGCGGGGCAGGGGGAGGGGGATCGGGATAGGGCCGTGACACATACTGGTTGATGCTGGTGACTGCCTCCCAGATACTCTGACTTCATTGGTCAGGAGGTTGGTGTCAGTTGCTCTTTAAACTCCCCAAGTGACCCCAAGCAGCCAGGATGGAGGGCCCCTGCCACAGTGTCTTGTCACATGAGTTGGCAAGGTCTCGAATACCTGGCGGGTATCACCAGCAGCTGTGTCACCTGCTAGGCCAGGGTCAGCAGGTGTCCCCTGTCCCCTCTTCCCAAGTGTCCGGTGTGCTCACCCTTCCCCCTTAGAGTCCCCAGGGGAGAGGGACACTGAGGAGGTGTGGCCCTGTCCTGAGTGGGACTTGTGCTTAATCACAAGCATGACTAGCCTAGCACACAGGGAAAGAAGAAATCACACTGTCTGGTCACGGAGCATCACTGACTTCTCCTAGGTGGGCAGATCCTCCTGTCTGGAGACGAAACGATGTGTGGGGGAGATGAAGAAATGCAGGATGGGTACATGTTCCTCACATAACCTCTCATGCGTCCAAACTCAAATCAAAGTTTTCAAGGTCCCAAGAGTAGATAGAATATTAGGTACTTTAGCAGCATATCTTACATGGGTCAACAGTAAGAGCCAGGTAGAATCTCATTGTGGTTTATTCTAGAAATAGATGCTTTTGATTTTCCTGAGTCCTTGCACATGAGAGAGGAAAGGAAAGGATGGGGTGTTGTTCTTGTAACTTTTAAATGCCCCTTCTCTCTCTCTCTCTCTCTCTCTCTCTCTCTCTGTATCCTCACTTTAACACAGAAGTGCAAATGGCACAGGCTCAAGTCTTCAATGACTCAAACATGGCGATTGAAAATAAAACGCCTGCAAAGGTGCCAGGACACCAGTCTCCTCTCGGTATAACAAATGTAGTCCCGCTTTGCTTCTCTGTCCATTCAAAGGTATGTGCAGCTATTCACCATCCATGAAGGATGCTGAATTCGGCCCACCATGACAGCGATGAAATTGCTAGGATGCTTAAAAAATACATAGGATCCCAGTTTTACATCGCAACCCTGATGTGTTTACCACACTGTCTATTTTGTTGGTAATTTCTTTTTTTTACAGAGGACAGTACAGCGACGTGAGGGAAACCAAGGCACAGATAGACAGTTACAACGAATGTCTATAAACCCTAGCACTTAGTGCCTTAGGGAACATTTAGGTAAATCGTAAAGTCTGAAAAATTCTCACATTCATTACAATTGATGAACAATTAGCTGTTCGATAAAACAGGTTGCTTAGTCACCAAACCCATTAGTAAATATATGGCTATCACTACACAGGCTGTGAGTGGTTTCAAAAATAGCTTTAAATAGTAAAAGCCAGTACCCCTAGGTGGATATAAATATTGTGCCTTGTGGGATCTAGATAAATGTTGTAAGTTTCCACTTAATTTGTAATCTGTATGGCAATTATCAATTTTTAAAAAGTATTTTCATTATATAAATGGCAGGGCTTTTTTTTTTAAACTCTCCCAGCGTTAACTTCTTCTCTACAAAAGACAGGTGATTTACAAAAAAATAATCCAACTTTAAAAAAAAACCAAACCATATAGACAACAATAATACAATTCAGAAGTGGACTTAAAGCTGAACTCTAATCTACCAGGACATTCTCTTAATGTAGGGTGAGGGGCAATACATACCTGTAGCAACTCATACACTTCTTAATCAAAAGAAAAATCACCATGGCGGGTTTTTTTTTTCCCAAAATAGTAGTCTTGGCTAGAGCATCAAGCATTGAAAATAAATTCTTTTCATTCATAAAAGCCTTTCAAAATCTGAGGGGGGTCGGGCTCAACTGCACTTAAGGAAATAACGTTGTAAAAGTTGTATTTACGATTTTAAGTAAAGGGTGTTTTCAAGACTGAAGGTAAACACTTAGACCCATGAGAGCGCATCTCTTGGCACATGCACACCCTGGATGGGATCCGGAACACAGCCACGATGTGGCTGCAGAGCCGTCTGGCTCTTAGCCCCACGCGCAGTCTCCTGTCAGGTCCTTGTCTCAGCCGTCTTCACATGGAGGTCTCTGGCTTCTGCATCTGCTGGATCTGCTTCTGAAGTTGGTCCCTGTCCAGCTTCATCTTGGCCTCCAGCACTTGTCTGAGGGACCCTATGCTCTCGTAGATGGCTGAGAACCCTTGAGGAAGAGGCAAAGGTCACAGGAGTTAACAGCTAAGAAGCAGTGTCTGGCCAGCTTCTACAGCGACAGTGATGGTTGGTTCTGTCCGACGCTGAGCCCCCAGGGGTCAGTGCTGCATGGGAACCTCCATGAAAACTGCGTTTGAGACACAAAGGGCTCTATTGCAGTCAAGAAAGACAGTAGATGCAGATTTAACCAAGTGACCAGAGCTCACACCACTATGACTGGGAGAAATCACAGCATGTACCTGCTGATCAGACGGCCGGAGCAGGGCGTCCGTCCATCCTGCGGTTCCAGGTTATATCATAAGGAAGTAATCAAACTGCAACTGGGGAACTTTCTGTAAAATACTGCCCTGTAGTCTAAAAATACCAGGTTCAAGGGCTTCTGTGAGCCAAGAGAGCAGCAGGCGCTTAGGCCTCCAGTTCCTATGGCAGTGTCTCTCCACCTTCCTAATGCTGTGACCCTTTAATACGGTTCCTCCTGTTGTGGTTGGTGACCCCCAACCATAAAATTATTTTGTTGCTACTTCATAACTATAATTTTGCTATTGCTATGAATTGAAATGTAATGTCTACAGAGTGAGTTCTGGGATAGCCAGGGCTGTTTCACAGAGAAACCGTGTCTTGAAAAACCAAAAAACAAATTCCAGTTTTTATCTGCACCTCAGAGCTAAGGCTGTTCTACAGCCTTCCACACCCAAATCCCACCCAGAGAGAGCTGGAAAAAAACAAAACAAAACAAAAGAGCAAAATTCATAAAATGAGATCTAATACATGTAGTGAGGGAAATTCTAATATATTATCTTTGGGTCTTTGCTGAAAGGGTTGACTCAAGATACACATGAACACTCATATACCATACACACACACACACACAAATATATATATATATATATATATATATATATATATATATATATATATATATATATGTATATATTACACAACATACACAAACATACATGCATCTCCCATGTGAGATGATGGGTAGGTTAATTTGCATGAACATAGTAACCATTTTGTGATATATATATGTATATATATATATCTTAAATATACAAATAATTTTTAATTTAAAAAATAATTGAGAACTGGAGAGATGTGTTGGTGGTTGTACTGGCTAATCTTGTGTCAACTTGACATAAGCTAGAGTCAGCAGAGAAGAGGGAGCCTCAGCTGAGAAAATGACTGTATAAAATCGGGCTGTAGGCACGCCTATAGGTGTTGTCTTAATTAGTGATTGTTGGGGAAGGCCCAGCCCACTCTGGGTGGTTCTCTCCCTAGGCTGGTAGTCCTGGGTTCTATAAGAAAGCAGGCCAAGCAAGCCATAGAGAGCAAGCCACTACGCAGCAGCACCCCATGGCCTCTGCATCAGTTCCTGTCTCTAGGTTCCTTCTTTGCTTGAGTTCCTGCCCTGACTTCCTTCTGTAATGAACAGTGATGTGGAAATAGAAGCCAAATAAACCCTTCCCTCCCCACAATGTTTTGGATCGTGGTGCTTCATCGCAGCAGTGGTAACCCTAACTAGAACAGTGGCTAAGAGCATTCCACTGCTCTGTCAGAGGACTGCAGCTCAGAGCCCCACATCAGGTGGCTCACAAATGCACATGCACACACATGCGCGCGCGCGCACACACACACACACACACACACACACACACATACACATGTCATATGTGGAAAGGGGTGGGAACATATCTTACAAATAAAATTTTGATTATGAAAAAGGTTTTTTTTTTTTTTAAAAGAAGCCATCTCTACCAAAGAAGAATTTCAAATTATTCTGTTTTTTTACAGATTTTTAAAATTAAGGGTTTTTGTAATGCTATTTTCTCTCAGAAAGTTCTATATGACAATTTATGAAGAAGCATAGAGATTATTCATTAAAAAAAAGTTGTAATTGGTGCTGATGAGACGGCTCACTGAGTAAAGGCACTGGTGCCAAGCCTGAGGGCTTAAGTCCCGTCGCTGGGCCCCACAGAACTAACTGCACACGCATGTGCCACGCCGCGTGCATACAGCCAGCAATGCAAAAGCTCTCAGGAGTGCCTCACATGTACATAGATATTGGCCATGAACAGAAAGGAATCAGCAGGTAGCTAGCACTAATGAAAATAAGAAAATGTCAGTCATGTGCGGGTTAACCATTTTGTTTGCTGTGTGTCATGGAGGCACTTCATAGACTTGCAATTGAACTTTAGGGCTGGGAGTATAGTTTCCTGGTAGCACGTGCTTGCCTAGCAACTGTGAGGTCCTGAGTTCAATTCCCACTACTGTAACAAGTAAAGAGATAAATGAATTTGTTAAATTCTGCCTAGTTTAGAATTTAGAATAGCAACTAGGAACATTTTGCTGATTTTTTTTTTCTTATTTTTAGCCAGCTCAGACTCCGATTCAGAGATTTCAGTGACTAGCTTTTTAGACAGACAAGCCACATGAGCTGCGTGGCGTCTGGCCTACCAGCGTTAACCTCCGCTTTCATCTCCTTCATGTCCTCCGTCATCTGTAGCTCCAGCTTGCTGATCCGCCCGTGCACCTTCTCCTCGTCCGGCTTTCTCTGTCCTTCCGCGTTCCTCTTCTGACTCTCTTCGATTTTGTCAAGCCTGGCCGACATCTGGCTGAGTTTCTTCTCTACGTCTCTTTCACTGGCTCCCTGGGGTCCAGGATGAGAATTGCGCTTGGTTATTGCAAAAGAAGGGTGTGCTACCTTGTCTCACAATAGCCGTAGTACTTAACCATCTGCAGGGACCGGAATCACAGTGGCTGGTTATCCATCCCATACCCATTGTCAAAAGTCACCCAAAGTAAAAAAACAAACAAAAAAACCCCCCAAAAACAAAAACACTACATTTTATTCTGTCTCCTGAGTTTGGTGCGGCCATGTAATCTAACCAATGAAGTGTAAGAACAAGCGTACCTAACTGCTTTCAGAAAAAGTTAAAGGACACTTGCTAGATATCCTTAATTCTTTCCCCTCCCTCCTGTCAATGGCTGTTCAGTCAATGTCTGGAGTTCTACCAGCCATCCTGAATCGCTGAGACAAGTGCTACTCTCGGAGGACGGCAGAAATCTAACTTAAAAGGATTCTGAGTTATTGAAGACTGACAAGTTCTTAACTCATCTGGGGCCCGGAGAACACGTACTTTGATGTGTTTCGGTGAGAGAGACGGAAGCTTCTACCTTAGAAGAGCCACCATTGTCGTGGAGTTTACTTTCAGCATAAGCCAATATAAAAATCAAATGGTCAGTCACAGGCTCAGAACTCCACACACATGTCAGGGTGGGTCAAGGCACAGCAAAGAAGACAACTGGGGGTTGGGATTCAAAGTAGTCCGGTCCACTAGGCCTACGCTTTGTGAAAGTCTGCATCCACAGGTTTTAGAGGTCAGACTATGAGAGTCAAGCCTTTCATTAGGTGTGACTTTGTGGCATGACAGCAATCCTGTGATGGCACTGATGCAGAGCCTGCCACTCAACAAATGGCCCAGCATCAGGACCGAGCAGTCAGACAGGGAAACCCCACGGGAGGAAGCCAAAGACGACAAGGAAAGAGAACCCAACACAATTTGCCTCCCTAGCACTGGCTTCTAAGCCTGCTGGCTTGAAGTGTGATAAATGCAAAGCTCTTTGAAGTGATTTTTTTTGGTAGTTCTGCAAAAATTAGTTCTTTGAGAGAGCCAGCAGAAGCAGAAGTAGACAGAAAAGGAAACGGTGGATTCTGGTCTGATGTCCAGGCACACTCTAGTTAAAGTGCATTGGAAAAGGCCCGGAGGGACAGAGAGCCGCTCGACATCGGTGAAAGCAAAAAACTAAGTCCCAACATTAAAAACAAAGAGAAAGGAAATCAGACAGCTTAGTGGTTAAGTGCACTGGCTGCTCTTCCACAAGACCTGGATTTATTTCCCAACACCCACATGGCGGTCCACAACTGTCTATAACTCCAGTTCCGAAGGAACACCACACCCAACACCCTCACACAGAAGACATACATGCAGACAAAACAGTAATACATAAGAAATAAAAATAAATAAATCATTAATAAAACAGAAAAACAGATCAAGTAAGTAATTGAAGCTTTATTTAGAAATGTGTGATAGACAATCGGGATCATTAAGGTTGTGACGTAAAGCGTTAGCTGAAATTTTTTAGTTTGTCTTTTGTTAACCAATTTAAAAACAAAGCACTTCCTGCCTTTATGAATAATATGAAGAACAGGAAATGAGGGGCATGGCTAGGTGGCAAAGTTCAAAATTAACAGGTATGATGGTTAGTATTAATTGTGACAGAATTTAGAATCAACTGGGAGCCAAGCCTCTGGACATGACTGTGGGGAACTATTTTTATTTGCTTGAGGTGGACAGACCCAACCATTGTGGGTGACACCATTCCCTAGTGGGGATTCTGAACTGTGTAAGTGGGGAAGAGAGCTGAACACTGTGGCCTGTGTTCACCGCTCTCAGCTCATGGATACAGCATGACCAGCTGTGCTATGTCCAGCTGTGCTATGTTCCCGCTGCCTTAACACCCACTGAGATGACGTGCGCCACGATCAACTTTTTCTTCCTCAAGTTGCTTTTTATCTTATGTCTATGAGTACACTGTAGCTATCTTCAGACACATAAGATCCCATTACAGATGTATGTGTACCATCATGTGGTTGCTGGGAATTGAACTCAGGACTTTTAGAAGAGCAGTCAGTGATCTTAACTGCTGAGCCATCTCTCCAGCCCCTTAAGTTGCTTTTGTGAGAGTATTTTCCCATAGCAACAGGAATAGAAACTGAGATAACAGGTATGAGAAGCTGAGTTTGATGCTCAGAACAAAGGAAAGGAGAGAAAGAGAGAGAAGGGGGACACGGGGAAGGAAGAAGGAAAAGAGAGAAGGGAAATGGGAAGGAACATGGAAATTACTCAAAGACAGGAATACCCAAACAGCTTTGGGAGGCACCAAATAAATGTGTGCCAGGTTCCTAGGTGTTGGTCAGACATTGCCACCTCCACTGAATACCCATTATTGAAGAGCATCAACACCTACACTGTTTTCCTTAACAATCAAGGAGAGATGGTCGATTTTCTGTAGAAGTTCTTTCTCTATCCGCTCCTGTTCTTGTTGCAGCCAACTCCGCGCAGACAAAATCTGGTTGCTGAGCTCCTCGACGGTGCCTTTAAATCTAAAACATTAAACAAGAAAGAAAAGGAGATGGGCTGGTGAGATGGCTCAGCGGGTAAGAGTACCCAACTGCTCTTCCGAAGGTGATGAGTTCAAATCCCAGCAACCACATGGTGGCTTACAACCACCCGTAATGAGATCTGACACCCTCCTCTGGTGCGTCTGAAGTCAGCTATAGTGTACTTATGAATAATAATAAATGAATCCTTGGACCGGAGAGAGCAGGGACTGAGCAAGTGGGACCGACCGGAGCGAGTAGGGGCCAGCGGGAGCGAGTGGGGCAGACCAGAGCGAGCAGGGTTGACCAGAACGAGGAAAAAAAAAAGAAAAGGAGAGCTGTGTGAACAAGTTGAACGTAAAACAGTATTACATAACATCACACAACATCAATTCAATGAGAATGGCATACTTACCTTCTCTTAGGCTCACGTTCAACATGAAGTTGGTGCAGGCAAGCAACAGAAAGACACCTAATGATGCTCCTACACCTAATGATGCTCCTACCCATAGGAACTGGCAACACAGGTGCTTAGGGGACACAGTAGATGCCAGGGGATCATCTTTGTAGTTCTAAGGGTCCATGGTACTCCTTGCTCAAAGGACATATCCTTTATCTATCTCCTTTCAGAATCCTCTCCTTTCATATACTCTTCTTTCTTGCCTCTTGTATCCCCCAGGACTAAAGGCTGGCTTGCTTTCTTTCTCTTGTTTTTTATTCTTTTTTCTTCATATGGGCCTAGCCTAATCGAAAGCAGTAGGAAATAAACCAGGCATAATGGAACAGACCCGCAATGCCAGCACTTGGAAGGCAAGGCCAGGAGGAGTCGAAGTTCAAGGTCAGAGGGAATTCCTAGTAGCTTGATCTACTTGAGGCTTTGTCTCCAAAGAAAGCACCCCTACAATAATCCATTCCTCTAGTCCCCTCCCCTCCAGAGTCCTTAAAATAACTATCAGTACATGTTCCCCTTAATCACTTTCTTCTTATTTGAATTAGCATGTAATGAAACTATAGAATATATATAGTTATATAGAGAGATGCAATAAACATAAAAGTGCAATTTAAATAATAAAAAGAACATCCATTAGAATCACTGAAATGTCTAATATATATATATATATATATATATATATATATATATATATATATATATATGGAGAGAGAGAGAGAGAGAGAGAGAGCTGTCATGTGTCACTGGAGTACATGGCTTCCTAGCTAGAGACCACATTTTCTAGCCTCCCTTGCAGCTAGGTGTATATGATGGCTAATCTTCTGTGTCATCTTGACTTGATTTGGAATTGTCTGGGAGACACACCTTGGAGCATTATGTGAGGCTGTTTCCAGAGGGATTGAATGAAGAGAGGAGGCACACTCTAAATGTGTAAAATACTATCTCATGGACTGGGGTCCCCTGAATTAAAAAAAAAAGGGAAGGAAGGAAGGAAGGAAGGAAGGAAGGAAGGAAGGAAGGAAGGAAGGAAGGAAGGGAGAGAGGGAGACTGGGTACCAAGAACTCATCTTTTCTTTCATTTTTTCCTTCTTTTTTTTTTAATTAATTTTATTTATGAGTACACTGTAGCTATTCTCAGGCACACCAGAAGAGGGCATGAGATCCCATTACAGATGGTTGTAAGCCACCATGTGGTTGCTGGGAATTGAACTCAGGACCTTTGGAAGAGTAGACAGTGCTCTTAACCATTGAGCCATCTCTCCAGCCCAGGCACTCATCTTTTTAACCTCTGACTACAGATGCAATGTGACTAGCTATCCTGTGCTCCCACTACCACATGTTCATCACCATGGTGGATGGTATTCCCTCAAACTGTGAGCCAAACTGCCATCTTCTGAGCTGCCTTTGTCAGGTCCCAGCAATGAGAAACGTAATAGTAATAGTGCAGCGTACCAATAACTCAGATGATTGGCAGTACATGAAGTGCATACATGGCTCTGGTTACATCCTCCAAGACACAGCTGTTGCCCTGGGTTTTCCCTCTGTAGCAGCTGGGAAAAGCAGGACTCCACACTGAGTCGTCAGAGCTGCCCTGTCTGTCCTGGAACACTGACCACACAGTATAGAACTATGCTGTAGCCAAGCTATACAGCTATCAATAGAGCTCGAGACACCGGCTACCACCAGGACTTAGAAGACCCAAGTACAGCGCAGTCACACACACACACATCAGGAAGTAAGCATTGCCAGGATGCTATTCCATGCCTTTCTCTCACAGGACTCTAGTGATTATGTCACTTGCTTGAATGACCCACCCGTTTTTGAACCTTCTTTAGGCAGCTGGGGGAAAGGGCTCCGTGGGTAAAACTTTGCTGTGCAAGCATGAAGACCTGAGTTCAGATCCCCAGAACCCATGTAAAGCCAGATGGTCTATAATTCCAGCACTCTTACAGTAAGATGGGAAGCAGATAGGAAACCCTGGAAGCTCTCAGGCCATCCAGCCTGGAGTACACAGTGATGAACAACCAAAGACCCTCTCTCAAACAAAGTGGGAAGTAAGAACTAACATCCAAAGTTATAGTCTGACTTTAGCATCTCTACCATGGTGTGTGCGCGCATACACACACACACACACACACACACACACACACACACACACACACACACGTACATATAGAGAGATCTTTTAAAAGGCTTTAGTTTTCTTATACTGGGGATTAAACCTATGACTTTGGTCTTGCTAGCCAAGCACTTGACTCCTGGACTATATTCCCAGTTGAAGACACTGAAATACACCCACCAAGTTCCTTTTATCCCCAAAAGTATTCACATGGAGGATTTGGGGGAACCATTATTTAACCTAACATAACCACAAGGGATAGGTATATCCCCTGAAGCACTATTAATAATAAATACCACAGAAACCTCTGCCCAAGCCCTTATCTAACACCTGGCCATCAACTCCCTAAACTGCATACTCTTCAGGATGAAGAACAAGGTCTGTTTTGTTTTACCTGTATTACTAGATCCAGAGTCTCTAGGTAAGTGCTCCACAAATATATACGGGCGGCCAGGAAGATGATTTAGTGGTTAAAGTGCTTGCCACCCGAACATGGGGACATGGGTTTGGATGCCCAGACCCATGTAAAAGCTAGGCAGGATGGCTTGCATCTATAACCCAAGCACTGGGGAGATGGAAAGATGGATTTATTGGCCAGGTAATCTAACAGAATCAGTGAGAGACTCTGCCTCGAAGTAAAATAAAATAAATAAGGTGAGGAGAGTTAGAGGAAGCCTCCCACTGTCGACGGTCACCTCCACACACCCATGCCCTCACAGGCACACTGAACCCACCCCTGCACATTTACACACATGCACATATGCATATACACACTGAAATAAAACAAATGAACCAAAGACACCTTGAATGAAGCAATGGACCATCACTCAGCCCCTAGAAGCAATCATTATGAAGGAAAGGTGACTGTTGCCACATGAAAACTGTTTCCTTTAGCTTTTGTTTTCATTTTCACTCTGTGTGATAGATAAAAACTGAGAGGTGGGCAGGGGAGAGGGCTCAGCAGTTAGGAACCTTTGCTGCTCTTCCAGAGGACATGCACTAAGTTCCCGGCACCCATATCTGGCTGTTTCACTCCACTTCCATGGGATCCAATGCCCTCTTCTGGCCTCTGTAGGTACTGCACTCATGTGCACATATTCACACAGACATAAATGAAAATAAATATTTAAAACAGACAACGTGTAGACATTATATTTTTAAATAAAAGCAAGAGGAAGAAAATGTGAATTTCATGGTCTCAGGAAGAATGTGACAAAAACCCTTTACAAACTGGCGGCTTACTTAGTGTCCAGGAGCTGGAGCTGGTGGTTGCTGTCTCTGTGGGACATCTTCAGTTTGGTGCTCTGCTCTGAGATGGACAAGTCTACTCTGCTCAAAAGCTGAGAAATCTGGAAAAGAAGATTGAATTATAAAGCTCTCACATCATGTCTTCATGGGCCATCTCAGAAAACTTCTCATATGCTCAATGCCAGTCAGTAGCATTAAGAGTCACTTTCTAAGTCCATTTGGGAGTTCCCTTCCTCTTTCCATGTGTGTGTGTGTGTGTGTGTGTGTGTGTGTGTGTGTGTGTGTGTGTGTGTGTGTGTCTGTGTGTGTCTCTGTGTCTCTGTGTGTGAGTGTGTGTCTGTGCTTATGTTTGTGTATGTGCCTCTGTGTGTGAGTATATGTGCATCTATGTGTGAGTGTGTGTATCTGTGTGTCTGCATGTGTATCTGTGTGTGTCCATAATGTGTCTCTGTATGTGAATATCTGTGTGTATGTGAGTGAGTCTGTGTATGTGTCTGTGTATGAGTGTGTCTCTGTGTGAGTGTGTCTGTGTGTGTGAGTCTGTGTATGTGCCTCTGTATGTGAATATTTCTGTGTATCTGTATGAGTGTGAGTGAGTCTGTGTCTGCGTGTGAGTGTGTCTGTGTATGTGTCTCTCTGTGTGTCTCTCTGTGTGTGAGTGCCTGTGTTTGTGTATGTGTGTGTCTCTGTGTATGAATGTCTGTGCCTCTGTGTGTGAGTGTCTATGCCTCTCTGTATGTGAGTATGTCTGTGTATGTGTCTTTGTGTGTCTGTGTGTGTATCTCTATGTGAGTGTGTGTAAGGCCAGGGGTTAACAGGAGCTGTCCTCCTCAATTACTCTCCACTCTATGTTTTGAGACAGGGTCCACTCATTGAACACAGAGCTCACTATTGCCTAGAAGAGCTGGCTAAGAAGATCTAAGGATCGCCTCTCCTCTCCTCCACCCAGCACAGGGTGGATCACAATGCCTGGCTTTTTTTATTTTTTATTTTTAGATTATTTTATTTTATGTGCATGAGTGTTTGCCTGAATGTATGTGCATTATGTGTGTATCTTGTGCCTGCAGAGGTCAGAAGAGCACATCATATTCCTGAGGATGGTAGTTATGACTGTGAGCTACTGTATGAGTCCTGGAAACAACTCAGGTCCTCTGGAAAAACAAGTGCTCTTAACTGCTGAGCCATCTCTCCAGCCGCCACAGTGTCTAGCTTTTCATTGGGTGCTGCAGATCCAAACCCAGGCCCTTCTGCTGGTGTCAGTGGGTGCTTTAACCCTTGCATCATCTCCCTAGGGCACTTTAACCCTTTCACCATCTCCCTAGGGTGCTTTAACCCTTACACCATCTATGAAGGGAGTCTTAATTCTTATGCCATGTATGCATCCTTTGCCTTTTTTTTTTTTTTTTTGACTTATACACCCAGCAAAAATCAAGACAAGGGTCACTGCCAAAATATTCATCAGGAAGTGAATCTAAACTTCAGAGCTTTCTAATGAGCAATTCCAGCCCCTGCCCAGGCCTGGCACCTCTACCAGCTGTCGCAGTATTCAGTCATCATTAGCTTGGACTTCCACCAGTACTGTGACTGCCAGTCCTGGAAGGCAGCATTCTACAAACGAATCAAGGTTCCAGATGTACTTCCTCATCAAGTGAAACCCCACAGAAGACCCTCTGTGGGCTACATCTCTCCGGTCCTCCACTCCTAGCCTTTGTTTTTATTTGGGATTTGTTTTCACTAAAACTCAATGTTAAACTAGTCCTGTATGAAATGATCACATTTTCTGAAAAGCTAAGTGTGGCTCAAAATTCCTGACTTAAGATTCATGATATTTGTAAGATGTGGATCATCATCACCATCATCACCATCACCACCATCATCACCATCATCACCACCACCATCACCACCACCACCATCATGTCTCTTTTGGGAGATTTCTGTATTGTACTCACCTTAGCTACCAGGAAATCATTTTTTTTCCCTTTTGTAATAATCTCATTCTCACAGGCCCTGCTCCATTACTAGGGACTGTAGTGATAATTTTAGAGTTTTGGTTTCTTTGAAAAACAAGTAACATTACATGAATATGTTTTGCATTTTAACCCCAAGTGTGGGATAGGGTTGCTTCATATTTTCCACAGCAGATGTCTATGGTTTGTCTCATGCTCTAGCAGGGGCATGATTTTGCCAGCAGCAGATAGTTTCTGTGATTGTGTGACATTGGAATGCTGGGGACATTTCAAAAGGTATATAAACGTTAGGGCCCTGAGAAGTGGGCTGGGTTGTTGTTTGTTATGGTTCGTTAAGTGGTCATAAACAAAGAAGAAACAAGTAAAAGAAGAAATGAGATGTCCTGACAGTGAAATCAAACTTGCCCCAAGGAACTCCACGCCTCTAATCAGCAGGAAGCAGTCTAGTAATAATGTCACCTGACTTTCCTCTGGGGTCTCTTTCCTTTCCGCTCTACCCACTTTTCTCTCATATCTAGTGTTAGGGGGTTGAAAGGATGGAAGAAGGGGTAGAGAAGAACCCACAAATCAGCAAAAGACAGGGGACAGAACCTCAGGCTTAGTTAACACCGGGAAAGCACTTAAGACAGGGGACAGAACTTCAGGCTTAGCTTACACTGGGAAAGCACTTAAGACAGGGGACAGAACCTCAGGCTTAGTTAACACTGGGAAATCACTTCGGCGCTAAGCTACGCCCTTAGCCTTGTCTATAACTTTTCTTTAACATTTATTTACTTCCTTTGTGTGTATGCGTGCAGATGTGTACATATCACAGCTCATGTGTGGAGATCAGAGGACAACTTGTGGAAGCCAGTTCTCTCCTTCCATTGTGTGGGTTCCAGAGACTGAACTCAGGTCATCAGGCTTGGCGAGTACCTCAACCCAGCTGAACCGTCTGTCTTGACATTTTATTTTGAGATGTGTAAATTGATCAGGTTGGCCTAACTCACTCTTTAGGTCCCCTGCTTCCCACTCACATGTCAGGTGGCTTACAAGCCTTGCAATTCAGCTCCAGGGTCTTCTGGCCTCTAGGAACACACACACACACACACACACACACACACACACACACACACACACACATAATAAAGATCTTAAAAGAAACTGTTCCAAACTAGTGAAATGCTGAGTTTGACTTGGTGAAGTAAACTCTGAATTCCAAGGTAAAATACTCTAAGTTTCCTTTGCTGGTGGACTCTCTAGCTTTGGCCTAATTGGGTTCCACATACAGACCACTTGATGAATCAGTCTGTGCAACAACTCCAGTCAGTACAGGACATATTTTCTGAATCAGACACTGGGATAAGCAGCGAGCAAAGCGACAATGGGCCGCTCGCCTGTTTAAGAGGTAGTTTGGGAGGAATAATGTAGAAGTTCTGGGGAGTAGGAATTGTTTTATGAACAAGGGGAAAGGATCTTTCAATTGGCACTGAACCAACAGCTCTCTGTGGTCTGGCTTCCAGATTCATGAAGGGCCACTCCAGTGAGACAAAGGGAAGGAAGACAGAAAGAGCTGAGGATTTGCATAAACCCACACGGGGACCCCAGCTGGTCACTGCTGTAAAAACCAAGCTACACCGTGCAATTCTGAGCTGAGAACAAACTCTGGCTTCCAAGAGGCGCCCGACCCGGTCATACCTGTCCTTCTGCGTCTTTGAGTTTTGTTTCCAGGATCAGTTTGGCTGCTTGCTGTTCCTTGTTCAAGTGCTGGAGTCCCTCGTAGGTCGACTTATGCTCAGCGGAGAGCCTGGCTATGCTGGCGTCGCACCTATCCAGGCAAAGGACACACACCCATTAAAGTTTAAAAGCATTCGAAAGAGCTGCCCCCGCATACGATAAAATGCACTGGGAAATGCAAGGACTCCTCAGAAACTGCACTCCTGAGCTGCAGAGCAGGCTCAGACAGTAAAGCGTGTGGAACTGTGTCTGATGCTCAGAATGCATGTAAAAAAGCCAGGTGTGAGGCCCTTGCAGAAGACTAGAGTTCAGTCTCCAGAATGCAGCCTAGCCTAGTTGGTAAGCTCTCAAGGCCAGCAAGTGAGCTTGCTTTGTTTTAAAATGCATGGTAAGATGGCTCAGAGGATAGAGGTACATGCATCCAGGCCCAGCAAGCCAAGTTCAACCCCTCGATCCCACAAGGTGGCAGGAGAGAACCAACCCTCAATAAGTGTTCTCTGGCTTCTATGCTGGCACCATGGTGCATGCATGCTTGTGTACCTGAAAAAATGCATGTTTTACACACAAACAAGTTTTGGACCAGCAGGATGGTTTGGTGGGTAAAGTAGGTGCTGTGCAAGTCTGAGGATCTAAGTTCAGTCTTCAGAACCCTCATAGAGAGAACTGATTCCACACTAGTGTGTACACACACACACACACACACACACACACACACACATGTGAACGCATACACACAGAGTTGTGTTTTTTTTTTTAAGTGGATGGGCTGGAAAGATGTCTCAGCAGTTAAAAGCACTGGCTGCTCTCCCAGAGGTCATGAGTTCAATTCCCAGCAACCACATGGTGGCTCACAGTCATCTGTAATTGGATTTGATGACATCTTCTGGTGTGTCAATGACAGTGTGCTCATATACATAAAATAAATAAATAAAAACCTTTTTTTTTTTTTTAAAGTGGATGGCTCTAGAGAGTAACACCTGATCTTAACCTCTGGTGCACACACAACGAAAGAGAGCAAGGGACAGAAAGGGAAGGGGAGTGGGGTTGGGGGAGGGGAGTGGGTGGGGTAGGGAGTGGATAGGGGAGAGGGATGGGGTTGGGGAGGGAAGTAGGCTGAGGAAGGGGAGGGGCAGAAGACAGGGGAAAGAAAGAAGAAAGGAACTTAGGTGTCCCTACCCCCAAATGTTTTTCAATATGGTGCCAAGACAATTCCATGAGGGGTGGACTAGACTTTTGACTAATGATGTTGAAAAGCATGCAAAAGAATGAAGAACTCAGAACCCTACCTCACGCCATGTATAAAAAGCTGCTTCCAGGCTGGATAAATCAGTGGCCAAGAACACTTGCAGAGAGATGGAGTTTATTCACAACACCCACATAGGGCTGTGCACAACTCCCTGCAACACCAACTCCAGGGGGCCTGATGCCTTTTCTGGTCTCCATGGTCATTGCACACACATGTGCGTACACACACACACACACACACACACACACACACACACACACGGTACACATACATATATGCAAGGAAAACAATCATACATAGAAAATAAAAATGAATCTTTTAAAAATGTAAACATACAAGACCTTATAAACAAAAATCCTCAGCTCTATTTATACTTTTTAATTATATTTTATATATTATTTATAATTACAATTATTATAATTTATAATAGATAAAAGTAGAAAGAGCATATCTGCTCACAGTGTGGTGTCTCTTAGCCACAGAAAACAAAAGAAAAGATGATGTGCTGACAGGCCACACGCAGATGAACCCTCAAAACACGATGCTGAGTGTACAAAGCTTCTCTTAAAGCTCGCCTAGGATGAACCCATTTACAGGACACACCCAAAGAGGCCAATCCATAGAGAGAGAAGGAGTTGTTGTGGTTGCCGTAGACAGGGATTGAGGGAAGATGGGGGGAGACAACAAATGCCATGGGGTTTCTTTCTGAACTATTCAAATGTCCTGTGATTAACTGTGCACAGTAAATATACTAAAACCCATGGAATTGTATGCTTCAACATTCTATTTTTAAATATCCCTCCTTCTCTCTCTCTGTCTCTCTCTGTCTCTCTCTCTGTCTCTCCCTCTCTCTCTGTCTCTCTCTCTCTCTCTGTCTCTCTCTCTCTCTCTCTCTCTCTCTCTGTGTATGTGTGTGCAACGCCTGCTGCAGAGTTCAGAAGAAGCCATCAGGTGCCCTGGAGCTGGAGTAACAGGCACTTGGGAGCCATGTGAGTTGACACGGATCCTGGGACGCAAACTCGGATCCTTCGGAAGAGCAGCAAACACTCTGAAGTGCTAAGCTATCTCTCCAGGCCCCTCCTACTTGGTTTGCTTATATGTGACTTAGAGATCATGAACTCTTCTTCATACCGAACAGAAGAGAGATAGTGGGAGAGAAGGAGGGATGGGGAGACGTCTGCGGCACCCTTTGGGAAGGCTCCAATATTACCATTCTCTAATTACCAATTACCAGGCATATGGATATTTTTCCCTCTGACTCTCTGCCACCAGGCACATCCACACCCTCTCTGAGAAAAAAAAGAGGAACTGGCCAATGAGTCTTGGAAAAATGCAGACCTGGTGCTAAACACAGGAACAAACATCCCATTCCAGTAGGAACTGGGAAGCTAACGGGAGCTTTGCTTCTGGAAGAGATAGATAGATAGATAGATAGATAGATAGATAGATAGATAGATAGATAGATAGATAGATAGATGATGGCCAGATCCTATGTGTGGTGAACTGTGCTGAGTGGGAAGAAAGTCCCTCCAATGAGAGCTTGTCTGACCTAGATCTATAGGCAAGAAGCAAGGGCCTGCTTGCTGCTAACTATAACTATATTACCAATAGATCCATCAAAACTACACATCCAAATGGGAAACCATTTGCCAGCCTAGAAATTTAGTAATAGCACTTTAAACGCTGTACTTCTTCAACGCAATTATGCAATCAGTGCACGAACGTGCAACCCTTGCCAAAGAGCATTTTATCTCATGCGAATTCATTTCAACAAAGTCTCATCAGCTTTCCAAGAGGAAGACAGATATAGCCACAAAACAAACCCAAAATATCCAGTGCTTAAAACAAACACTCAAGGTGGGTTCAGAATCCAGGTGTTTGTTAATGGAGGAGGGGTGGGGGGGAGTGGGGGAAGAGGTAGGGGGTAGGAGGGACAAGTTGGTTGGAGAAGCTCATGGATCACACTGAAACAGAATGGAAGATTCCAGAAGGCATTTCAAGAGAATTCTTCTTGGTCTAGAACAATGTCATAAAGATGACACCAGTTTGCATTGTCTGGCTGAGGTGCTGATAGCAGCCATTTGTGGCTCACTCCTTCCCAGCCTGTGGCACACATGTGCTCTAAATCTCCACCTGCACCCACAGCGGTGTGACAGTTAATTTGGGTTATCATCTTGACTGGATCCAGCCACTGGGCACATCTGTGAGGGATTTTTCTCATCAGGCAACTAGAAGTGAGAAGACCCACACTAAACACGGGCAGCGCCTTCCTGTGGCAGCCCAGATAAAAGGGGGTCTGAGAGGAACCTGTGCTGTGTGCCTCCTTGCCTTTGGGCCTTACTAACAAGGTCATCTACCCTCTTGCTGATACTGCTTCCCTCCCCACTGATATCACACTCCAGTTTCTTCAGGCTTCCAACGTGGACTAAAGACCTCTGGCTCTCTGGGAACCCTCCAGGTCCTCAGCACCATGGTTGGGCTGCTGAGGTGTCTGGCTAAGAAGCTCTCGGGTCCTCAGCTTCTCCAGCATGGAGATAATCAATGTCTGACTGCCAGACTGTATTGCATAGAACAATATAATCATTACACACATAGATGCACACACAGACAGACAGACACACACACACACACACACACACACACGCACCACTGTTGGTTCTGTTGCTCTAGAACAGTGATTCTCAGCCTGTGGATGGGGACCCCTTTGGGGTCAAATGACTCCTTTACAGGGGTCATCTAAGATGAACAGAAAACACAGCTATTTACATTAAGATTCATAACAGTAGCAGAACTACATGGCAATGAAAATACTTTTATGATTGGGGGTCAGCACAACATGAGGAACTGACTTAAAAGGCTGCAGTGTTAGGAAGGGTGAGAACCACTGCTGTAGAGAAAGACCACTAACAAACACAGTGGCCACGAAAATTCTCAGCCATCTCAAGTCCCTGCTCCACCTTGTGGTCTCAAGTCCTTCCAAGTTCTCGCTGTTCTCTAAGCTTCGGGGTCTTTTAAAGGCCAGACAAGGACTCAAGAGTTCTCAGTCCTGCCCCAGTGACTTTTCTAGCTTGGGCATCCATCCAAGGAAGCATTTGTTGAGTATCTACTGTTTTCAATGGGCTCCAGGGACTAGACTACCGAAGTAAATGCTACAGAGCCCCACTCTAAGA